>BKCP01006183.1:362828-378345 GCA_008636005.1 Striga asiatica
CCCAGCGTGCCAGCCCGCGACCGCGCGAGTCCAGTGCCCAGTGCCCGTGCCAACTCGCGACCTGGCGGAAATTTTGGCGAGCTCGAGAGTGTTTGTGTCATTTTTGACTAAATGTGTGTGTCTGTGGTGTAGCTATATAAAGACATTGTGCTTTGTAATTTTGGACAACAACCCTCATTTCTCAACTTTTAAGTTGGGAAATCCTCTCTATTTTCTCCCTTCTCTCTCTTTTCTTTTTTTTATGCTTTGGTTGGGAGGTCCATGACTCAATTTTCTGGCGAAATTCCGGCAAGTTTATTTTCATCCAAGTTTCGAGCTTTATTCATTATTTTCGTCCGGGCACGCGATAGGAGAGTAGGTACCTTGCTTAGGACTTACTACTTCGAGTTTGTTTCTTTCGATTTTGTGTTTATGCTCGTTTCTAGGGTTTTGCTTTATTTTTATTGCTTGCTTTTGTGTGTTAGGAATCAATACATGCTTATCTAGTGTAAAAGTCTCGACTTTGTTCAAAGCGTGATGATTTAGTATAGAAAGCTCGTGTTCGGTTACCTAGGATCACTATGCTCGCATGTTTTCTCTTGTTTTCTTTTATTTTCTTGAGTTATGGAGATCCCGTGCAACCAATGCTCTGACAATTCCTTCGATTCTCGCATTTTCATCATTTGCTCTAGATTTTTAGTGTAATTGCGTGCAAATCACCCACAATCAAGCGAGTAGAATGTTTAGGACCTTCTTTTTGGTTATGTGACTTTGACGACTAGATAGTGAACGAAGCTCCGAACAGCCTTCCTTTGAGAATGACCCGAGTCGGGTAGCTCTGGTTACCACATGCCCAAAAATACTACAAACAATATAGATATATATATTACACGGGTGGATTAATTCGAGATGAGATGGGGAGATGGATTGAGGGTTTCCTCATAATTAAATATATATATATATATATTTTTAAATATTTTTTATTTAAAAATATATAATTTAAAGGACAGTTCGACATCTGACTTTATAGTTTTTGCTTTGTTTTCGTTTTACTTGAGTACTTGGAGACTATGTGTTAGTGAAAGTTCAAATCTTTAGTTAAAGTTCGAATATTTAGGTAATCACTTTTAATTTCTTAGATTAATTAGCTCAAAATCAACCTATCAACCCCCTAAATGTGCTTAGAATATTAAGAACTTTTATTTTCTCTTTTTGTGTTTTGACAACTAAAATTGGAACTAGCTCCGAACAACTTTACTTGTTAGACGACCCGAGGTTGATCTTTACGATCTAACTTAGACAAACCTTTATCCTACAACTAATGATTAGTATACTTTTTTTGTGAAATTGTTAAATTAATATGCTAAGTATGATGTTTGCCAAAAAATGAATCATTTCTTAAAAGATAACTTTAACCAAAGATTTGAACTTATGAGAGTTTTGAGCTTATGGATTAAAATAAAGCATTGTTGAATTATCTTCGTAAAATTCCTTTATTGCTGAAAATGGAATGTTGGAATACAAATATGATCTTATGATTTCATTTGATATTATTCAAGATTCAAATCGTTATGCATATAGTAGCGTGACTTTTTTTTCTCAAGACAATGATAAATAAAATACTGGTGACCTTTTAATTTATTTTGATAAATAAAATTAAATTTTATTTATCAAATGAAATCTTACATTTCCAGCAACACTGGCGACCTTTTCTGAAACGATCTGTGTCATACGCTTGACTTCACCAACCACCTCTTTTGTCCCGTCTTTCACAGTTTCCGCCGATTCTATTATCTTACCACACGTCTCTTTATCAATTTTTACCTATTTAAAAGATTAAATCAAAATATTGTTATTTCATAGTTTTCTAAGTGTATGAAGATTTTATTCATTTTCATTTTTTTAATAAAACTGAAGCAGATTGAAAAACTATTACATATATATAGTTGTTGTATCATAATTCAATTGAAAAATCCATATAATAAACATAGTTTTGTGAATATATTATCACTTACAGCTTGGTGGGACGGTCTTGAGGCAGAAACAAAACCCCTACAAATCCATGCGCCACTTTTCATAGTTTTGGGTGTTACTCTGAAAAATAACATAGTTTTTTGTCTCTAGAATTTGTTCATTAATGTTGTTTATAGGTAATAATGTCATTAGGTATTATATAAGGTGAGGAGAAAGGAATAAAAAATGAAAGCTTCTTGGAAGTTATTTTAGTTGAGAAAAAAAAAAAAAAAAAAAAAAAATCTTTTCGGGAAATGAATGGCTAAGAGCATATTTAGTGTTACAAGTATTGACGTTTAACAACGTATGCCACATGTTAATAAATAAGTGGATTGTTGATCCAAATCAAATGGATGTTTGTTGAAATGCAGTCTGATTCCTCATGGTTTCATTTTAGGTATTTTATGTCAACTTATGTTTGTGGACAAAACAAGCACCAATCTTTTATTATAGCAAAAGTAATACTAATTAAGAAAACCATAACTGACTGGATTTTGCTAACAAAGTAATACTAATTAGGGTCACAAAATATAGGACATGTAAATAATAAATATAGTCAGAAGTGAACCATGACTCAAGAACTGTGATCATTAATTTCTTTTATCCAACATGGACTAGCTATATATCACATTCTATATTAGAATATAAACCTCCATTTTCTTATCCCCTATATATTAATTTAAAACGTGTTGAGCCTAAGTGGTGGACTCGCATGCTTCGGAGTCCTATGTGGAAAATTTACATGCTTTGTTATTAGGTTTGGGTAGATTTTAATTTACTTCAAATCCAAAAATAATTACGTCCGGATTATCCATAAATATGTTGATTATTAATGGTCATGTTACATGAATTAACTGCATTTTAATATCATTTCTTATTATAACCATTGAATTGTAAATGTATTTTAAAAGTTAATAACTTTTGTATTTTTTATCAGTTTTACATATATAATATATCAAATTAATCATCTCTTGATGAGCTTCGATTTAACATCCATATTGTATGTATAAGAAAATAAATTATATTTATCTTTATAACAATAATAAAATTATTTTTTAATATTAATTAAAAAAATAAAATTATTTATCAATTAATATATTTATATTTCACGTAGTTACATGATATAAGTTATAAAATTACTATAATAAAACATATGTAATTCGCACAAGTAAGAAGTGTCATTCTAAAATATATAATGATATATACTTTTTGTAAAAAAGTAAATAAAATTTAAAATAATTTTTTTCATTAATTTTAAAATTTAAGAATAACTTTCTATCAAACACCCGTGTAATACACGTGTATTGTATTAATTATTATTGTAGCCAAAATGTGTAAAGTCGCTATAACAACTCTAGTATTGGTTAAGTAGATATAAATACACAGAACTAACACTCAATTCATTAATTTTTCTTCATCTCTAATTCAGGCAAAATTTTAAAAATGGTCCACAATGTCGGCCATTTTCCAAACAATGTCCATCATGTAGGGCGTCATAAAAAATGGTCTACTAAGCTGCTACTTTAATTCGTACAAAAACCAACATAGCGTACTAAAAGTGATTGTCATTTTTAATACAATATGTTAGCTAGTGTACGAGTTTTGATGAAAAGTGGCAACTTAGTGCACCATTCTTGATGACACCCTATACGATGGATCTTTTTCGAAAAATGACCAACATAGTGTACTAAAAATGAAATTTAGCCCTTTTCATGCTCTCAATGAAAATATTTTGCCCTTGTTCTTCATCTTCTTTGATTCTCTTCTATTAAAATCTTACTGCAAATTCATAAACGGTTAGGGTATCATTTGCCAGATAAATTTCTGATTTATATATCGCTGCACATATTTTTTTTCTCAGTTTCTTGCATATTTTTTGCTCTTCTTCTCGAAGGGTAAAAACCCTAGATCTACTCTGATCTTCACTGATATTCATCGATCCACTCCGATATCAGTCGATCCACTCTGATCTGATGTCGGTCATCTCTTATTACATCATGACGACCATAACTTCTCCATCCAATGACCCGTCCACGCCATACTATCTGCACGCGCCCAACAACCCTGCGGTCATAATCGTTGCAGAGGTGTTCTACGAAGACAACTATAACGCATGGTCGGGCGCATTCATGATGGCGCTCAAGGGAGGCTTCGTCGATGGTATTATCGTTCCACCCCTACCTCTAAAACAATCTCCTATCGCAGAATCTGTCTCACGATTAGAGATGTTCGATATTCCCATACTAACGATCTAACCCCCAATACCCTCTCACTCATCATAGGTCTCGATCCCTACGAAGTATACATAGTCTCCAATCGAGACTCGAGACGCTGCTCAGAAACGATGCGGGACCTCTATCTTGCCATCTCGAGAGAATCTCGCATATGGCAAAGGAAACTAATCGACAAGCCTCACATATCGAGAGTTGTTGATTAGAGAATTCATGCAACGGTACGGTTCAAGGTTCAGGAGAAACGGTTCCAAAGGTCAACACTCATGACAAAGAATACTGGTTTACCGACCAAAAAGGACATAATCGGTTCGGAGTTTAATGCACTGCCACCCGAGAGGTGACACACACACTGGCGCTGCATAAGCGGGGCGCTGGGACGCGTGCGTGCACCAGTTCGGGGACCAGCTGCAAGGTCAAGGTTTGGCCGTACACACTGCCTGGGGAGTTCCTGCGTTCGGTGATGGGGACGGCAGCTCTCGTGCGAGTCAACAGTCGGTCACTGCAGTTGGCCTCACGTCTCTCAGCACGGGCGTGCGGGCTCGGCCACCACTTTGCGTGGCTACACCCGTCCAGAGATCGGCGTTCAGTTTAAGGTACATACAAAAAATTTCAATTTTCGGGTCCATAGATCCCTAGATACTCAGATAGGAAAAAGTTTTCCAACAAGACTTCTCAAGCTACAACAGTTTAAGAAATACTGTCGAGCTACACTTTCCCATAGGAATCGATCAGTCACTGCCCGAAAAAATCTTAACATCGGCGGTCATCGCCAAACATTAGAATGGTTAGCTCGCTTGACCCTTTCGACTAACAATGTCGGCCGTCACGACAGCTTTTACTCAAGTAGCTAATCGTGCCGGTAGTCCTAAACAAGCTCAACCACATACACAGCTTATAGCTTCTACACTTGGAGGTCTTAGCGTAAAGCTTCTCTCGCAAGTGTTTCCAGCCAACATTATAACACTAATCAAATTAAGTCACATAGGACACATATACATGAAAATTGACGAAAAGCTAATTTTTGAAATTCACAACTCAATTTGGAAACCTAAACATGAACTTGCACCAATCTTGAGCATGCACGATGAATTTAAAAATGCATATAGCTTTCAGTCTACAAATCATATCATGATGAACCCACTTGGAAGATATCCCTAACTCATGTCTCTATCACTTTCATGAAGAACACTCAGGCAGATAAAGTCATTTAAAGGCACATAATATAACAAACATAAAAAACATAGGTGCAGTAATAAACATTCAAATATGATGGTAGCATTTTGAGGATAACTCGAGCTATAGTCATGCTAAAAATATGAATCAGACACTATTGGAAAGATAAGAATTAAAGCTACAATTGTTATGAAGACAACTTTAACAAATTCTGACATCGTCACATAGATAATTCAACACCACAAAACATAGTTGCAGTCCAAAAATGAAAATAAACAACTCATATTGTCTCAGTATTTCCAAGATAACTGGAGCTACAAGCATGCTATTCAGGTGATTCCAAAACCAATGAGTAGCTAGCACATATCTTCATGACTTTAATGCAGACCACTTAAGCCAACAATAACTTTAAAAACCGAATTTAAGCATAAAACACTTAGGTCAAGAAATCTGTCAGAATAACCATTTATCAACTTCCAACACTTAAGTAAAACAACAATAACTCAAGTTATAGAGCTCCAAATCATACAAACTCAAAACCTCCAGAAACTACACAAGGAAAGCTACAAATTTAATGAAGAGCATTTTTACATATAATCACGTTAAAGGCATCAATTCAGAGCATACACACAGCTACTGCTTCAAAATTCTGGGCATAAATCCAACTTAGAAAAATCATATAAAATCAACCAAAACTCCAAATTGCATAATTCTAATTTGTATAGGAAGCTTACAACATATACTAATTTGTCATGAAGAATACATTTGCATGCAGGCACACGTTAAGATCATCAAAAACAACCATGAATTAAGGTCAAGGTCTCTGCCCAATTTTATAAAAACTGCATGCCAGTCTGCCTTTGAAAATTCATATAAAATCCATTTCAAATCTTAATCACAAGACTACAAAACCTACTGAAACCTACCTTAAAGCACTACAAAACTCAAGAAGAACACTTGTCCAAGAAACAGCTTCTTGGTCGACGAAAACAGAGCACAACTGAGACTCAAATTTTGAGTTTTTCATGCCTTTAAGAACTCAAAACGTTCATACAACACATAGTAATAAGGCGAGGGTCACGATTTAACATTTCATAATATAAATTCAACATTCATCATCGAAGATCACATATATATCAAACGAACCCAAACAAACCTATCATGATATAAACGAGACTCTCGACCTAATATACTTATCTCATCAAAACACAAGTTTCGAGAGAAATTTTCTAGCTTTTAACCAAATCATATAAACATGCTAGAGCATCAATAAAACACATATCTTTATCACTTACCCAACTATTCATGCTTCGAGCTAACATGAACTCACTCTTACTAAGACACAAGAGACATACAATACCAGAGGTTGAACAGAGGACATAAACATCCATAATACTGGCGGTCTATAAAACATCGACTCATCTCATAATTTTCGAAACCTGGCAAAGGTCCGAAGAGGGCGAAAACATTCCCGGTTCTAATTGACCGGGTCCTCACTTGGAGACATTGAATAGAATTATATGGCAAAGGAAACTACGATGGGCGTAACTTATCTCGATAACAATATACTGAAACTCACAACGAGGAACCACTAGAGCTCGAACTTAACTCTACATCACTAGAGTTCAACATTGATCAAAGGTGGATAGATCCTAAGCCCCAGATATCAATAAGTCATATCATAAGCAGTTTCATTGCTACTTATGTAAAAATACAAATCTCACATTACAAGTATCTTCTTTGATACTTATACAAAACATAACTTTAAGTAGTGCGGCGTGACGAAGACGAGTGGTCATAACATAAGGTCTAATCACATATAAACCAGTCTACAGAAACGCACATGGGCTTTGATACCAAACTGTAACGCCTCACATTATTTTGAAAGATTTATCGAATTTATTTAATAAAAATCATAATAAATTTTTCGCAAATCGCAAATTAAATTTTAAAGCTCAGTAGGCGCTACTTAACTACCAAGAACTATTAATTATAACACTTTACTAGCATTTAATAAGTTCCCAAACCATGATATCAAACATTATCCAAGTTTTGAAACGACATATCAATATCCCAAAACACGCAGAAAAGGAAAATCCAAGTCAACATGAGTTCATAAAAGCGGAAGCCAAAGCAATCATAAGTAAACTAAACAGACCACCACTCGTCTTGCCTCGTCACCCGCCAGCTGCTTAACCTGCATCCGTGAAGAGCAGGTGGGAGTGAGTACAGTTGGAAAATATTGTACTCACACTATGCATATGAAACAACTCAGAATATGTTAAGATGGTATGGTCGCAGCATGAACATAAACAATAAACATCATGTCTCATCTCTAGTCACATCAATGACTCTAGTCTCATCAAAGACTCACTCAAGTGCACATCTACGCTCATCAAAGCTCAGCCATACCATATCAATGAAACATGAGAGTGCGTGCCACATCAATGACACGGCCTTCTCATAGGTCTTAATGAGATTTACTTCGTAAGGGTAACCGTATTTCATATACGGGGACAACCGTACCGATGGCCATCAAGCTCACATCGATAGGCTACATGCTCACATGCATACATAGATCATACTGGTTAAACATATTTAAACAAAACACATATGCATAGATATTTTAGAATAACTAACCCACCTGCTGAGAATCGAGATAAATCACAAAATGAGTATAGGCGGCGAGCTCGACTCGTCAAGCACCTACATTTAATAAAAATAGCCCTATCAAAGACTATTCGACAATCACTTAGTCCAACTAAGCTCACATAAGCATTTAAGCATGCATTAAATCAAGGACATCACATTTTCGAAAATATCGCATAAGTTTATGAAAACTTAACCCGGGCAGCGTTTTTAAAACTTATATAATTCTCAGCACACAACTCATATGAACATGAATTAAGTTGAATTGGAACCCTAAGACATGCATCTACAATTCGTATGAAAACACTGAAAGAAAATAAGGCTATTTAACATGTGATAAATCAGCAAACATTCAAAATAGAGTCACAGTCCAAAACTGGGAATATGAAAATGACCAGACCTCAGTAAATGATAGCTAATTGGAGCTACAGGCATGCTTTCAATGAGATTCAAAAACCACATGATAGATAACTCAAATATCTACAACGTTGATGAAGATCAAATTGGCAAATAATCACATTATCAGCGAGTTTAAACACAAAACATTTGATTCAGCAAACTTGTCAGAGACTAACATGTGATAAAGACAACACTTCAGTGTTTATCATCTAGATCGAGCTACAGACCTCCAAACGACATGGTTCAAGTTTCACATTAAACCTAAAGAAGGAATCTACAATTTGAATTTAGAACACAGAAGCATATAAGGTCATTTGAATAGTGTAAAATCAGTTAACATTCAACATCAGATTTCTGCCAAAATACAAAGCCCTATCTCATGCATGTCTACTTTCATAAGAACACAACTCGAGCTACAGAGCACATATCATCATGAAATTTATCTCATTTGAAAGGTAAGAAACAGACCTATAACTTTCATGAAAATCATAAATTCATACGAGTACATTACGACATGATAAACAGGTCACACATTAATTACACATATGCTGCTGGGTAACAGAAAAGCTGGACGCGCAATATTCTCGTAAAAATCATAACTTATTCGATATAACTCGGAATGGAGAAATTTTAAAGCCCAGATACAGAAAACTTAACTTACTACATTTCACAAGAAGATAGAAACTTCAAATTACGAGGTTCAGAGGGTCATAATAGCAGCATAACAGGGCAGTATTTTCTAAAAAAATCATGCATTCGAAATGAACTTCGCCTCTATTAACTACACATATTTCTCATACAATTCTCCTCAACACAACCCTAAACGAGCATATATATTCGACTAATCACAACAACAAGATAGGGTTTAACATAAACGAACGAGGGCCAAATAATCCACGTCAATTCACGAAATACCGAATAAATCAACGTAACGTATCTGCACGATATATGTATGGACTTATAATCTTAGCCCGAATATAACACGTAGAGAATTAACGAGAGATAGAGTCTCATTACCGTTCTCGGGATAAGCTCAGAAAAGAACGAGAAAATAAGGCTCGGGGGCTGCTGGGGTCGGAGGAGGGCTCGGGTCGCGGCGTTGCTGCTGGGGTCGCCGGAGGAGGGGAGTTCGGTCGTTGCTGGTTCACGTCGGAATTGCTCGTGGCCTGCACGCGTGAATGGCCGAAGTTGCTGAGGTCGCGGTCGGGGGAAACTCGCCGGGAAAGAGAGCTTCGCTGGGTTGCTGACGGCTCGACGGCGATGCGAGCGGAGGAAAAGAGCTCGTCGGTGGAGGAGGAGCAGCAGTGGTCGCTCGCCGGAGATTGCAGCGGTGGTCGGGGCTGTTGGTTTGCTGGCGCCGAAAAATGGCGAGAGGATGGCAGGTGAAAAATGATGATGGAGGTGAGGGGTGATCGGAAAAATCTGATGAAAGGGAGAGGAACTGATTGTTTTGCTGCGAGAGAGAGAGATATACTGAGGGCGTGAACATTTGACGGGATAGATAAGAGCTTGGAGGCGTGATTTTCAAAAAAAAAAAGTTATCTCATCCGCATGTATATAGCTGGGGTGAGGGAGAACGTGCGTTTTGTTGAGGGAAATTCTCATTCGGAAATCGCGCCTATAATTCACGAACAGATAAAGTTTTATCTGTTTTGGTCGCGACTGATAAATGAAAAGGAACGGAAATTTTATTTAATATCTGTTTTGGGCTTGCAAGATAAAATGACATAGTCATATTATTTTAACTCCAATTTAGGCCGAAATATTTATCAAATGGGCTAGAGAAAAAATGATTGCAAAATGGCTACAGAAAAATACTCAAAGTCGACCGGTTCTCTTGGACTCGACTCGAAAATTATACGAAGCTCGGTTCGACGTTCGACAAATATAAAAAAACAATCGGATTTTATTTATATGTATACTACACACATTATTTAATTAATTAATAATATTGGTAATAGGCATTTAATCATTTAATGACAAATAGGCATTAAAATAGATAATAATAATAATAATAATAAAATAGTAATATAATAATAATGACATTAATAATAATTAATAATAACAATAATGATAAATAATTCTGGGCAAATAAAATAAATAATAAAAATAATCCTATAATTATTCATAAATTAACGGGGCGCTACAATATATATAGCCCATATTATATCCATATATATAGCCCATATTATATAGGCTGTGCCCATTAATAAACCAATTTAATAATAGTGTCCTGGGCACTACTTCAGTCTCGCAAGAAGCACAACGACATATACGAAGAAAAAGAGGGAAAAAAGAAGGAAAAGAGGAGAGGGAAAAGAGAGAAAATTTTGGTCCAATTGTTCAAGAGACGATTTGCGTGGTAATGAAATTCCTTATGTTTTGGTTGAGTTAAAAATAAATATTTATTATTTAGGTAATGGTAAATTTATTATTTTTATGTAGAAATTGCAAATTCAATCCCTAAGGTGTTTATAGATCTTTAAAGTGTGATATATATGTCAAAATAGAGAATTTTATTGATTGTAAGTTTATAAATTATTTTTTGTATATTATGGAGAGATATTTTCAAAAAAGGCCCCGTCAACAAAGTGTTTGTGAAAATGTCTCAAAAGGAGATACTTTGAATCCAAAATAGATTTGAGGAAAATTCTTGTATCACTGGGCATAAAGAAAATATGATCACAAGCTTAATGGTGATCAAGGAGTTCGATTCTTCTCAACTTCCCTCTGATATAGTCTAAAGATTAGAGACCAAGTTCGAAGAGCATATTTGCAGAAAGGCCCTTGTCAACCATTTGATCACCATTTTCCCATGACGAAAGCCTCAACGTCATCAACAAAGACCAGCAGATTTATTGCTGGTTGGTTTACTGAACATGAGTTGTTGGAGTATAGCATTTCTAAAGATGTTGCATATTGTCTCTATTGTTATCTTTTTAAACCAAATAGAGGAAAACAATCAGGAGGGGAAACATTTATTACAGAGGGGTTCAGATCTTGGAAAGAGAAATCGTGACTTGATGTTCATGTCGGGAAACATGACAGTGAACACAATCAAGCGCGCATGAACTGTGATGCACTGATGAATCAAAATGTGCATATTCAAACAGCTCTAGAAAAACAGTCTAAACAAATGAGGTATGATTATCGCATTAGGATCACTGGATCTCTTGATTGTGCACGACATTTGTTGCGATTGGGGCTACCTTTTTAGGGTCATGATGAATCGAAGGATTCTCTTAATCCAGGTAATTTTCTTGTCACTCTGGAACTTTTAAGAGCTCATAATGATGGTATTGCTTCGGTAACAATGAAAAATGCTCCTAAAAATTGCAAGTTAACAGCTCCTTGTATCTTGAAATATTTATCTTATACTTGCGCAGCAGAAACTGTTAATGTGATATTAAAAGATGTTGGGGATTCTTTTTTCTCGATTTTGGTTGATGAATCTCGTGACATATCGACTAAAGAACAAATGTTCATTATTTTGAGACTGTAGATTCTTGTGGACATGTAAAAGAACATTTTATTGGAGTTGAACATGTCACAAGTACTACGGCAATTTGTCTTAAAGATGCCATTGACAAGATGTTGTTGAGACATAATTTGAGCATATCTAGATTGCGAGGGCAAGGTTACGATGGGGCTAGTAATATGCAAGGAGACATAATGGTTTAAAAACACTTATTTTAAACGAGAATCCAAGTGCACATTATGTGCATTGTTTTGCTCATCAGCTCCAACTAGCCCTTGTAGCTGTGGCTACAAAGAATCTTCCAATTGCTGATTTTTTTCGGGTGGTTTCTCAATTGACAAATGTTGTTGGGGGGTTCTTCTAAACGTTGTGATCTTCCTCGTGAAAAACAAATGAGCTATATTGATGGGTCACTAGAAAAGGTTGAGATTTCAAGTGAACGGGGTCTAAACCAAGAAACTAGTTTTCAATGGCCGGGTGGTACATGTTGGGGTTCGCATTATAGATCTTTGATTAGCTTGATTACTTTATTTTCTCCCGTGGCTGATGTTCTTGATGTGATCTATGCCGATGAATATTCTACTTCTATCCAAAAGGTAAAGGTGGAGATATTATTGAAGTCGATTCATTGCTTTGAATCTGTGCTCAATTTGCATATGATGAAAATCATCTTGGGAATATCATATGAGTTGTCCCAAGCACTACAAATGAGAAACCAAGATATTGTGAATGCAATGGATTTGGCTAGAATTTGTAAATATCGACTTCAAGAGTTGAGAGATAGTGGATGTGATTTATTATTTGATGATTTTTGTCAGTTTTGTGAGAAACATTCTATTGATGTCCCCAATATGACTCGCGGTGGTCCACTTCGTAATGCACCCAAAATAACGAATTTGCATCATTATCGAGTTGATTTATTCTGTGCCGTGATTGATTTGCAACTACAAGAGTTACATGATCGTTTCTCAGAGGCTAGTACGAAGTTGCTACTTTGTATAGCTTGTTTATCTCCACGAGATTCTTTTTTTGCTTTCGACAAGGGCAAATTAGTCAAGATGGCCGAGTTCTATCCTCAAGACTTTTCTATATTCGATGTTCTCATTCTCGAGGATTAGTTGCAAAACTATATTTTTTATATGCGCTTCAACAATTTGTTTAAGGAATTGAAAGGACTCGGTGAACTTGCTGAAAAGTTGGTGTAGACGAAGAAGCACAAAGTGTTTCCATTGGTTTACAAACTTTTAACTTTGGGTCGGTTTTACTGGTTGCAACAGCTAGCGCGGAACGAGTATATTTTTCGGCAAAGAATATTATTAAGGATAGATTGAGCGATTGAATGAGTGATGATTGGTTAAATGATAGACTATTAGTTTATGTAGAAAAGGAAACCTTCTTGAAAATCAGTAATGATGTTATTATCGAGCGATATCAGGCCATGAAAACTCGTAAAGAACAACTATGAATGCATGATTTTGTATTTGCACTTTTCCTTATAATATTTTATATTTTTTATTAAATAATTAGGCCCCCCCTCATTGTATTTTCTAGATACACCCCTGTTTGTATTAGAGTTATTTAATTATTCTAGTCATTTATTTCGTAGGATAGATATTTAATTATTCTTTACTTGTTAGACAAGATTAGGGTTTTTTAGGAGTTCTATTCAAAGACTCATATTCTCTTGTGTTTTAATCATTTGAATTTGATTAGTAAAGATATTTGAGAGTGTTTATCTTGTTTCATCCCTTTTGTTATGCTTTCGCTACGTCAGTTGGTGTCTAGAGACGAGAACAATTCACGATGTCGCCGAAAAGGAACGATGTTACAGACGACAGGCGTGACGCCTTTATCGACGCTTTGGGTGGACAAGTCGCGGATCTGACCGTGGGCTTCAATCGCCAATTCAATGTGGTGGGTCGTGAAATTGCATATCTGACCACGAGGATCGAGGACATCCGATTGGCTCTACATACTGCTTTTCATGGCAAGCAAATGAACTGCGGGTCCGACGGAGGACGTGGCCGCCACGGGGGAATGATGGATTGACGCAGTCGGGCACGCGTGGGGCGCCCTGCTCCCGATCGCCTCAATAGTTTGTCGGTGACGGAGACTTTAACGCCACCATATCCAAGGTACGTCCTTTTGGTAATATGGCAGCACGAGACGAGAACTACTTTGCCAACGGTCGGCGATAGGAGGCTTCTTTTAGAGTTGAGATCTCGAAATTCTCCAATGGTGTGGAAGTTGCCGAGTTCTTGGATACAAGAGGTCGACTGAATATGAGGGTCCTCCTCGTTTTGACGATGAGGGGTTGACCAAATATACGAGTCTGCCAATTTTTTATGTCGAGGGTTTGACCGAGTATGAGGGTTCGTCTCTTTTTAATGACGATGGGGTATACGAGTACGGTGAGGTAGATGGATTGGGTGAAGGAGGAGATAGGGATGTCCTTCAGACCAAAGAAGCGGCGGTCGATGAAGCTCTTGGAGGGACCACCGAGGGCATATGCGAAGCCGACGGGTGTTGCAAAGCTTTCTTGAGGAGGGATAACTGCCACCATTGGAGTCTAGTTAAGCAACACGAAAAGCAACTTTCAGATGCAAAGCAAGAATGTGAAGAAAAATTCTCCAGTCAAGTTTGGATTGTACAAGCGTGCCTCCTTAAGGACCCAACAGCGCTTTTGAATCACAAATTTGTCAAGCATCTCTTTAAGACACCACTTGCAGTAGTTAATTGTTTCTGTAGAGATAAAGACCAAGTCCCCCAGGTGCCACGTGTCAACAAAAAGGGTCAAAATAATATAAACCCTTCATGACATGGAGGGGCATGTCAGTGTATATACATAAAGTTTGATTTTTTGCTTAATTGTCTTTCTTTCTGAATGAGAATCATGTTTAATTAATTTGTCCTATGTTCTGATGTTATACATTGGAATATTGTGGTCAATCACAAATAACAGAAGATCACATATTGGTTACTTGTAAAACATAAATAATATAGTTTGTAATGCCCCAATTTTTACAGTGTGGCCCACCAGTTGATTCTTCTCGTCGAGACGATAGTACTAAAAAACTTTTATCCAATCGTATTTGATTTGCTCACTCAATAACTCATCCAAAATTATTAGAAATATTTTCTATTCAATTTAATTCCAACGCCACGTAGCATCCAGTTTAGGCGGGTGACCCACCATCAGATTCTTTTTGTCGAGCCGATCGCAGAGACGGATGTAGCATTGGCCTGGGCTGGGCTGAAGCCCAAGCCTTTAATTTTTTTTTAAGTACTAGCTTTGATTTTATTTTTAGATAGTGTCCATAGTCCAGCCCAATAAATCAACTCACTTAAAATTAGCTCACTTTATTCACTTAGTTCTAAAATACCAAACCAATAAATGAGCCCACTTAAAATTAATTTACTTTATTTACTTATGCCCAAGACAACACTCACCAAATAATACATTATATGTCATTGATCTTTAAAGTACCATTTGATATTTTCATTAACTCTTTTCCACTTACTAAATTACCCACAAGCAGAACAAGAGCATATATTATGTGAACTGTGAACATGAGGGTTAAAAAATTCTACC
>BKCP01006183.1:378370-394093 GCA_008636005.1 Striga asiatica
AATCTTCTTTAATCGTACGTTTATATTTTTAAAATCCGTATTAGATGTTTGTTTCAATTGTATAATTGTCATTGTCTCTCTTTTTCATTTTAGACTTTAGTTGCTCTATTTAGGATTTTAACAGGGTTTGTTAGATCATTTAATTAAGTGTATATTAGATTGTTAAATTTTGAGAGAATCTGATTGTGAAGCATTTTTTGAGGATATTAAAGTTTTTTACTCGAGAAATGGTTGATGTTCCAAACATATATAATTTTTATAAGGTTGATCGTTCTCGTGGACATACCACAATTGAACATCATTACCACTTTGACATCTTTACTGAAACAATTGATTTCATTTTGATGGGGTTAAATATATGGTTTAATAATACCTCTATCGAACTCATTTCTCTTATTGTGGCTTTAGATCATAAAGATTCTTTTTAATCATTTAGTAGTGATGATATTTGCAAGTTGCAAGAAAGTTCTATTCAGAGGATTTTACAGCTCAACATATATTGTTACTTTGGAATATGAGTTGATTCATTATAAGCATGATGTGTTTAAGAATTTTGAAGCATCTACTCTCGTTGATTTATGGCAGAAATTGACAAAAAGTTGTAGATCAAAGGTGTATGTTATGTCAATTTGATTGATCCATTTAGTTCTGACGTTACCAGTTTCTAATTATGCAAAACGAGCTTTTTCAATCATGAGGCATGTGAAGTCAACATTTCGTAATAAGACTGGGATGATTTCTCGAAGCTTGTTTAGTTCTCTTCATCGAACGGGAATTTGTTAGTAATTTAAATAAAGATTCTATTATTGATGAATTTTACTCTATAAAATCTCATCTAGCACAACTTTGGTGCTATTTAAAGAAAAAATATTATATTATTTTTATGAATTGAGTTTTCATATTTCTAGTTCAGTCTACTCATAATCTCTGGATTCGTCCCCGACCGGTCGTACCCTCAAAGTTGATCTCAAATAGGGTTCGTTTTTCTTCTCAATTTGACATTCAAAATAATTTTGGTATAACTTTGTTGTTTTCTATCTAGGAGTCATTTTGGTGTCTTCTGACATCACTTTTAGTGGCCCATTGCTGGATTTTTCTCATCAGCGCGATCGTAACCATAATTTTGTAGTTCAATTAAATTTCATTCGCTTACTCAACTATGTGTCGTCCGAAATAATTTGAGCTATTTTATTTTCTGCCTAATTATGTGATCTACTGTGAATTCAAGACAATTATATACCCAAAATTTCAGACCAACTAGAGTTCATTTGCGCAATCAATTGTTTGAACAATGTTATATTCATAAACTATATATTCGGCCAGTGTTTGGCCCATGATGAGCCCCCTCCGAGCCTGTGATAAATTTACATAATTTGGCCTTTATCCTGATAATAATAATGTATCTTAATTGATTAATTTTTTTTTTTATTAATATACTCAATTTAATGTCCCTGAAAAAGGTGGATCTTTAATCAAATCCCACAAAGAGAGTATCGTTATTAATTTACTCACAATTATTGTGTGTGGGAACAATAAATAACAACTACTTCTATACAGACATTAATTATACATACCTTGCATGTTGAAACAAATGTCAACAGCACATCTTGTCGGAGTTGCGTGACATTGAATCGTGATCGGTGTATCTTATTATCCTCTATTGATTTTTAATTTGCCTTAATTTAGATTAGTCGAGAAATTTTTTATAATTTTTATAGAGTAAGAAAACATAGTAGAATTATTAGTTGATGTACAATTTTACATTTATACAAGTTGCGTCATTCCTTTGTTAACCCGATTTGATCAAATCCCGTATCTTTAATCAAATCCCGTATATTTTTTTTTTAAACAAACATAAAGCGATGTTTTCGTTTTAAGTATTACATATTTGCAGAGTATTTCAACCAGGTAACTTTGTATTCAGTCAAACACGGTCAACTCAGCCTTAACTCGGTTGTCCCTGGCATCGACCCGACTGAATCAACCCGATTTGATCTACACCTTTTTTGTATTCTATAAAAACAAAATATGTATAAATAATTTTATGGTAAATATTTATTGTAAGATGAACTATTTCAACGGGGAAACTGGAAGTTTTCAGATTGAAATGAAATTCGATTCTAAAGTTGGCTCGATTACATTAAGATGTGACACTGAACCTCATCCCCTCTGTCAAGCATTCCAACGGAAATTTCAATGAAAGTATTCCGTTGGAATGTATTTTTCATTGGAATTTTAGATGGAATTTTATGATTCTAACGGCTATATTTCCAATGGCTTTTCACCGTAGAAATTTCCGTTGGAATTTTTATTTTCACCTCAGTTGAAAAATCTACCGTTGGAATCGTCAAAATCCAACGAAAATTCCAATAGAAAACTCATTCCAACAGAATATTTTTTGTAGGAATTTCTGTTGGAATAATTCTAATGGAAATAATAACATTGAAATATCCATTGGAATTGCCGTTGGAATTCTATTGGAATATATTTTCGTTGGAATTTCATCATTTCTTGTAGTGTATGCATATTTCGTAAAAAAATATATTACAATTTATATATAAAAATTGCTCTCGTGTACGACTTGCTCTTCTTAATTTTATTAATTAATTATTTAATACATAACATATAATGCCCATTGAATGATTATTTTATTTTATGGCTAAAGAATTTTTGATTTTTCAATTAATACAGATAGATAATTCAATTTCTATTACCAATATAAATTTATTTTTTATTTGTTATATGAAATGAATGTTAAATCAAAACTTACTAAGAGATGATAGTTTGAAATATCAAATATTAAAAACTGATAGTACATACGAAAATATATGTTTTTAAAATATACTTATAATTCAAATTAGGGAATCGTTTTATAAATTTAAATTTCTAATAGACATGCATGTAAGTCCAGAAATTTATACGGACTACGCCGATGCTATATAATTGAGACATAGAATTCAGAAGATAGAAGAAAAGATTACAATAGTGTCAAGATTGGAGCATAATATAGTTGCTAGGTTTGGAGCGGGAAAAATTTAAAACTAGTCCCACAAGTTGAGGGAGTGCCATTTTTGGATCCGCAAGAAAGCGATTATCACAAATAGTCCCACAACTTTTAAAAAATAATTAAAAATAAGACTTTTGATGCTATTTCGGTCTGAAAAGCCCGATAAGCCATGTGGCGCATATGTGGCGTTTTTCTTGACATGCTGGCAACCTTTATCACATGTGGCATGGCAGAAAAACCTTTATACAAATTATTATATATATATATATATATTAATTAATATAAATATATTATTAAGTAAATCTAAGACAAGATGATGAATATATATAATTATTTATTATAACTAATTATAAACAATTTTTATTATGAATAAGGATACATTATACATTAAAATAAATTTAGAAAATATTTGTAGTTGCTTTTATTTTGTGATGTGTTATTTTTAATAGGTATTCTTTTAGCTTCTTTATAATATTAAAATGTTATAAAATTACAAAATAGTTTTATTCATGAAGTCTTAATTAAATATTTATAAAATTACAAACAAAAATTTAGAAATGTGAATATTTGATAATATATTTCAACAATTGCACAATGCTTCAAAAAAATTTTCATAACATTATTATTTTTAACACTATTCGGAGTTATGGATGCTGATTCTCGACTCGTGACTTTTGTGCACAGTGCACTCAAGAATAAGATATTTACATGTACAAGTAAATAAACAATTTAATTATTTTTTATTTTTTGGTTTGCTCTTTCCATTTTTTATGACCACAAATAATTTTAGAAACCTCATATTATATGAACTTGATATCTATATTTTCTTAATTAATTCTTTTCAATAAGCAACTTACTTAAAAAAATGAATATTTGATTAAATTTTCAAGCATTGCCAAGTTTTTGAATTGATTTATTATCGAATATTCACATTTAAAATATAACATTTTTTTGATATTTTTTTATTATTTAATAAAAGTATAGTGAAAACATTAACTATAATATTAAATTGTTATAAAATTATAAAAGTAGTTTTATTTATGACATATTTTTTTGGTAATTTTATAATTATATTTAATATTTTTATTCATGACATATTTTTGTTGGTAATTTTATAGCTATTAATAAAAAATATAGTAATTGTTTATGTAATTTTATAATTATTTAATTAAAAATATTTATAAGAAATTTACTATAAAATTAAATTATCAAATTACAAAAACCGTTTTGTTCAACTTACTAAGTGGCATGTCAGATGGATGGTCACCCAATCTAAGGAGGAGGTCATAAGCGTCTATCCTATAAAATCAATTTCCGACTAAATGGAAAAAAGACATATATGGTATAATTTATAAAATTATAAAAATAGTTTTATTCATGACATAATTATAGCTAACATTTTTATCATGAAATATTTTTTTTTTGTAATTTATAATTATTTAATAAAATATATAGTAATTATTAAAAATAAATTACTTTAAAATTAATTATTATAAAATTACAAAAATAGTTTTATTCATAACGTAATTATAGTTAACACTTTTTTACTATATTTTTCATTAAATAATAATAAAATAATAAAATAAATTATGTCATGAATTAAAAATTTAACTATAATTATTTGATTAATTAAAATATTTTTTTGTAATTTTATAATAATTTAATATTAAAAAAAAGCTAAAAGAATGCCTATTTTATATAATATATTAGAAAATAAAAGTAACTAAAAATATTTTCTAATTTTATTTTAATGTATATTGTATCCTTATTCATAATTAGAATTTTTATAAATAGTTAATATAAATAATTATATATATTTATAATGTTGGTCTTAGATTTACTTAATAATATAAAAAATAGAAAAAATTTCAAAACTAATCACACAGGTTTTCTGTCATGCCACATGTGATAAAGGCTGTCAGCATGTCAAGAAAAACGCCACATATGCGCCACATGGCTTATCGGGCCTTTTAGGCCCGAAATTGCACCAAAAGTCATATTTTTTTATTTTTTAAAAGTTGTGGGACTATTTGTGATAATCGCTTTCTTGCGGAACCAAAAATGGCACACCCCTCAAACTGTGGGACTAGTTTTAAATTTTTCCCGATCTGGAACTGATATTTTACGTATAAATCCAAAATATACACTATGAGATGCATCCATTCACTAGTAAAAATTAAAGTTTTCAAAAAATAGTGCAACACTCGAGTCTTTTGTATATAAAATTCGCTACCCCAACACCTTTTAAATAATATATGTCAATTATTATTAAAAAATTTCGTTATGTGAGGATAATTATATTATTCTAATTAGAATTTGATATATAATTTATTTATTAATTTATATAAAATTGCCATAATTACTTTTATAATAGATATATAATATTGGAAAATGCTACAATCCCGTTACGGAACCATTCCGTTGGGATTGTAACCGTTAGATCATCAAGTAACCGTCAATGTTAATTGATCTAACGGTTACAAATCCCAACGGAATGGTTCCGTAACGGGATTGTAGCCTTACCCTATAATATTATTATTTATTAACTTAATATATTATATATAAAATCCTGATAAAAAATATACCAGTTATTAAGATTTATAATATATTTATGATTAAACTGGTAAAGTATTTAATAATTATAAAAATTTTCAAAACTTCAAATATACATGTCCTAGTACTTCAAAGAGCATTAATTAACACATATAACTACGAATTAAGTAGTAATTAGGTTTGAGATAAAAGAGTTCAGGGTTGACTTTCTCTCTACCTATCATCTTAATTTTTCACTCCTTTTGGTTCAGCAAAAAATTAAACCTACAAAAACAGAAATTGATAGTCTCGAGACTGTTCTACAAAAAAATGAATGCCAATATTTAACTTAATGTTACTCTCATAAATTTTTCACAACTGTCCCCCAACTTCAACACCTCCAAAAAATCACCTATTTAAAGTTCCACCACCATACATATACCCATATATACCTTGTAATTCAGANGCTAGCACATGCAACGGCAAGAAATATCCCTCACATATCCACTCAACCACATGAAATAAACCCAAACACCAAAAATCACGCATTTGCCCCTGCCCCCAACACCGAAACGCTCGCCGCCGCGCCGGCGGCGGCCGGCGCCGCCGTGGACGACCAGAAGAACTTTATCTCGTACGGAGGCGTTGGCGGCTGGGGGGGCGTTGGTGGGTATGTAGGCGTGCTCCCTGTATTTGGGGGCGCAGGGGGGACCAGCGGCGCTGGTGGGCTCGGCGGCGCCGGCGGCCTTGGAGGCGCCGGTGGGCTCGGAGGCGCCGGAGGACTGGGCGGCGCCGGCGGGCTCGGCGGCGCTGGTGGAGTTGGTGGCATTGGGCTTGGCAAAGTGGGCGGCTTTGGTATTGGCGGCGGAGTTGGTGGTGTGGCCGGAGTTGGTGGGATCTCACCTTGAATTGGTGCTGATGTTTGTTGTTTGGTTTAATTTTAGGTTTATGTTGTGATTTTTCCGTTCTGTGTTGGTTTTATTGTTTGTTAAGATGTGTTTGATTGTGGGTTTGTTTTAGTGTGATCCGTGCATGCATGCATGCATGCACGTGTTTTGGGTGTACTACTTTTGAAGTCTCTCTTGGTAATGAATGTGAACTTTGTTGGTTTTTGAACGATGTTGATTTTTTTATTGTGTTTTAGTTTTTTTGCACAAGAGCACAAGAGTATGTGAACGAGTGAGTTGTTTTGAGGTTCTGGGATGATTGATGGCGCTATTCAATTACCATATCTAATTAAGATGCCAATGCAGTGTTGCATAAAAAAAAAAACCGTCTCGAGTTTGTCCATGTTCTGCAAAGTTTGCTAGAGTTTGTTATTAATCAGGTGGCCGCCAATCTGTGTTGTCGTAGGGGAAAAAGTGGAATGTAAAAAGGTATAAATAAATCAAATAATGTTAGGCTGTAATTGGATATAGATTAATTAGTTTTGAAACAAATGTCTTAATGGAAATTTTGATGACGTAGCATAAAAAAAATCAGTGAAAAATGAAGCATTTTCATTTAGGATAATGATCAAAAACATTGTTTGGACCCTCAGTCAAAGCATAATCATCAAAAACATTGTTTGGAAACATAAGCCAAATTGTAAAGCAACCATGCACACACATGGGTGTAGCTAGAAATTTTTTTAACCGGGCTGCATATTATTTTAGATATTCTTAAAACCAGTATATATGGTCATGGGTTGGCTCCGCCTTGCCAGTTCGGCCCGCACCGACACAAACCGGCCTGTTGACCATGGGTCTTGAACCGACCCCTGGTTTTGATCACTCTGGTTCATGTTTGCAGTTCCGAACCAAAACCGGGGGTTCGACATTTTTTTAAAAAATATATATTATTTTTTAAATATTTTTTTCTTTAATGAACTGAGCGGCCAAGAACCGACGGTTCAATGAACCTGCTCGTGCATATGTTTAGGATCCTCCAACCCCTCATGACCAGGGACCGGCAGTTTCGACCCAAAATCAGTTTTGACCATGACTATAACCGAATTATTTGTTAACATATTTCGGTTCGACTTGTGAAAACTCAATCTCGACTCGCTTATAGCCAAACTCTAATAGGTAATCAAACTTGTCAATCAAACAAGTAGAGTCAAACATGTCGGCAATCAACTCTGTAAGAGTTTTTTCTTTCTTTAGGAAATGATGCCAAATTAATTATTAAAGGAAAAATCAACAAAAAAACAAACAAAAATGGATAACATAATGTGCAATGGGACGAGCCCAATTAAATTGTCCACAGGAGAAGTGTGTGTCAAACTTAATTATTCGGCTCATTTGGAACTTGTCAAGTCAGTCCATTAATAATTTAAAAGACAAAAATGTGTTGGCCCACATTATAAACCCAATTGATAAGAATCTAATAGGCAAAACTATTTTTTCTTTTGTCGCAACGATATAAATTTTATAAGAGAAAAAACACTTAAATACATCTAGAAAATGGCCCAAAAGTCGAAAGACAACTCAAGAGCCGAATCTAGTGGGAGGACAGATCACAAGGATCGCCTAAAACCTACACTAGAACAAACGCACCATTAACAACAGAAAAAAACTAACAAGCTCCACAACTGAAGAATAAAAGTCCCCTATGGTAGAATACACACTCCCATACGGGAGAAATTACACTCCCCAACAGGAGAAAAACCAAAAACACTAGAAAAGCACAAAAGCACACGAACCCCACAACACAACGCTACATGCCAATTCCTGCAACGCCAAGGGAGTCTTAGAGCATGTTTGTTTACAAGAATTTTTTAAAAATTTCCAAGATTTTAACTCAACCACTTTTTTTAACTCAACTTTAACTCAACCTCACTATCAATATTATCATTATAATTAAATAATATCAATCAATCATTCATACACACCACATCAACCTTAATTCACTATTCATCCACTCACATTATTTTAACTATCACTTCAAATCATCATTCTCCTACTTTACATCAAATCAATTTTAATTATTTTATTTTAAATATTATTTTAATATATCCACTAACACCTAACCATACCACTTTTTTCAAAATTAACCAAACTAAACAAAAAATCCAAACAAAACCAAAAATTTTCATAAACAAACATGCTCTTAAGACCTCCACCCCAAATGACAATCAATAAGGAATCGAGATCACCCGGGGTCAATCGTCCAACACCTTTAGCACTGAAAAAGGGCATGGGCAAACACAAACTAAACAACAACAAACTACATAAAACAAACTAAAAGAGAGTCATCCTCCCGAGAGGCTTGCAACTCCACATGCGCCCCGCCACCAACTGTCGAGAGAGACAACCTACACAGCTGAAGATCAGGGTAAAGCACCGTATCTGAAACTGCAGAAAGCCTAACAAGATCCGACAATCAAACTCGAAAAACTCTCCAAGTCAATCAACCCTCACACTAGCCCGAGGCTAGCCCCCCCCTCCTCAATGGCTAGCAGCCAGAGGCCGACAAACCAGCCAACGACCCAACACCCAACCCCAGGAAAGCCGGGAAAGCAGGTGGAAGCAGAGCACTGGCACAACCCCAAGCACTAAAGACCTCACCAACCACAAGCAGCCCAGGCCGACCAACCACCGAAGTTACGAGCCCCACCAACGGCGCAACCGACCACCTAACCCCAGGGAAGTAAAAGAACATGGGAAAGAAAAGGGACTAACCTCGGCTCGAACCTCCGCCAGGCGGAATTCAGAGCAAAACGACCTGCCCCTCCGTCGAAGGTCGAAACCACCTCGAGCACGAAGAGCCCGCCCGGAGACAAAGACGCGACCCGACGAGACTCCACCCGACTGAGAAGTCCACCACTCAATAGGAGACATGGACGCATAGGACCAGCGGTGATGGCTGCACGGCGACGCGGAGCGCCTCGCCAGGAAAGTGGCCGACGGCGAAAATTTAGTGATGCCGACGAGATTGCATTAGCATATCTCGATATACATGGTCGGCTTCGGGTTTTAGCTTGAATATTATTATATTTATCATCATTATTTATGTTTGTACTATTTTATGTAGTGTGTTGGGCTTGTTTTAGTGTGGGCTTTTAAGTGTTTGTTGGATAGGATATTATATATAACCGTATGAATGTTATTGTCTGGGCAGTTATTATCAGATATGAAATGAAAGTTATCGCGTTCTTCGTGAAACTCTCTGTACACAATCTTCCATCACAGATCCGCTGCATCATTTAGGCTAGGGTTTACTGTGCGCAATTTGGGGAAAACGGGGAAGACGATGTTTTTTACAGTAATTTAGTAGACAAAACTATCATTGGACAATAAAGGATTGTCTTCTTTCTTCTCACTACGATCATCACTTTCCACCATTATTTTTTTTTTTTTGGACATGGGGNCAAGCACAGTTGGCCCATGCTAATTGTTTTGGATATTGGCTTGATCAGTTCAATCCATTTACCCAAATAAACTTTAGAATATTTTGTAAGTCTAAATGTTATTTCTATGCAATGAAAAATAACAAAGGCTGATTAAAATAATATACGACAGTCTCCAATTGATAAACACTTCTAACTTGTACTACTGAATCAACATTTTTTTTTTTTTTTGCCAAGAACACCACAAATTCATCTTTGTTTTGATCATTCAAAATACACCTCTATTATCTTCGAAATCACATTGGGTGAAGTGATAGAATTAATTTGAGAATGAAAATACACCTCTATAACTTTTCTCAATCACTATGGTTTTAAATATAAAAGATCATGTTATGTACTCAGTTTAATTCTTAATTTTTATTATTTATACTCTATCATATCTGAATTAAATGAGTCAGTGATAAATCATTACACATTCTGCTTGAATATGACCGATCCCAATCGAATTGAAAACTCTATGAAAAAATGATTTAATACCAATGAAAAACTAAATTTATAATATTATAACATATCATCATTCATCGCAAATTGGACCATAATCTTCAGACAATGCTTAAAATAAATTCAGAGACATCAACCATCACACTCCTCGTGTAGAAAACTCCCAAAAGTAAGAAAAAAAATATTATAAATCTAAGTCCGAAACTATTTACATTGACACAAAAAATAGCTTATTTTACCCAAAAAGAAAAGAGAAACAAACTCATCACCAAAAATATTTGAACCTAAAACTTTTGAACATGAAGTCTGAGTGGCCTCGGTTGTTAATCGTCTAATGAAAACTTAATAGAGCAGAACAATTGATATTTCAAAACCCATTCATAATCAGTCTGTAGAAAAATAACACAATAAAATATTCTACATATGCTCTACAAATTTCATGAAAAAAAAAAAAAAGAAAAAAGATAGTTATGCAGAACAAACACATGTGTGCTTAAATTCTCGGACTTCAAACAGTGGCTCCACTACTTGTAGCCAGTGTTTTAAATACCGTACCGGTGCCCATATCGGTCTACCCACCGGTACGCAGTATTACCGGTAGGACCGGTAATATCGGTGGTATTACCGGATTAGCAAATATAATAATATATATATTTATATATAAAAATGTATTATACCAAATGCAAAAAATAAAAAAATAAATGACCATAATCATTAATTTTAACTTACCAATGAGATAAAAATAAAATATTCTAACTACCAATTTAAATTTTATGTTTTTTAATTAATAAAAAAAATTATTATTATTTTTTTTTTTATGATCAATATTTTGCACCGGTTTTTTTCGGTATTTACGGTATGACCCCGATACAAACCGGTATAACCGTAAATCTGGTATTCTGTGTACAATTATACCATACCAATGGCCGGTATCCGGTATTACCGGTATTACCGGCCGGTACGGTACGGTATTGAAAACAGTGCTTGTAGCATCAATTCAAAATAGTATGAAATATTACTTACACATTCTATTGTTTACTTTATAAAGCTTAACATTATTTTTAATAGCAAAAGTTGCACATAAGATGTTCTCTAGTTTTCTGTATGTTTCCGCTATTTCTTTTGTATCTTAATGCTAATTGTTCATGTTAGGTAATTGTCTCGGTCAAAATACAAGAGCTTTCAATAAATCTGGTTTATGCCTCTCACTTTTTTTTTTGCTTGGACTTCTGCAATTTAGTTATACCAAAACTTTTTTTTCCCACAAATGATTATCTTCCTCCTTTATGATCTCCTATCCTTGTCTTGAGANTGAAACATGGGTGAATTAATAAATTAATCACTCAATTAACAAAAATTATGAGTTCAACATGGGTGAATTAATCAATTAATCACACACTCAAGAAAAATTATTAGTTAAACGAGATGGTGAGAGAAAAAAAAAATGCATCCAACAACTGAAGGATGAAGCAAAGGGATAAGGTCTATAATGTATATAGGAACATAGACAAGGAGGGAGGAGACACGTTTTAACAATGCAGTTGAATCAATAATATTTGATTGACATTCTACCATATAACTTGGAACAAGCTAAACTTCATTTATCATGTCAAACAGACAGAGTTAAATGCTAAAGAACTGCACCTATTAGGAGGGACTTTGTTCGCAAGATGAAATAGCGGAGCCCATTTTTCAGCAGTCCTCTGTGCAATTTCGGGTGGGGGGGGGAAGCTCAAGGCTCAAAATTTTTCTCCAACTCTAACCTCTCTGTTTCTGAGCTTAAAGAATCTAAACTCTGTTTTTCCGTAACACTATCCGTTCAGGCTATACTTGCTGCATGCGGCTCTTCAGGTCCCACAGTAGCAAGATGAATATGAACTTCTCTAGTTGGAGGATCAAACTGGCCAGCAAACAAATTATGTAAAATATAGACATGAAAGATGTAACCTAGAAATGATGGACCTTGATATATGAACTGTTGGTTTTGATGAATAATCATAGAACTTTGTATAAACCAAATTAAACACATACACAACAGATAATTAAAGATGTGTTAACAAAAAATAATCAGAAATAATGAATAAAAAGGTAATAAATTATTGCCCTCCTGCTTCGAAGAAAGAGAATGGAACTACAAGCATGAAGCAATTGCAATCTGTGTGAGCATAAGAGTAATCTGCAATGTTGGTAAATGAAGTAATCATAAAATTGTTTACAGCGAACATGAATGCTTTCATAAACAAATATTGGAGAATGCGATATTTGCTATCCTGACTAACCTCAGCACTTGTTACAGAGGATTTGGCCTCAAGCGTCCCAACAATTGTTCCTGTTCTCGCGTCCCACAACCTAAAGTCAAGCGGCTCAAGCCATCGGTTCAATAATTCAGATTCAACATTACATAAAACGGACCATGCAACAGAACTGTAAAATTTATGTTTGCAACAAATAGTTCTATCAACATACGCCAGTGGTATTAAACAAATACAATAATGAAGTAGAAATTAAGTTTCATCAAATAAGTCAAACCTAACCCTAAACCATTCTCACAATCAAATTCATTGCATCTTTGTACAACAAAAATTTAACCCTTTGAAAAGAAAATGTGTTTTTAGGCATAAAGGATAAAGCCACTATCCCTCCTCCAAATCCGTCTACCCATTCAAATGACCTCGAAAGAAATCTGCGGCAGTAGTCGATTTTACCTGACGAAGGTGCAAAACGCAGGCAACGACTCCACGCTATTAATGGCTCATTGGCTATTGCATCACTAAAAGTTGTTTTCTTTTCACCGAGCGCGATTTTGAGAAAAAAAAAAANAAAAAGTGCGGCCGAGGAGGGGGAAAGTTTAGAAAATGGGCGAGAAACAGAAACTTCGGGAAAAAAAAAAGTGTAGCCGAAGCCTTTCAAATTATTAGATGTAATTAAGCAGAACATCAAGGACAAAAAAAGTTAATACATATACATAATTGCTACGTGTCAAAAAAATAAGAAACCAATCAAATAAAAAATAATAAAAACTACAGTGCGTTGATCCATTATTTGTGGTATGTAAACTAGTGCATGGTCGGTGCGATGCACGGGAAAACAATATTACGATTGTATTATAAATTAAATATATCAATAACAATATAATTTATCAATTATTTTTAAATTAAATCGGGTTAGACACAGTTCGACCGGATGGACTGAGAACCGGTTTAGAACCAGTCTAGTTCGCTTGAATATAATATTTGCTCTCGAATCCGTCAACACCAGTCGGTTGGACTGGTAGGATCAATATGATTTTCTAAATAAATTTTTGCTATATTTAAAATTATTTTAAATAAAATAGAGATATATAAATTATTTATCAATTAGTTTAAATATTTGAATTTATAAATTGTTTAGATATCTAAGTAACACATTTTATTTAAATTTATTACAAAAAGTACTATATATATATATATATTAAAATGTTTATAAATTAAAATCTGAACAAACCACAAATGATTTAATAAAATAGCTTGATCGTTTCGATGACGGTCCAGTTCTGAAAACCTTATATTTATTGTACATTAATAAATATTATAATAAAATATTATTTAATTCACATAAATATTAATAAAATGATATACAAAAATTTATAAATCATTAAACATGTTGTCATAAAAGTATTGTTAATAAGATTATTTGAAGTTTGGACTACATCACATTCACGTAATAACATATTTTCAATATAAAATTTATATTTAGGTTCAATAATCGATTTAGTGTGGTCGAATTGATGCATAACTTAGTCACCTGGGACCAACCAAATTGTGTCAAGTTTTTTGACTATTTTAAATACCACCTACAAGTAATTCGATCACCCGATTGATCCGAAGAAATTTTTTTATTTTTTTTAAATATATTTAATTTTATGAAATAAAAATAATTTATGATTCATACAATAAATGTCTACACCAAATGATAGTATATTAAGATTATAAATTATATATCTAAAGATGAATTAATTATTTTTACTTTATGCATATTAATAAAAAATAAATATAGTAATTTTTAAAAAATTAAGATTAATTGATTGACTATGCAAATTAAAGAATATTTTTAGCGTTCAATATTTTTTTAACACATAAATATAATGACCGAGATTCTAAAACTTTTGTTATATTTTGAATTGAGATTTTATAAATATAGAGACCGAGATTTTAATGTTGTTTGTTGTTTTTAAGAACAAATTAAAAATATAAACATACACACTTATAAAATATTAGCCGAATTTTTTAAATAATAAAATGAACTAAATCTCGAAATTGAAGGTAACATTTAATGTTGTATGATTTTTAAAGAAAAAAATAAGAAAAGTAATAAAACTTACTATATATAGGCTGCATTAAATTTTGACCTAATTTTTTTGTTACTATTTTTGGTAAATAGTAATTCTTATTATATATATATATATATATATATATAGACTAATGTATAACACACGTTATGAAAAGTTAAAGGCAATCAATCAATTCACATGAATTATATGTGAGATTAATTAAAGGTGAGATAATATCCGTTCATTTATATAATCTAGTGTGAAAAGGACATAAAAAAGGTGTGAAAAGGACATAAAAGTTACCATTTTTAGTAAAAATTTAATGCAGACAGGATCTTGACTAAGAGTTGACCTACTAATTTTGAAAAAGGTTAATTCTTATTATATAAGTATAGATATGTTGAATTGGTTTATGCTGAGTGGTGATGCGTGAGAGCCTAAATAAGAACAAAGACTGATTAGTGGGCTAACATTAATGTAACATATTGTTGGGTTGGATTTAATATATTGAATATGTGTGGGCTGAATCAATTGAGTGAGCTGAGCTGTTTGGACTAATTAATTAAATGAACTGGGCTAAAATACAAAAGGATAAAAATATGTATATAAAATATATGGAATATGGATAATTTTCCTGGGCTATAACCCAGATACAAGCTGTAACTCCGCCCCTGGTGGTCGTAAGTTTGTAAGAAACCAGTTCTCAGTGAATTCTAAATTGATGTTTTGTTGCTTGAAAATTTTGATTTATGATACATGTGATTGATACATTTTATGTGACTCTATGTGACGTAGCCGACTTTGTGTCTGTTACATGTTTGCTCTAACTTTGTGTTTGAGTGCAGTTACGGTAAGGAAAGGCCACGATTGACTCTTATGAGCCCCAATCATGTGAACTAGCTTTGGGCCAAGGTGGAGAATGTTATTTTTTGTGGCCCAAATGACCTTTGTGGATTGCCCAAGAAAAAACACCTTCACGGCCCGGTCTACTGACCCATCTCCTTAACAGAAAATAAGGCCTTTGTACATTTTTTTTTTTTTTTT
>BKCP01006183.1:403135-415289 GCA_008636005.1 Striga asiatica
AAAATCGATTAGCAGCTAAACCAGCTCCTCCTCATAACCCCAAAAGGAATGTGAAACACTGGCACCAGTTTATAAGTTAATGCACAAAATCAGACAAGAATTACCAAATACTGCTCTACTTATGAACCAATATTGCATTCATAGCAACACTAACAAGATCCAACAGATAATATTGTTTTCTCTGAAAATATTCCTACAAGAGCTTTATTTCAAGTAGATCTAACAAACTATATTCGCCATGTGACATAGATTTTAGTAACCTCAAATAAGCCACAGAGCAGTAATTCCCATCAAAACTTCTATAATCATAAATCTACTTAAAATAAGTAGTTACCAAAAAGGGATTTAGCCTCCTCGGATCTCCTTTTCCTTAGCCTTGCACATATCTTCAGCTGTCTTGATAAACTTTTTGGTCAAGTCATCAATCTGTCAAGTATAGAGGAATATTTGAGTTAAAAGTTCGATACACAGCAAAGCATTCACCACGGAAATGAATTTAACTTACTTCTTTCTCAAGTCTTTTAGCATCATCCTCAAAAATAGTTGGACCGGCCTTTTCCTTCTTATCTTTTTTATCTTTATCTTTTTCTTTTTCCTTCTTCTTGGGTGGTGCTGCCTTCTTGATGCTATCTAATGCCTGTGAACGCAAAGTCCATAGTTTATGTGATTTTAACCATGCCAGAAATTTTTAAATTTTTTGCCCAAATTATTAAATTCACATTGAAAAGTGGCAATTCTTGGGAGAAATAATATAAAAGAATAATTTGAATTTATCTATATTGTAATAGATAAATGTAAGGATGATAACTCAACCGAAATTTTTCGATGCATTTATACAAGTATCATAATTCATGTAAAAACTTTCATATGTACTTTCAATTTGAAATGATAGAGAACAAGTCTACAAATAAACAACTCTTAGGAGGGTTGAAGCTTTCTCAATGTGTTTTTGGAGTTATGAAACTTGACATATGACAAGTTCCCTGATTACCTTTTGTCGAGCTCTTCTTATGCTCTGCTTCACATCTTCGGATGATTTAGCAACCACCTTGCATACAGCCTGCCAGAAAACAATTTAATGACATCCGCAATTTACTTAATTTAAGAATAAACAAATGCTTTTATCTGTTGACGAACAAAATAATTTAATGATCAAAGAAATAACGACTTACTTGCATGTGCTCTTTGGTTAATCTGTCCGTCATAAACACCAAAACACATTAGTCAGTCAATAATTTGATCAAAGAAACATTTCCATATTTCGATGCTGTGGGGTAAACCACCGTGTTGATTAAACGAAACAAAAATTAAATCATTTTTAACTGTGGCCATTAATAAGTTGAAACGATCTATGTTCCGGAAGAACAGGAAGTGTTTCATATCAAAAGAAAAGAAATCTTACGGAGGGATGGGTACAATCAATCGTTGGTTATCGGTTTTGGGGTTTAAGCCCAGTGGAGATGAGATAATAGCCTTCTCCAATTCCTTCAGGGCCTACACAAGCCAACTCACTTTTCTTCAAACCACACATCCACAACTAAAATAACCTAAAACAACCTAAATAAAGAAAAAAAAACTAAAATAACCTAAATGCTGATTTACCCAAAAATTGTTGTTAAAAGGCCAAAAACACTTTTCTAGATATTTCATGTTTATTTATATTTTAAAGTGCTTGCAGAAAATTAAGGAGACTATAACTTCTTTTGCCTCCAAAAACATTAGTACACTGATACAGGGCTTTTAACCAGAAAGAAAAGAAAAAAAAACAAGAGCCTGATTATCTTTCAAAACCACATATACCCAGTCATGGAATTTTTTACCCAATTGCAAACACCCCTCGAAATTTATAGACTTATAGACTTAAATAGTACCACTACTGGCTGTGCAAGTTGTAAAGCAGCAAAAATGTGTTTACATATGTATAACAATAAGTATTTGTAATTAAGATCAATAGCTGGACGGGTATTCAAAGGAATTAACCAGAATAATTCAGCAAAGGTAATTACTCTACGACGACAAAGTATCATTTTACATTACATTGGGATCATAGGGAGTGACTGCCAGTGTTTTCGGGTCTAATACAGAGACAACTGCCATCCTGCTAATGGGCGTCTTCACGCCATACTGTTCAACCACAATGTGATCGATCATCCCTGAAATTTTATCATCATGTCAAATACAAATCATTTGATTCAAACGAAAATACGCTCATAGAAAATGAATGCACCTGATGATGCTCTTCCAGTACGCAGTTTGGTTAACTCCCGAGAAAGAGAATCAATTGCCGCATTCATCAGTGAGTGACAAGTAGTTTTGATGCGAGCTGCTATGTCACCTCCTTCTTCGTCCTCAACATCATCCTCTTCCTCCTCCACTTCCTCACTCTCCTCATCCTCTTCTTCTTCCTCTTCCTCTACACAACAATATTAACCGAAAATAAATCAAAACCATACATTCTGCTACAGAACCTGTACATAATGAGTATAATAAAAATACTTACTACATGAATTGCCGTTTGTTACTTCTATAAAGAAATCAATCTGATTAGAGGATGAATCGAAGGATTTACTCAAAAAAGTTGAAGTCTTTTTTTTTTCTCTTACACCTTCTAATCAAATTAGGATTCCAGAAACTGTAACTAAACAGAGCAGAAGTAAAATAATATCAATGAAACGTGAAATCTAGATTCCTTAGCACAACTCAAATGATTTAAACACCATAATTTACATCGTTGAACAAAATTCATATTGTTTCGTGACGAGAACATTGCGACTAAGGTCCTTGACTCTAAAGAGACATCGGCATAAGTAGCTAAAGTAAAGTAGGCGCAGAAAAATGAGTGTGCCCACATTTACAGTGGGAGAGAGAGAGAGAGATTACTAATTTGTGGTTTCCTCCCTTTGGCGAATCCTCTCTGGGAATTGAACTGATAAAAACCCGCTGATGGAGAAGCTAGAAATCTATCAACAGCAGCAGCAGATTCATGGGTATTGCCGAAATATGAGGAGTTGATGTATGCAAAGGTCTGGTGTGAACTGATAGAGGCTGTTCGAAGTGCGTAACGGAAGTTCTTAGAAAGAATTAAGGCTCGTCTAAAAGAGACTGCCATTGTTGTATCTCAAGTGCAAGAATTGGCTTTTCCTTTGTTCTTCGTGCGGTTTTCACATACTAGGGTTTAAGGCCTTCTCATTTTTTGATTGGATTTTAAATTACAGTGAGTGACTTTTAAATAATATTTAAAATGTAATGACTAAAATTATTGTGAAAAATTGTATTGGTGGCGGTAATTAAAAATATGTGACTTGATAACTAGTAAATCAAAGTTGAGTTTTGACCTATAACCAATCGCGCGCTTCCTAACATGAATCGAGTTTGCGTGGAGTCGGCTCTAGGTGACAGACCTTTTCGGCCTAATCTGTAGCATAAGTTATCGCATAATATATCTGCACTTGCTTAATTATCTCCGTATGTCTGTCGCATAATTTATTTCATAATAAATGCTCAATTATCTTTATTTTTTTTCTATTTTTTGTATTAAATAATAACTATTCAAGTAATAATCATATATTACGAATTCACAAAATATGTAATTTCAAATAAATTAATTTGTGATTAGTTATGTGTATAAATTTATGTGTAATCATCGCATATGTTAATTGAAAAGTAAAAGAAATAGTTATGCGGATCACAGTTTGATGCATTTTTAATAAAGAAATAATTATAATGATTCTGCGACTCGATATTCGTATCTCATTGGCAGTCTATCTTAGCGTATCTGAAACGTTTCCACTTCTTTTTCTTTTTCCTTTTTGAATTAAATAATAATTATGCGAGTACGAATTTACCAAAAATAAGATTTTAAATATATTAATCTGCGATTAATTATGCGCATAAAAATTCGTATAATAATCGTACAAATTAATAAAAAAATAAAAGAATTGTTAAAAATAAACTGATCTGCGACTATATGCGATAGACCCGCAATTGACCGAACTGTTCACCCAGATCTATGCATATATACTTGGCAAATTTTAAGATAACCACAAGATATTAAAATTATTTCATTCCTAGGAGGTGGGTGTTTTTATCTGCATCTATACCTAAAAAAATAGATTTATTTGAGTTGAGTAAAAAAAGACCATTTACCAAATTAAAACGTTCCCTACAATCACGCCAATTACAAAAATCTTTCCTCATAATTACAAAAGATATAATATACATAATATACACGATTACAAATACACGACCAGACTTATATACAGAAGATATAGTCATTATATACATACGACATAAATAAAAATACACAAGATAAATCAATCTTGTCATTTTATACAAATTATATACAAAAGATATCCAGAAAATACAAAATATACACATAAAGCCTCATCAGAGCCGGGGGCCTTGTTCTTGTCCGGATGGACTTTCAGGGATAACTTTCTGTATGCCTTCCGGATTTCACCCACGGTGCAATTCTTTTCCAGGCCTAAAATCGAGTAATAATCCTTTTTAGTCCAGATTTGACGGACCATGTGCACGTGCTCCTCCGTGTAGCTTCTCTCGCCATTCAAAAACATGTCTCCATTGACGGAAGCTTCCTCATCCTTCTCGTCCTGAACACTTTTCTTCACGCCATTGGACGGATTAGAGGAGGAAGACGATGGGTCTACATTCTTGCACGTAGATAGAAGATCATCAATAGGTAGATTCTGATTAAGGCGGCGTACAATTCCGAGGAATTTGAGTGCTTTTTGCTTGTTGCTGGCGGCGATTGCCTCCTTGACAATGTTGATGCATCTCACGGCCTCGTCTTTGTTGCTATATATAGAGATTTCTTAACAAACTCTGCGATTTAATCTGAGAGAGAAAATAGATCTCAGAAGAGAGAGAAAGTGGTAACGCCATTTGTTGGTATAATTGCATAAAGAAAATAAATGGTTAGTAAATGTGCAAATAAAATTGCTTTAGATGATATATAATTACTAGCATGTCAATAAATTTTACCTAATAAATATAATCTCTTTTTAATTTTACCTAATAAATAGTGCAAACTTTCCATAGTTACAAAAAACGTTACATAAGCATGTTTTCAGAAATTGACTTGAAGAAACATAAAAGATACTTTTGTTTTCTAATTTATTTAAATTGCTACATATATAATTTATATATATCTATATATATAATTGCTAGCAAAACAATTAATAAAACCTTATTTTCTTCCCTCCAAAAGAAGTTACAAGTACTTATTTACTTTATTTTTATTTTTTATTTTAATTAAAATATTAAACAACTCATTAATCAATGAAAAGTATATATATCTAATCAAAAATATTTTAATAAAACAAATGAAATTATTTGAATTTTCCGTATTTTTTCGTTACAATCCAATTGTATTAAAAAAGTCATATGACTTTTTTTAAAATACAATGGTTAATTAAAATGTAAATATATTTTTAATTATTCTATTATATAATAGTTATTTACTGAAACTGACCAATTATAATTTATATTAAATGATATATGGAAGTCTTCTTAAACTTTTTATTGCTCGTAATTATGTTTTTAATAAGCTCACTCGGCTTTAGTGGTATAACCAAATCTCTTAAAATTTCAATAATAATAATGATAATAATAATAATAATAATAATAATAATAATAATAATAATAATAATAATAATAATAATAAATACTTTTTAATATAATTAATAGGTCATGATCCCTCAAATATATAAAAGCTACATTGTCTATTTTATTTTATGCAATAAATATAGTGATGAAGTTGAAAACTTTTATAATTAATTTTATTAATGATTTTTTTTTAAATGCGATACTATATATTATCTTACTTATAATTTTAAAATTATATACATACATGTAACTTATAATAATTTAAACATCTGTGCATGTGCACATGATCGAATACTAGTAGATATAATTACTAGTTGATGCATTTAATAAAATATTTAATAAAACCTATTTTCATTTCCCTCCAAAAGGAGTTACATTTTTTTTAATTAGTTACTCACTAATCTATTAAAACTGTTACACCTTATTATATTTGTATTATTTATTTTTTGAATCAGTTACTAAATTAATTCTAAATTTGGTAGCAAAATATTCAAATGTGTAACGGCTAATGTTGGAACTTAAAATTGATTGACACATTCAGAGTTGTAACCGTTATATTTGGTGGCATTGTTGGAAGAAAAATATGATTGGCACATATTTGTTTTTTCTAAAAATCAAAAACACCAATAATTTTCTTTATTTATATTAATTTTCTTAATATATGCCACAAATATATAAATTATTTTATTCATTTTACTAACGTAAATGTTGCATGGTTAAAATAAAATTTAAATCTAAATTAATTTTGAATTAACTTAAGGAAAAGTAATAATTTTTATATGATAGAAGTACATGCCTAATTAATAAATACAAACAAAAACGTGTTCTATATCTGTGTAAATGCAAAGGATCAAATACTAGTAATTAGTAAATGTGCAAATAAAATTGCTTTGGATGGTAGGTGGTGTAATTTTCTCTATATACTTCTCCTATATATCACATAGTTTATCACATAATCTTTACATATTTGCTCAATTATCTATGTCTTTATGCAGCATAGTCTATCTCATATTTAATTTGCACTTAGCTAATAATTTTCGTCTGTCTGTCGCATGGTTTATCGCATTATTTGTTTCGCACTTTATAATTTATTTTGGCCTAATATGTTTCACATTTTTTCAATTTACTTCGCCTTTCTATAAAATAAGGTATCGCATAATATTTTTCATTGATAATATTATTTACGCTTTATCAATTATGTTCGCCTTTCTGACGTATAGTTATCCCATAATATGTTTTGCATCTTTTCATTTATCTTCGCATTTCTGTCGCATAATATGTATCGCACGTTATCAATATCATTTTCATTTAGAACTTTATCTGACGAGCATAACACACAAAAACAATCATAAAATTCATAACACGCTGACTCTGAGAATCACAAAACCTGTACTCCCACATCAGCATTAAGTAATAAATTGCAGATTGTTAAAATAGCTCAGAAATCCATCACCATTGGTAATCTTTGTGAGCTTATACTCAAGTGAGTGTCAAAAGGTGGAGCCATTGAGACGCATGCGCAATGAACACCAGAATCAAAACCGAATCTTTTTCCTTGTTATTATTTTTTCTTTGTCACCAGGACATAAAGAATCAGAAGTTGACAAAAACGTTTATTTCGTTTGTTGGGCAAACCTATAGCTGCTCACCAAAGCTATTTTCCATCAGTAGCTGTTAGAGAACATACTGAGTCATGAACTTAGAACTTAATCTTAAGCATGAATCAAGATTAGCATAGGCGGAAGAAAAATTGAATTCATCATTGCCCCTTCTATTTGACTAAACCTATAAATTTTACAACTACTAACTAGAAATTATACATGTAAGAAGGGGTGATGAGGATATTAGCAAGAGACACGAGAAGAAATGAAAAAGTAAGTTTAATGGATTTACATTGTGGCATTAGAAGGGAAGCCAAAAACCGACCAATCCAGTGTTATCCATGCAAAAACTCAAAATCTGGGTTTTCAAGAAGTTCAACAGCAGGTTTCACATTAGTGAAATCTAATTGCCTGAGGGAACTGCTAATATCATCAACTGAGAAGGGTATGCTGCATTACAAAGAAATATATAGTTAGTACAGGGATTTATTATAAATATTATTACTACTACTACTAATGTACTATTATAATTGTTGTAGTTGTTGAGAAAGCTCATATGTTAGAAAGTTACCATGGATCGTCATCCAACAAATATGAACTACTATCAGTGTCATTGGACTCCTCTGTCATAAGTACCTTCATGCTAGATATTACCTAGTAAGACACCAGTGTAAAAATGATTTATATTATGTGATTGAAAATGTTCTCAAAAACCATGACAAAAGTCATGATGAAAACACGAGTAAAAAGAAGATGCAAAAAGCTTACTTCTGGAGCTACACTTGGTGTATTAAAGTTATCATCACAATAGAGAGTACATATTCTATAAAGCTGTTGAACACTTAGCATCTGTGAATAGACACAAAGGGAACTCATAATATCCAGTGGACATAAATATTCATATCAATAGAAGAAAAATGAGAAATATCCAATCTGGTGACATATGAAGTAACATTCTCTTGGAAGTTGATTCTAGAAAGAGAATGACAAACACACACACACACACACACACACACACACAGAGCGAGAGAGAGAGAAAGAGAGAGAGAGAGAGAGATAACAGCAGAACAAAAACTTGATTACTATTAATAACGAAAAACCAAGTTGGAATAGTTAAAGAAAGTGACAGACTTACTGGGCAAAGATCAGTAGTCAGATCATCATAGGTAATTCTTGTTTTTTGGTGTATGACCTGCACAACAACTACAAGACTTACTCCAATACCTATGGGAAACTACATATTATCTCAATATGAGTGAATACATTCATCTTCTGCATAACTGGTTGAGCATCTAAATGTGAAAAATAGTTAATTGAATTTCCTAAACATCAGGTTCAAAACCTAACTGAGTTTAAAAGCTTTGAATTGGTAAACATGATAACCCTTCTATCGTAGGTCCTAATAATAAAAAGGCAAAAGTACATACCAAAAGTCCTACAGCCTGGCGTACATGTTTCAGTTCATCCCATGATAAACCTACACACTGTAAGCAACATCAAGCTTCTCAGTTACTAATCTACATATGGCATGCTATTGCTAACTAAAAGATGAGATAAGATAATACGCCAATTTTATTTTACCAATACGATGGCATATAATGACTATTTAACCAGCTATAAACAATAACATACCTCTTGCGCATGTCCACACCAAACTTCTAATTTATCTAACCCTGCTTTTATGTATTCACCATTGTTAAATGTGCAACATTCTTTGTGGAGAAGAAGGCTGAGAGAACATGAACTATTGCTTACAAGCCATACCAAAAAAATCCAATTACAAAGTTCAAACACTCGCAAAGAAGGATATAGATAAGCTACCTATTAAATAGCTGGATGTTCATATAAGAGAAAACTTGAGTGAAGATATTTTGTACAAGGATTTGAGGAACCTGAAACAACAACTATCATCAGATATAAAAGTGCAAAGGACTCACAGAACAACAATGTAGTCAGGAATACATACAAAATTATTTTTCAATGTAGTCAGAAGCCGATTTAGGCTCTCAATAATGCTTTCCCAATGTCCAGTAACACTACCACTTGGAGAGCCTTCTTCAGAGGACCCATAAGATGAATGCGGAGAGCTTGTGCTCAATGTTTTGGGTGCCTGACCATCATATATTCAGTGTTATGATTCGAAACATATCAACTCATGGATATGCATAATATATCTAAGTACCAATATTCTCGCAGACTCATTTGGACTAACGAAATTGAAATCAATGACTTTAAGTCCCTACAAACATATCTGTGGAGGATATTTTAGAATAGTAATTACATGACAAGTTCTAGATCCATAATTAGCTACTTTCTGACCTATTTTGTTACCCTCGTATAATTGTAAGTTTATATGGCATTTGAGTTTCCTATCAAATCTCCCTATAAATCAAGATTCTTCAGTCTAAATGAGGTTCATCGCAGCAAGAAGAATGTCAACCCAAACTGTAGAAGTAAATAAGAAAATCCATTCACTGATAACCTTTTTGGCATGAAGTGGGAATGGTAAACAAAATAGACATGAACCAGACATTGTAGGAGGAAGTAGAGAGACCAAACTAATCAGGAAAAGGGAACGCTTGGATAGGGAAACACAAATTATTTCCATCTCACTTGGCAGTCTGTACCCCTAAATGCAATTTTCAGGACATCACTAATCGTCGATGCTCCATTTAGAATGGATACACACAAAAAAATAATGCATAAGGCAGGAACCTAAATTTCCAAAAAAAAAAAGAGCAACCTGGATAAAGGAAGATAAAAGAGACGACAATTCCTTCTTCGAATTATCTCGAATGATTCCGTAAATCTTCTCAACATAAGCAGTTAGTTGTTGCTTAAACAACAAAGCTGGATATTTGGCCTCAACCTGTTGTATTCCATCCAATCCAGCAACAGGAAGGTTGTTAGAAGAAGGTGATGACCGAAAACCCTGGAAAAGAAACAAATAATGTTGTGAAGTTCTTTCTCCAACTCAAATTCCAGTGGAAATGGTTCAACCAACTCATTTTCTTTTATAGTTTCGTAAAAGAACAATCCACTAAATATATTTGTACTTGTGCCATCCTTCCGAAAAATGACGTCGGTTGGGGAGGTTTGCTAGCACTTGAAGCACCAGCTTTTAAAGTATGTTGAAGTAAAAACAATAGTGTAGATGTGTTCGAGAGCCAGTAAGCCATGTAGTCATTGTTCGCCTCATCCTGCAACATGATGCAAGTACTTGTTAACAGTGTTGAATTGACAACATAAAGGTGATAAACCAGTACACTTGAGAAACATGGTGTTTTATTTATTATCAGAAATTTGTGGGACTTTCTGCAGGGGGCCGATAGTGTTCATTTACTTAGTAAGAAATTTTTCAAGGAAAGATGGCCCAAACAGTAAAATACACACATTATATAAATACGATATATAGAATGCCAAGAGAATAGGAACAAATTTGTTAAAATACCCCGACACTTACCTCAATTGCTGATCCAATGATTTGAATAAGCCGATCAAATATGCTAGTTCTTTCAGCTTCAAAGGATCTCCAATGAACAAGGCATTTGTAAATCGTGAATGCAGCAACTGGTTTTCCTTCACTAAACCCAAGAAGTTGCCCTATGCAAGTAAGTAGACTATCTACATTCTCCTGGAAGCAAGAAAAATTCATTCACAAGCCATGAGTTGAAAGCAAGTAATGATGAAACACAGAATAACAATGAGATGCATGAAATGGTTAGATACGCAAAAGGGAAGGAAATATAGGTGTAACTACTAGCGTCAATAAAAAAAGATGTCATACCTGAAATAAAACTACAACAAGTTTATTCCCTTATAATAAGAAATAAATAAACAAATAAGTCTACATTTCTACTTAGTTTGCTCTTTTGAAATTTATATTTTCCCTCAATATGTTAAAACCAGTAAAGGGACAAAACAATATAAATGTCCCCAATGTATTAGCTTTCGCAGTTCTAATCTTGTTTGCGGTAATTATATGAATAAATGTAAAAATTTGTCTTTATAGGTTTAAGGGCCGTGGTGATTATGGTATATATTCTTGTAATGCATATCCTCACGCCATTACCCAACAATCCCGAAATAATGCAGTTTCCATGTTTTCAAGTGTGTGGCACTAGTAGTACTAGAACAACCACAACTATAATTTTCTGGAGAATTAATTCAGTTTGTTAGGAATTCCCTTTTTTTGTAAATTCTTTTCTCTCTTCCGTTTTCTTCATCATTATTCCAAGCGTATACATTCTAAAAGGGCTGTTAAAATTGATTAGGGCGAATTATTGCTTGCATAGAAATAGCCTTATTTGATTGATCTAAGTTCATGCAATTTCTTATTTTTTTCTATTTTCTTTGGGGCAATTGTTGAATAAAATCAACCATACCATATATATTACTATTTATGTCAAAATCGACTTAAGAAACAATTTTTTCTGCTGATAGATTTTCATAGCTAAAATTTCTAACTCAAGGCACATTACCGTTCATATCTTCATATATATTCTAGTGATGAAATAACTGTCTACCATTAAACCCTGGTTGCACTGATAACCAGTTGGTCTCTTGGGCTGGATACTATGCCAGCCCTGCCACAAGAACAAAGAAGACACGAATGCAAATAAGATAAAAAGATGAACATCGAAAAGTTCACATACACGATGCCTTTCAACATGGGATCTCCTTAGGTTGTCATAAGATACACTCCCATATCTTCTAAGAGACGCCGCCCTTAATGATTCCTGTATATATCTCATAGCGTGATTAAGATGGTGGAAATATGCAATGACTATGTTATATAAATGAGAATATGAATGCAATCAAAAGTGCCATTTTGAAAAGTTCACTTACAGGACCACCATTCTCCACAGGCTGCAGAAGGCAGTAGATTCATAAGAACCAAAACTTGAAAGGAAGAAAAGATTCAAACA
>BKCP01006183.1:415303-493539 GCA_008636005.1 Striga asiatica
AAAAACTAGGGCAAAAACTGCATGCAACCTGAGGGATTTGACCAAATCGTCCAGACACTTTCCTCGAAGGAGCATTCAGCAAAGCTTGTTTCCGGAGAATCTGGTCCTCGGTCTCTATATCTGATAGTTTTTCTTCAAGCCTAAAGTAGAAGATAATGGAACATGACTATTAGATGAACTCATGGTTAAAAGAAATACATGCCTTCATGCAAAAATAGAAACCAGAGGGATATTATTAGAATAAGTTCCTTGAAATAAGTTTCCTGATCTCAGAAGTGAATCAATAGATGAGAATTAATTAAAATTACAACCTCTGCATTGCAGTCTTCAATTGAATAATCTTCGACTCTGATTCCAGAGCCTGCTTTAATCGATCCTCACTAAGCTTGTTTGTTTTTTCATACTTCTTCTCGGTTTCATCTATTTTCTTTTCCAGAGAACTTACTAAACTCTGAAATACAATTTTCAGGGCACCATCTATTAAAAGCTGCAAACAGAGATACCGCCAAAATACATTTCGTTTGAATGAAATCACCTTCAACTTCTCATTTTCAGCTGTTAGTTTATCAATCAGATCATGATCAATAACAGACACCTCTTGTACTATAGGAACTTGCCCATCTCCTTCAGGAACCTGTACAACAGACACTTGCCCACCTCCTTTCTTTGCAGCTTCAAGTTCGTTCATCAGCTGTTCCTTCGTTTCTTGAAATTCCAACTGCATTTTCTCCATAGCAGATTGTAATTTTGAAGTTTCCTGATTTTTAGCTTCCTGTATGTCAGCCTGAAAACATTAAGCCAACAATAAGGCAATGTGAAGAAAGTAGTCAGCGTCTTTACCTTTTCATACATTCTGCCGCAAAGCGGATATGACATTCACAAACTTCCACATGAAAGTTAATGTCAAAAGCAAGTTAAGAAAACATAATACCCGCATGCGTTTCTCCAACTCCAGTTGCCAAGTTAGCTCTTCAACTTGCTTTTCAAGCTTGCTTTTGGCTTCTTGAAGTGCTCCTGTTTCTTTTGCAGCCTGAAGCGAGGTACAAAGCCATTTTATCGTCAGTTCTAAAGCATTTGGGCACTTAGAATCAGAAATTGAGTTTGAACTATTAATGAAAATATCAATACGTTAACCTAACTATTGACTTAATAGGGGATAGCCATTCTCAAAAAATGAAGGAACAGCAAATATAGGCTCAACTTGATTAAGGGTTCAATTTGAGAAATGAAAGGCTTCCAGATTAAGTGATAAAGAAGTAAAATAGGAGTAGCAGTAGAATCAAATTTATTTGTAATAACCCAAGATATAGCTGAATTTGATGATGCTTTCGTAAGGATCCTAGTTTCAAGCCTACATAAAATTAAACATCTGTATTCCCAAATGTCATTTGTCGTAAACCTGTGACATTATTAAACAACTTCAAGCACACATACCTGCCCTCCTTATTACTTTGCTTAAAAAGAAAAAAGAAAAAAACAAAAAGAAAAACTAAATACTTACCAATTTAAGCAATCTAAATTCTCTGTGAGCCTTCCTTGCTCTGCAGGCACACTGAGCAACAACTGCTGCTCTCTTCATCCTCAAATACCAAGAGTAGGCCCAGTGTCCTCGAAAATGTCTCTGGAATACATACCATCAAAATGCGGATGCCTTAGCAAAAAAATTCAAGCATAAATATGAATTGCCAATTTCCATTAGCATAAATCTCTTATATCTTGAAATTTATTCGAAGTACAAAATAAAGTAATTGACGTCTGAACCGCCATGATGATTCGTGAATATAACTATTAGCTTGGACAGACCTCAGAATGACTGCAAACCTCAGCCAACTTCAGCATTAATAATATTAGATGATGAGATCCAAAGATTGGAAATCAAATGTGGAAGAGAAAAGGAAAAAGAAAAGATTCGTCATTACTATCTTGTTCATTATCTAACCATTGCAGACACACAACCCCTGTAAAGCCAACCTCAATGAGTAACTCCGTACTCATGTACATACAGCTGAGAAAGTCCTTATTATGCAGGCAGTTTGCCGTTTTTTATTGACTGAACAGGAGCATGTCTACATGCACGTTTACGTATCATGTTTCATAATAAGCAACAAGTTATAAGAGTTGTTAGTATTTCTGCCAAGCTAAAGTGAACATCCCAAAGTGTAGTGATAGCCAGACGGCGACCAACTAAATGAAATTTCATTAGCAAAGTTCACAAAAATATATATCTATAGAACTCCTCACCAAGGAACCACAGTTAGCTTATTAAGGTCCTACACACGTAAAAACAAACAAAATGACTGTAGAGCATTTGAGAATCAGTACTACCTCTTTTATGCATGAAATTACCTGGATGACAATGGCTGCTTTTGTTTTCTTCCTCAATTGGAGTTCATTACAAGCAGCCATACCCCTTAGTCCTGCTTGAATGAGGATTGCGGAAGAGGACAGAAGTGCATAAGCTTTTCTAGCAAGAAATGCACGTGATTCATTCTGGATTTTCGAAGCAGCAGCTGTTCTTCTCTTGTGATCGTAAATATGGCGAGCAACTTGCCCTGACACATCAAAAGGAATATTAATAGTAAGTAATAACTATGACTACTCGGAGATGGTTCTCATAATTATTGACGTGTAAGAAACAAAAGTCGAACCACAAGCTAATACTGAATACCTCTTGACATTGCCTGAATTTGCACAGCTGACATGCGTAGCAAGATGAAATATTTGCGTGCCAAATGTGAACGAACTTTTTTCTGAATTATGCATGCAGATCTCCCAAGCACCTGTCCCCTATGTGCATCTAGTTCTGCCATCTGGCCTGCTCTTAGAAACACTTTTGTTTTGCCAATCTGGAAAACCGGGAGTCATGAGATATACCTTATTAACTCTGTGTTTAATACATTATATGAAAATTTAACTATGGAATTGCTAAAAACATGGATATTTCAAGTGTCAGCCTCATGAGAACGACCACAACTAGAGAATGAAAACATACAAATGGCATTACTTTGATTTGGTAAAAGGCAAAAAAAGGTAGATGCACTATGTAAAGTTCAAAGCCTTAATTAAGGCCAAGGTAGGTAATGAAAAGATTAATCAAATTACTGAGAGACAGAGGACCAGCCGCGCAATTCCACAGATCATGTCTCTCTACAATTATGATTTCCCATAAGGCCATATATTTCAAAGATCTCATTTAATTTAAAATAAGAGGAAAAAGAAAGAACGAATATCTGGACATGCAATGCAAAATATTCAATTGCATAAGATTAAAACAGAAAAAAACACCCATTTTTTCGCAAGTGCCTTCAGCAGTAACAATTAAAGTTCATGCAAAAGTAAGTACCACACTGCACATACATTCTGTTAAGTACCTGATAACCTTGAAGACCAACATTCCCCAAAATCCTTTGGCAAGCAGCAACCTCATCACTGCTATCGAAGTGTAAGGAAAGAGGAAAATCGGTATGATAGTGAAAGTTATGCAATCTTGAAGGAATAGTGTAAGGTGAATTATTAGTTATCACTACCAGATACTGGTTTCTGAAGTTACCTTCCATTTAGGGCGTTTGGCTCAAGGATCTTGAAACGACTTATGAATTCATCAAAGGTTTTTCGAGTTGGAAATCCGGCACAACTTATTCTGATTGCCTCCATAACCCCCTGGAAACAATTTTAGTTATATCGTTATCCTTGCCAATGTAATCCAGTTCACAGTTCACGACACAAATAATTATAACATAGATAATGACATGTTGCACCTCACATGTAATAAGCAAATAGTGACTAAAACTCACCCCACAGCAAAGTTGCTGTAGAACATTAGAGTTCTCAAAGATAGCAGGCTTTAGAAGATTATTAGGCTTCACACAGCGAATGTAGTGTGGTTCTGTAGCACTAAGAGTCTCAAGAAGAGATTGCAGTTGTTGCTGTACTAGCAAAAATGATGGGTCAAATTGTAGAGAATAAAAGTGAAAAAGGTATACAAATGTTAAAGGCTAGATGTAGTGAATGAACCTTGAATTGAGAACCAATGGAAGAGAATTTTGACGTTTTAGAAGATTCCTCAGGCAAGGGTGGAAAAAGGCCAGAGACAAACACGCAATTTGAAGTACTGAGGAGAGCCTGATGCTCAGCAACAACATAGTCCTTGTTCTTATCCAAAAACAGTTCTGTCTGGTAAGTGACCTGCAAAAACAAAGTGTGCTTGAAGGATAAAGTTCATGTCAAGGAGCAACAAGCGTTTTCTAGCTATAACCTATTGCCATTGAAGAACATAGAGGTTTCATACATCTCCAGCATAATGGCAAATGGTGAAGTCAGTTCGTGACAACTTTGGCTTTAGAAAACGTTTGTGGTCTTTGAATGTCTGGTACAGCTTCTCTGCAAATGTCTCATTGGTAGATCTTGGAAACATGCTAAAGTAAATAGGAAATTAAAGCCACTTAATCTGCATGTTTTTCAAAAACTTTTGATACGTATCATAAGCATTAGATGTAAAAACATACCAAGCCTCGTCAAGAAGAGCGATAATGCCACCTGGTTTCTGTATGTGCAAGATATCAAAAATTTTGCGGTCAGGCAGACAAATATAAAAACAATTCAAGCAACCTCAGAAAAACAGAAAACTGAGCTCAGATGCAATGTCCACAAAATTATTACAAACAGAAAAGCTCAAGAAACAATCCCACTAAACATTAATCCTTTTTGTCTGCAGGATGTATAGAACTACCATAAGCACATACTTCAATAGTTTTACAGTAAACTGCAGGCTGTCAACACAAATGCTTTTCTTAAAAAAATTAGTCACTTGAATCTTGACATTTCCACTTATTCGGGAAAGAGAGTGACAGACAGATCCTTGTCATTGTGAATGGAGTAAATCAAGTAATTGGTATTAGCACTTACGCAGTTTCAAAACTCAAGGGAATTATTCGAATCAAGTTTGATTTTGATCTAAAAATAATTAACAGGATGTAAAATGACAAAACATATAGAAATTAAATGCACATAACTCATAAGTTGGTTATAGCTAAGATCACAGTAGAACCCACAACACAAGTGAAAAGGTATATCAAACAATTTAAAGTTGTTCACGAAATAATTGGCTGCACAGATAAACTTCAGAAAATTGATGTAAAAGATAATTGCAGCCGACTATGAAACAGATACCGTTCAAACCTTTTCAATTAGATCAAGTATGTCTTGGTTGTCAACAAACTCTATGTAACTCCAATCAATTTCTTCTTTCGTATACTCTTCTTGCTCCATCTTGAAAACATGCTGCCAGAAAATACAAAATGTCATCTTAAAGAATAATTCTGCTTTCGGGGACTTCGTTTAATTTTTATGTCAAACTTCTACATTTACTAAGATAAATAGACCAGAATATCATATGTGCACCTGATTGAAATGTTGCTGCAGTTTCTCATTAGTTAAATTTATACAGAACTGCTCAAAGCTGCAAGAGAAAGTGTGAGAAACATGAGAATAATCACTCTATAGCATAACCATCAAGCATTTAAAGTAAAAACCTTATCATCAAAGAAAAACTTCGTATTTGTTGCAACCCTAGATAACTGGAAATAGAAAACAAAGATATAAAAGTAAAAATAGTACAATTGTAATGCATAGATGAAAGGAAACCATTCCATTAAACATCATGCTAGAATGATCATCATTGAGATACTGAGTAGCATAAGAAATTATTGAAATATAGCAAAAACAGGGTTTCTGAATTATAGACAAAGGTCACCATCGTAATAAGTTAATAAAAAAGGCTTTTGTGCAGCACCATGCAGGGTATTAACCTCTAAATATGAAGAAGATTAAGCATACCGGTTAAGCACCTGTTTGTCTTGAAACTCTCAAAGCCATAAATATCCAGCACCCCTATTAAGAATTTTGAATCTGGATCTTGCCCAATAGAATGGTTGATCTTGTTCACAAGCCTGAGAAAATAGGTGTTCTCTTGAATGAAGATAACCAGTTAAAGCGAACAATCAAATGAATTAGCTTTTTCTTACTGACCAATCAAACAATCTCGAATAAACAATTTTGGCCAAAGCATCTCTACTGAGTGCAGCAGCACTTGGATCAAGGTTTCTTGTTATGGTCTCATCACGAGTAATCATCACACGTTTGCACAAGGAGTCCTCAAGTGATTTCTCATCACACCTAAAACAATCCACCATAAGTTTCAGAAAAGCCGGGTGGTATATACAGAAACACTAGTTCAAATAAAAATGTGAAAATATATGAAGTTGAAAAAACTTACATTAGAAGGTCAGCTGCTGTCTTCAGATGGAATCGAGATTGATCATCCTTGGGTTGTGAAGCATCACTTTCACTTACCTTAGCAAATTCAATATTACCCAAGTGCAGAATTGCAGCCACAACTCGGAAAATTGCATCCTGCAAATGGGATATTTTACAAACACTGAAAATAATGAAATGTGAACACAAACTGCATCCATATATTGATACCTGCTCATCGGAACTGATCCCAACAACATCCATGGCCCTCCTAGTAGAAAGATATTCTTTACACTCGTCAACTCCATCCAGTTCGTAGCAATTAGACTGGTTTAAATAATGAAACGTCCTAGGATTCCCCAGTTTGTATTTTTCAACATCCTGTTAGAAAGAAAGAGAAATGTTGGCAGTCAAACATCGGCATTCAAATTAGAGCATGACAATGATTACATTTGCTAATATTCCCAACAGTTCTTCTATCCCACAGAGGTCAACCAAATTGAATTTTTTGAAGGAAGAGGAAAATCATAAATGTTCAAAAACTTTGTACTTCATCCTCTGCATAAGTAGTTGGTTGAAGGTGAACCAATAACAACAGTAGCGTAGCATACCTAACGTCACAACTTACATGTAAGATCCAGCTACTGTAACCAGCATTTTCTTATATTTTCGATTTACAAAGTTATAGTATAAATGACCCCCGGCGACTATATAGACTAGGTAATCAGGTATAGTATTTGCTTAAATTTGAACATATTAAAAGTATTTAGAATGAATATAAAATTGGTCATCCCAAATGAAGGTGATTAAACATCCCGTGTGTTGGGCATTACATGTATCTAAATCAGAAGTAATACAACGGTAAGAATATGTAATGTATTAGATGTTTTAAAGACTAAGAGGAGCAAACCAACGCCAGAATAAATTGTTTCTCCAGTGGACAATGCAAATAATACTGGACCAATCATATTTATTCATTTGAGTAGACAAAGGACTCTGATATAGAACACGCACCCTTTACTGAGTTAAAACTTGTGAAATATTACAGAACAATTATAGTACATGTGTCAGAGATTATAGGAAGAATCAGCGTGCAAGTGTTCTCAGAGATGTAATGATTGGAAGACTATAGAGGTGGTCTAATGGAAGACTATATAGAGGTTACTGTAATACCTCAACATCCCTGCATTTATACGCATGTTGGTTGGATAATATTGTGAAAACTCAGGGAAGCAATGAACCAGGAATAAAAACCAGAGTTTGTTATTTGGAGCAAAGTGTAAAAGGATCCAAGTGGATGTTTCCAATGCTCACATGTCGATGCGGAACTGATTATGGTTGAAATTTAAAAGACTCACTAAAAGAATATATAAAATAAGATACAATAACGAAGCAGCTGAGCTAACAGGTCAAGTTGTTACTACATCTTGTCCCCCCTTCCCCTCTTTTGGAGGAAAGACCAAATATCACCTGACGATGTCCATTGAGAATCAGAAATAAATTAGAAATATTCCTAGGTTCTACGTTATTACCTCTGGTGGAGCAGCACAAAGCATATAAAAGCAGTGATAGTTTCTTTCAGGATCAGAAACTTGGCAAACGCGTGATCTTTCCAGCAAATAGGTTCTGATTGCAGCACCAGAAATCCTACCATTGTTATTAAACTGTATCTCCACAAATTTTCCAAAGCGACTGCCATGAAAGCGTAAAATTTATAGTTGAAAAAAAAAAATCAAGATACTAACACAACCACATATATGTGAGGGAACTATAAATCATTAATTGGCTAACCTTGAATTGTTGTTTCTCACTGTCTTCGCATTGCCAAACGCTTCCAGAACAGGATTTGACTGCAAAAACNAAAGAAAAAAAAAATGAAAAATGTATTACTCAGAAACAAACCTCAAGTACTTGCTGCTCCACAGTCCGTCCCTCGGCAGCAACTCGACCTCCCATATATGCAAAATACTGCATAAGCATCTTAGTGCTTTCAGTTTTACCGGCCCCACTCTCCCCACTAACCAAAATTGCCTGACTTATACCCTCGTTAACCATCTGCCTGCATTCGTCCGGCAGAATCCAGTTGTTAGTGGTACACATAAAAGTAGCAGTTGTTACTTAATGATCCTGGAGAAAACAAAGATTGCCTGTAAGCAGCATCCGCAATGGCAAAAGGGTGTGGGCCAAGCTCCCCAAGCGCCACTCCTTTGTATTTTTCCATTATCTGATTATTGTATAGATGTGGAAGCCTTTGGAAAGGGTTCACTGCTATCAAGATGTTACCAGTGTAGGTCTGCAGTAGCAAGGCATGTAAATTTGTATGGAAAGAAAAAGTTAGAGAGGGAAAGTTTCGGATATATCTTGCATACATACAGAATATTCCTATAGAAGGATCCATAGAGCAATAAAACTGTTAATGATAACAAATTACGTCCAGAATCAGCATATATCTCAAACAAAAGCAATGCCTTCAGAGAAGAGCAGAGAAATATAGCATGGATTGTGTAAAGTAGAGAAGGAAGTCAAAGAGGGAAGATAGTGCTCACATATATCTCATTCGCATCATATCTACATCTCAGATTGTACAGAACGCCTGGCTCATGCAAATAAGCAAGCTTTGTCATATCATCCACACCACAAGGAGGAGCATCAGGATCTTTCGGGTGGATATTCGCTAAATCGGCAACGTTCTACAAGGTAAAAGTTAGTTAAAACAATGAGAGCTGATTTTATTTAGATTATCTGTCACTAATATAGCAACCCTCGGGTAAGATCCAGCAAACAATTAACACCATTATGGCTGCGTCTCACAGAAACAGGTAAAATGGATGAGCAAAGTCCGAAACAAATCTGTTCAATAACAAAGTAAACCAAAACTAAGGATTAAGAACCTCCTATTATGGTGAATTATGCAGCAGCCCATTTAATGTCTAGGTATTAAGGAATCGCAAAATATCACACAATTAAGACATACAAAATTTCAACAACTAAAACCATTTGAAGAAAGAAATTTAGGCGAATTATTGAAAGAGTTCTACTGGGGAAAAAAGAAACTAAAAGCATAATATATTACACCATATATTATATGTTGGACATATCAGAATCCCAAAATGAAATACTTACTATCTTTTCCGATGAAGTAAATACTTTGATCTCGTCACCATTAACTTCCACAACTTCCCCATCTGTCCAAGCTACCTCAGGATCTTCTACCCACACTTGAGATCCAACAGCTATACTGGCAGATACAGTCTGAATGACAAGTTAGCCTTCTATTAGCCAATATATGAAGAAGCTATCTGAAGGACGCAAAATACAGATTCTCAATCTGTTTCAAAAGCAAAATAAATCACTCTATTCTATCCAGTGACTAACATCAAGAGTTTTTTTGTTAGCACAGATCATGAAACTGTAAAATGAAGCTATATTTAGCAAATTCAGTCATCTCTGAAACAGGCAAAAAATTGAGCCCACGTTTGAGTAGGAAAAAATAAATATATCCCATTATGATTCTATTATATTTTCTAGCCAAGACTGATTGTATGGCTTCACAAGAGTTATCCACCTTTGTCCGTATGCATTAGAAGATGAAAACTACGTAGTTTACAAGAAAAGTGTAGTAGCCACAAAATGACCTTGATTTACTCTGTCTTTAACACCATGAATATTTTGTTTTCAAAATTCAATTTTACATGCCGCTTCAACTTACTCCTCACCATTGTATTCATCTGCGTTTAGAACCCATCATTTCAATGTTTTGTGTCTTATAAGTTCCATGATAGTTTCACTAGCATAAAACAGGCAGACTTCAGTCATCTTAAAGCTGATTGCACTACATTTAAATTTAAAATTCTTTAGTCTCCAAAAGAGTTCCGTATAAATGGCAACTTTTCCAGTTCAACGTTTACTTATTACACTCATCATGCATGTGTTTCTGCCATCTAGAATAATAACCAACATATTTTGCATATAAACAAGCTTTTCTAATATTAATCCTTAATGATATGGACATTGCATCCATCACACTTAATGATCATATATTAACTTTTCTCTCACATGAAGCATTCTACAACATCCTCATAAAGTAAAACAAACACAAATAATTTGAGGAAATTGTTTGAAGCAATCTCCTGATGATAATGATACAATAAGGTAATGCCATTTACTAAACATAATGAATCCACCCCGCACGTTTTTCACTTGCTTATACTAAAAGACAAGAAATAAATTGATCAGGATCAATGAAGGAGTCCATTCTTTTGCCCAGACCAATTGCTCTCAAATTGGATTCATTTTCAAGCTCCAATAACAAATATACATGACACGAAAATTAGATAGTATGAAGAACTTCACAAGGAAAAAAAACAATGATAGCCTCAAAACATTTTCTCATACCAAACCAGAGTAAAACAACTCCAAGCTTTCAACTTCATCACAATAATAGTTAGAATACCAAAATTTAATTACTCAACTTTGCGACCAAATTATCACGTTTAGCTTGTCACTGTTGGAAAGATAAACCAAATGAAGATGTCAAACTTAAAAAAAAAAAAAAAAGCAAAAATGATAGAATAAGACAAGTGAAAATGCACACCATTTCCTGAATTGGAGGCAGTCAGGCCCCAAGGTAAAATCTTCAAACAGCCAATGCGTAGAAACCCATCAAAAATTGATTCCTCCCATGCACGCATTACGCATAACACCACCTTTTGTGTGTGTATTCAAGGAATACACACTAATATGTAATCAAATTTTCGTCCTCTCTATTTTCTTCTCTGTCGATGCTCTGATTTTCCCCCTGTAATAAGACGTCTGGAATACAAGGAGATAGGTCAGGGATTACGAGAATGTGGGTTTAGGATCACGAGAATTAACCCTCATTGAGTCGTATTTTGAACATCAAACGACACGTAAATCTCTCTGCGTTAGTGTGTGTGCGTGAAATGTGTGTTCTGATTACGAGGGGACCGGAAAAGAAAACCAAAATCCACCCTCTCTGCAACAACTTTTCCTTTCCCTAAGGAACGGAAAATAAATTCTTCTCGCTCCTCCTTCTCCTCTGCCTCTCTCTCTCTCTCTCTCTCTACAATATATCTATCTCCTTTCTCTGTCGATCTTTCTCTGTGTCTATTTCTTGCTCTTTTCTTTGTTCTGTTACGTTAGACGTAGAAAATGCAGAGCAACCACAACAGAAAAATGCGTGAACGCTGATGACAAATTGTGATGTGCCTATAACACCCCTGGACAGATGATGGTCTATTTACGGATTTGGGTCTTTTTTTTATTTTTAATAAATGTATTAGTTGTTGTAAATGAACTAATGAAGTTCATTAATGGACATCAAAGTTCAAATATAAACTCATGTTGTGAAAGTTAAATGTGGAGTTACACATTTACAGAAGAGGAATTTACCTCACGCACGACACCAAGACATTTTAATTGCATTCAAACAGGCATTATGAGATATACTAAATATTTAAATTTTATTTGCACTAATATCAAAATCTGTTGACAAAATTAAATACTTAATTTTAGACAAAATAGATTTAGTAGGATACTGAAATATCAAGTAAAAAATGACCCTATTTTAAGCGTCCCTCAACTCCCAACCATTACCCCATCAACCATCCACTTTATTTCTATTACGGCCAAATCCAACCCCAGACTCCAACGACTTTTAGCTAAATTGGCAGACTAGCTCGCCCACGATAGTGCGATGCACGGCGCACGGACAACGTGAATAAGCGGACTACGCTCGTCCCACGGTGGAGCAATGCACGACGCATGGACCTCGGAGATGTGGCTTATCGGAGACAGCACATCAAATATGTAGCTCGTCCAATGGCGACAAGCCCAAGGCTTTCACCTACAACGTGAAGGGCGGCTGGAAGAATTCCGACATTATTTCCGGTAGAAGGTATAACTGACCAAGAACTCGTTCTCGAGGCGAAGGATCGGCGGCTCAACTCGAGCGTCGTTGGTAAGGGTGACGTTGGAGCCTAGGAGGGGCCGAAGATTCCGGCCGCGGCTGTATTGTCGGTGAAGGAGGTGCAAGGTTGAAACAATTGCAAAAACAGTAGAAGAAGTACTGTAGCGAGCATATTTTTAGGGAATTGCGAATGAGCTGTATATGTTGAGTTTATAGACATCATATTTTCATTATATGTTGCGATTTTATTTATACGATTTTGATGTTTGAATTTTTTTTATATTTTTTATTTATTTTTATACCTATAATCTGTACAACATTGATATGCAAAACTCTGTAATAAATGCTCAGGATGTAAACGAATATAAAAAATTGTCCTAGTCCACTACAACCAAAATTCAGTTTTATATTTGGTTTATAAGTAGGAGAAGTACTGTAGCGAACATATTTAGGGAATTTGGAATGGGCAGTCTATGTTGAGTTTAAAGGACAATATATTTTCAGTATATGTTGCGTTTTTATTTACAAAATTGTGATGTTGAATTTTGTTTAAGAATTTTGTTTATATTTTTACGATAGCCTGGTCGATTANCCACCAAAAAAAAAAAACAATATACCTCGTTTTTCAGCTCATTTATTGTATCATGTAGTAAATGTTTCACTTAAACTCACCAAATTCCATATTCTATATGCCAAACATACACTTAAAATAAAAATAAATAAACAATCATACTCCACCAGATAACAACAATACACCTCGTTTTTTCAGCTCATAAACAATAAAAGTTTACTCAAAACAATAAAAATTGCAGATTTTATATACCAAATATACACTAAAATAATGCATAAACCTGTTATGAACCGAAAAATAAAGTATGTAATATTGTGTTGGTTTATAAACGTATAATAAATTGAACATAAACTGCACATAAACTTATTCTGCTACTTGCCCCTCCTCTCTAAACATGGCCAAAAGGGTCGGGCCTATACCAGAATCGGCCCGGCCCGGCGAGTTGACGGGCTGGGTTGGATGGACCCTGAACTGACACGGTCTAGGTCCGTGCTGGGACCATGGGTCGTGTAGTGCTCCGTTTGAATATTAGATTTTTTTTATTTTATTTTAATTAATGGTATTTTATTTTATTATTATATACCTTGATTATGTGATTATATATTATATTATTATGTGGATAATATAATTATATAGCTCGTTCAATTTTATTTCATCGATCGTCGTCTGAATTTTCGGTTTAATCGTGTAAGCCGAATTGTGGTTCGTTAATTCGTTTCGAACCCTTGCAATCCGTAAGACCATTATATTTTAGCTCTTTAATAGTATTTGCAGCCATCAAAACCAACCAAAAGAGTTTTATTTAGAGAAAAATTCAAATTATAGTCAAATTCATCGGTTTTTGGTTATAGATGTATTTTAAGTCCAAATTTGGTTCCGTAAAATTTATTTTTCCTCTCCTCTTTTGTAGTAAACATAAAGACCAAAGTTAGCATGATTTTTACAAATTCAAAAGATGATAAAATCGGATTTTTGAGTGCAATGATAAAGACATTATAAGAAATGGCAAATTTGATTGTTTTTGTCAACTTAAACCATGTTACTTTTCATGTAACTAATGCATACCCCGTGCGATGCACGGGTAAACAATACTAAATAACAATTATAAATGGGTTTCGAGTTCGAGTAACGTAAGTGAGAAATCACTATTGATACCTTTTTTAAAAAAATTATGATGTCACGTGTGAAAATTTGAGTACGCAAGGTTTCAAAAATTATTATTATTATTATTATTATTATTATTATTATTATTATTATTATTATTATTATTATTATTATTATTATTACACTGAGTAATCCGTGCTATGCACGGCTATAATGATTTATGGAATTTAAAAAAATTTGAAGCCCAATTATGTTCCACAATATAATGTACTCAACTAAACTGGTCGGGTCAAACTTAACGGGCAAATAACATATTATTGAATTGACCCAAATAATGCCCAACCATGAAAGCAGACCGCATCATTAAGTGCGACCCAACATCTCAACCCGTTATAGCTTAAAAGAATGGATCAGACGGTCTGAATTAGTCAACCGATATTTAATGGTCAAAAATCAAAGATGTCATCTGAAAAAGTTAAAAATATCCAAATTATTAGGGTTATGTCATTACTTCTCCTCCTCCCACCGCTTTCCTTCTCTATTCTCTCTCTTATATCACTTATAGAAACTTGATAAAACATTCTTTCAAATTTTCACAAAAATGCTCTATTTTTTAAATAATCAATCACATCTATTGCGAGTCGATTTCTTATGTTAGATAAGTCGATATTATATCTTGTCTTTACGTTTAGAAAGATGCCTCTAGTATTTTATTTCTTTTGATTGTCATATTTTTTTTTTTGTGTTCTAAGATTTTATGTTTGTTTTTTGGTCGAAACCGATGAAAAACTGACTCTGTTATTACTATTTCGACCATTTCAAAAGCTTTTCTTTTGAATATCGAGACTTATGTATGTGTTGTTCAATTATTTTGATTCATATTGCTTTTTTTTTGTAGATTTTAGAAATTTCGTAAGTTTAATGGACGGATCTGGAATAATTTTTTAATTTTCGGTCGAAATCCGAATTTTATTCAGTCGAAAAAAAATCAATACCGGAAATGAAATCTCATTTTCTATTTGAATGTCTATTTATTTTAAAAAATGTTACAAATCTTAGTCGGTTATATAGATTTTGACTGTATTTTGAAATTTAATTTAAAATAAGGGTCTTAATCTCTAAAAATGTGTTCAAATCTTTTGTGATTGAACAAATCCCACATTTTAAGGGAAGCATTTAATGCTGCCCGATTTTTTTGTAAGAAAAAAAAAAGTTTCCAAAAGTGGCATGTAATTAATGCAGATAGAATTTTGACCAAAATTTGACTTACTATTTTTGAAAAATGTTAATTCTTATTATATATATATATATATCGATCACATGATTATGTATTGTTAAGACGCCAAGAGCATTAAGTTAAGCTATTTCCATCTCATTTCTTTCACATGGATGTGATTCATCAGCCATATCAAGCATGTTACATTAGCATCAATTAGTTGACAAATTCATGTGAGGTAGATGTAGAATGGATCTAGATCTTATGTCCCCATGTCATGCTCTTATGTCTCTTCAAGACACTATATAAACCCCTCTTCCATCATTATTTTGAGACCCACAAAATCAAAAATTCTTTTACTCTTTTAAGCTCTCAAATACTCAGCCATATTACAATTTAGCATTAAACCGAGCAATAGTAAGCTTGTCGAGAGCCATTAACCTAGTCACCTTCTTTCCTTGCGGTTTCTTGAGAGTTTAAGAGGTTGGTATGCTAAACTCTTTTTATAACATGATAGAGAGGAGATTAAGGGTTTAATGATGTATCTTTATGCCATATATGTTCAGTTAATAAGTGTTTATAAGCTTGCAATATGATTAAGTTATCCCAGCTCGCATGAATGTTCCATATGTGTTGTTTACATTTGATTTTGAGTATGCTATGCAAAACCTGGGAAGTTATGCTTTATATGGCTAATTCATGTGCAAATGCTGAGTACATAGGAGAAAGAGTCAAGTCATTTGGCCTAGTATAGCTCGAGTTATAGATTTTTTAAGTTAAGCATGCAAGTTGAATTTTATGTGCCTTGTTTCAGCAGCGACTTTAAATTCGAATAACTTGAAATATATGCATGATAAAAATATGAAATTTTTATAACATATCTATCTATATGTTGAGAGTGTGACTGCCAAAGTTCAGAATTTTATGTTGCGAAATGAATGAGTTAAAAATAACAGACCATATACATGTCAAGTTGAAGTTTGTTGCTAGAGTACTCAGTCCATACTTGAGATATTAAAGTGCGAATTTTACAAGCATGTCTTGAATATGGTGTTATCAATATCACCAAGATTAAGCTCCATATGATAAGTGTGGGATTTTATAAAATTCTTTGAAAATATGCGTATATATTACATGTTTATATGTTATATTTGATATTCGAGTTGACCAAGCTATTGATGTTCAAATGAGCTGAAATTTTAACTGATAATACATGTATATGTGAAGTATTTAACTATTAAGTTTCAGCATTTTTGGAGTTTTATATGATTTTATAAAACTCTTGAGGTTTGAGGGTTCCTTTAGCGTATTTTGTTAAAATAAGTTAGCATGCTTGGACTTGAGTGATTATCCCTCAATTAGTATTATATTAAGTATGATACATGTGATTGAATATTTAAGTATTATCTGAGTAGATATATTTACTTGAATATTTTTGGTAGCTTGAGGAGAGTCGAGCCCCCATCAGCTACGAGCATTCACAACACTTGCATATTTTTCTTGTGTCGTCAATCAGGTGAATTTTATTTAAATTGCTATGCGGTAAATTGTTTATGTCTTGTTATGTCTTGTTATACTGGTATGATCGAGGTATGCATGTGAACCATGTAGCCTACCGATGTGTGTTGTTTCGGCCGTCGGTACGGTTGTCCCCGTCGATGTAGTACGGTTGTCATTGTGAGGTAAGTCTCCTTAAGTCCTAATGAAAGGCCGTGCCCTTGTGAGGCATGTACTCCCACCGTTAGGGTAATGAATTCCCTTTTCGTGGCTAATGAAAGATGTGTACATAGGAGTTATGTTAATGGTGTGTGAATAAGAGATGAGACAGGATTAATTGTTTTATGTTCATGTTGCGACCATACCTCTCTATTGTTATAAATGATTTATTTGCATAGTGGTGAGCACCAGGGTTTTCATATGTGCTCATTCTCACCAGAAATTAACATTTCAGGTTAAGCAGGACAGGCATGACGGTAGAGTGAAACGAGTGGTAGTCGGTCTTCATGACCTGATTATTTATTTGTTGCTTCCGCTATGATGAAATGATTTATGAATTTATCATGTTGTAAATGTTGGGATTCTAGATCTCTTTAGAAAACTTGTGTTTTGGTTCGTATCATTGAACTATGTTGGTTTGGATATTCATGATTGATGTGTTAATTGAATATCATGTTGAGTTATATGTTTTGGGACAATGAGGTCCATGTGATAAACCGGGTAATGAATCCCCGTGAGGTTTCAAATATGACTTGAAATACGATAATGCCCATGTTAAAGTTGATTTCGAAAAATGAATTTCAAAAATGTTATCTTGATTTTTCTGAAAGTCCGGAATTTCTTTAAAATCAAAAGTGGGGCGTTACAGTATGGTATCAGAGCAGGTCTACATTTCTGTAGACTGCTTTATGTGAATTATGTGCTTATGTGACCTTGTAAATGATCACTCATCTTCGTCATGCCGCGCCAGCTCAAGGAATGTAATCATAAGTAATAATGATCTTGCTTATGTTATGATAATGTGCCTGATAAGTGCTTATGGTGTACTAATTATTCGAACTTTAGACATTGGGGCTTAGGAAATATCCATCTTCTTTCGTTCAATGATGACTCTAGTGATTAAAGCCGGTGCTTAAATTTTCGGCTTATAAAATATAGAACTACGGTACGAGAAGCTCGTAATCAGCAGCCTCCCCCGCAGCAGCCTCCTCCCCAAGAGCTGGCACCTAACCCTGCTGACAGTCACTGCGAGAATGTCATCAAATTCCAGCGTGAACCCACCGACTTTTACTAGAGTTGAGGGGCCGACGGCCGTGACTGAATGGATTCGCAAACTAGAACGAATCTTCGATCTCCTACACTGCACTAATGCACAGAAAGTTGTATGTGCCCATTATCAGCTGAACGGAGATGCTGCTAACTAGTGGTCCGACCACTGGAGGCTGAGGCCGGGTGAGTTGACCAATCTCACCTGGGATAGAATGAAGGAGGTAGTGCGTGAGAAGTACTATCCCCAAAGCTACCACAAAAAGATGGAGCGTGAGTTCTGGGATCTCCGTCAAGGAACCCGGACGGTTGAGGAATATGAGCGGGACTTCACCCGCATGAGCGTCTTTGCACCCCACTTGGTGGACACGGAGATGAAGAAAGCTGTCCAATTCCGTGACGGACTCCGCCCTGACCTTTGCATGCACCTTACCAGCTAGGGAAACCTTCCCTATGGAGAAATCGTGATCCGTGCTCAGCAGTTGGAGAGCTGTCAATCCCTTTTTGCCTCTGCACCCTTCCACCCTCATGCACAGCTTGTGCAGCCTATCACCGCCGTTCAGCCCGGCTCTAGCTCGAACAAAAATAAGGCCGACCCCCCTCACCGAGACAACTGAAAAGGGAAATGTGGAGGATCCGACAGACGCGATAATCGCCCCACCTCCAATCAGGGGTGTGCTAACTACGACAAGTATCATTGTGGGGAGTTTAGAGCTGCCCAGAGGTCCTGCTACAACTGTCACCATCTCGGTCACTATGCTAACATGTGGCCCGAGCCGAAGAGGCAGCAGTAAGGGTCGTACACGCAGCAGCAGCAACTTCCATCACCACCCCAGCAGCACCTCGGACACCCGCCGCCACCGTTCCAGCAAAAGACAGGAGGTCAGGCCTGCTTTTACACTCTAAGCCATGATGAGGCAGCGAACAACGCAGGTACCATGTCTGGCATGCTTTATATATCCAATGTACCCATTTTTTCTTTGGGTGATACCGGTGCCACCCATTCCTTTGTTTCATCCCAATTTCATGCAAGCGTTAGGAATTAGATCCTTCAATAAGGTGGACTCTCTCGAGGTTAGCCTAGCCTCGGGAAAGACGATCGCTACTGATTCATTGTTTCGAGGTTTGAGTGTTAGTATCGACGGGAAGAACCTGGAGCCGACACTTATGTGATTAAGATGTGAGATGTCGGTAATAATGATATCACAATGAATTATTGTGATGGTTACCGATATTATCATTGACGATTTGCATGATTGACGGTAAGATATATTTACTCTCGAGCGGTTAAATTGTGTTATAATCGGGCAGTACCAATCAATCTGACAAGGTAAACCACACTAGCACAGTAATTATGACTTAGTTCTCCAGCCTTTCGACTCTAGTCAAGCCAATATACTAGTTTATCGTTTTGGATTTGTCATCGGAACACTTGAGAGTAATCAATTAATGAATTGAGTAGTAGTTTCTTCCCAAGGCCGAGGCCATTAGGGAAAGCGAAGAAGAGTTCCGAGCTAGATACTTTAGCTTTGACTCATATTTCGAGTTAGGATTTGTACTTTAGTTTAGCATTTCCGAGGACAGAAATATTTTAAGGAAGATAGATTGTAATGCCCTGTTTGAATATTAGATTTTTCTGATTTTATTTTAATTAATGGAATTTTATTTTATTATTTATATACCTTGATTATGTGATTATATATTATATTATTATGTGGATAATATAATTATATAGCTCGTTCGATTTTATTTTATCGATCGTCGTTTGAATTTTCATTTTAATCGTGTAAGCGGAATTGTGGTTCGTTTTAATTTGTTTTGAACCCTTGCGATCCGTAAGACCATTATATTTCAGCTCTTTAATTGTATTTGCAGCCATCAAAACCAACCAAAAAAGTTTTATTTAGAGAAAAACTCAAATTATAGTCAAATTCTTTGGTTTTCGGTTATAGATGTATTTTAAGTCCGAATTTGGTTCCGTAAAATTTATTTTTCCTCTCCTCTTTTGTAGTAAACATCAAGACCAAAGTGAGCATGATTTTTACAAGTTTAAAAGATGATAAAATCGGATTTTTTAGTGCAATGACAATGACATTATAAGAAATGGCATATTTGATTGTTTTTGTCAACTTAAACCATGTTACTTTTCATGTAATCGCATGATTATGTATTGTTAAGACTTCAAGAGCATTAAGTTAAGCTATTTCCATCTCATTTCCTTCACATGGACGTGATTCATCAGCCATATCAAGCATGTTACATTAGCATCAATTAGTTGACAAATTCATGTGAGGTAGATGTAGATTGGATCTAGATCTTATGTCCCCATGTCATGCTCTTATGTCTCTTCAAGACACTATATAAACCCCTCTTCCATCATTATTTTGAGACCCACAAAATCAGAATTTCTTTTACTCTTTTACGCTCTCAAATACTCAGTCATATTACAATTTAGCATTAAACCGAGCAATAGCAAGCTTGTCGAGAGCCATTAACCGAGTTACCTTCTTTCCTTGCGGTTTCTTGAGAGCTTAAGAGGTTGGTATGATAAACTCTTTTTATAACATGATAGAGAGGAGATAAAGGGTTTAATGATGTATCTTTATGCCATATATGTTTAGTTAATAAGTGTTTATAAGCATGCAATATGATTAAGTTATCCCAGCTCGCATGAATATTCTATATGTGTTGTTTACATTCGATTTTGAGTATGCTATGCAAAACCTGAAAATGTATACTTTATATGGCTAATTTATGTGCAAATGCTGAGTACATAGGAAAAAGAATCAAGTCATTTGGCCTAGTATAGCTCAAGTTATAGATTTTTGAAGTTAAGCATGCAAGTTGAATTTATGTGCCTTGTTTCAGCAGCGACTTTAAATTCAAATAACTTGAAATATATGCGTGATAAAAATGTGAAATTTTTATAACATATCTACCTATATGTTGAGAGTGTGACTACCAAATTTCAGAATTTTATGTTGCGAAATGAATGAGTTAAAAATGATAGACCGTATGCATGTCAAGTTGAAGTTTGTTGCTAGAGTACTCAATTCATACTTGAGATATTAAAGAGCGAATTTTACATGCATGTCTTGAATATGTTGTGATCAAGATCACCAAGTTTCAGCTCCATATGATAAGTGTGGGATTTTATAAAATTCTTTGAAAATATGCATATATATCACATGTTTATATGTTATATTCGATATTCGTGTTGACCAAGCTATTGATTTTCAAATGAGATGAAATTTTAACTAATAATACATGTATATGTGAAGTATTTAACTACTAAGTTTCAGCATTTGTGGAGTTTTATATGATTTTATAAAATTCTTGAGGTTTGAGGGTTCCTTTAGCATATTTTGTTAAAATAAGTTAGCATACTTGGACTTGAGTGATTATCCCTCAATTAGTATTATATTAAGTATGATACATGTGATTGAATATTTAATTATTATCTGAGTAGATATATTTACTTGAATATTTTTGGTAGCTTGAGGAGAGTCGAGCCCCCATCAGCTACGAGAATCCACAACACTTGCATATTTTTCTTGTGTCGTCGATCAGGTAGGTTTTATTTAAATTGCTATGCTGTAAATGGTTTATGTCTTGTTATGTTGGTATGATCGAGGTATGCATGTGAACCATGTAGCCTACCGATGTATGCTGTTTCGGCCGTCGGTACGGTTGTCCCCGTCGATGTAGTACGGTTGTCCTTGTGAGGCAAGTCTCCTTAAGTCACAATGAAAGGCCGTGCCCTTGTGAGGCATGTACTCCCACCGTTAGGGTAATGAATCCCCTTTTCGTGGCTAATGAAAGATGTGTACACAGGAGTAATGTTAATGGTGTGTGAATAGAAGATAAGACATGATTAATTGTTTTATGTTCATGCTGCGACCATACCTCTCTATGGTTATAAATGATTTATTTGCATAGTGGTGAGCACCACGGGTTTTCATATGTGCTCACTCCCACCTGAAATTAACATTTCAAGTTAAGCAGGGCTGGCATGACGGCAGAGTGAAGCGAGTGGTGGTCGATCTTCATGACCTGATTATTTATTTGTTGTTTCCGCTATGATGAACTGGTTTATGAATTTATAATTTCAAACTTGTGCTTTGAAAATATTGAGATTCTGGATATCTTTTGAAAACTTGTGTTTTGGTTCGTATCATTGAATTATGTTGGTTTGGATATTCATGATTGATGTGTTAATTGAATATCATGTTGAGTTATATGTCTTGGGACAATGAGGTCCATGTGATAAACCGGGTAATGAATCCCCATGAGGTTTCAAATATGACTTGAAATACGATAATGCCCATGTTAAAGTCGATTTCGAAAAATGAATTTTGAAAATGTTATCTTGATTTTTCTGAAAGTCCGGAATTTCTTTAAAATCAAAAGTGGGCGTTACAGGCTGGGTCGGCCCGGGTTTTGCCCGTCTAAATAAAAAAAAAAAAGGAAAATTTGAAAATATGTGTTTTTTCGGTGCCAGACCGGACCCGGCCTGGGCCAGGGTCGAAAAACCAAGACCTTGGATCAGCACGGTTGAAATCCGTGTTGGGCTCGGCCCCGTGGTTAACAGGTTTGACCGGGCCGGATTCGTGTCGGGAGACCCCTGGCCACGTCTATTCCTCTCCCACCCGACCGACGGAATTCTAAAACTTTTCCTCTTACACCCGCCATTTCTAGCAATCCAATGAACAATGATTTCCTCCCCAAAATTCTCATAAAAAAATCAAAAGAGAAACAAATAATTTACAAGAAAAAATCCAAAATACACCAACAATATCATTTTCGATGCTCAGCTCTTTCTCAATAACCATGTACTTGTACGACCTTACCCTTCAACAGGCCACCAACATACTCTACACCATCAACGATAACTTTTCTGGTAGAAAGCTCCAAGGAATCTTCATAGCGCGTGGCAAAGTCTTCGACCTCCTCCGTCCCGATGAGAATGGAAAGTAAAAATCCTCAAATACACGATCGTGAAACCCTTAAAAACTCCCAAGACAGATCCTCCACCTCCGACGCCATCTCCTTTGTCGGCCGAGCGAGGCCGAAGCCGACCGGGCTATCGTGGTCGACCCAAACTATGCCGCTTCGCACATCCTTTATACCTTCGCTCTTGATATGCAGTAAATTGCCATGGAAGAGTTTTAGATTGGGGAAAGGAATTGGGGTTGTTGGAATGAATCCTGTCAGTTATGGGATTCATAAAACAACTCTTTATTTATTTCTCAATTTGTAATATCTAATATGTATTTAAATATTTATTATAGATTAGGCAAGGGTGTAAATAAGATTTTTACCTAGTATTATTGTAATTATGTAGGAATCAGTAGAGTATGTTTATCTTAGTAGAATCATATTTACAAGCAGAATTGTATATATTATTATTGAGGTTGTTTGGTATCTTACCTATAGAAAAAATCATCCTCATTGTAACTAAACGCGATACAACATTCAGTGAAGAAATTAGGAAGACTTTTCATCTTCATCTCTTTCTATATTTTCTAAATTTATAATTTATTATTAGAACGAAAATTTTATCCAATCATTTTATCTATATTTCACTAAATACTTGCAAATATTTTTAGATATTTCCATTACACATAACTCAAACAGTGTAACTTGTATATCATCATTATTATTGATGAATAGGCTCTGTCATAATCAATCATATGTGATGCTATGAGATTTATTTTTATAAATTACTGATGATTAAGAGAAAATAACCCATGCTGCAAACTAGAATATACATACAAATAATTATTTTATTTGTATTATCATCTCTAGAATGATTTACTTAATAATGTGGTATGAAATTTGTACATATTTTTTCTTGTACTTACATTAATATTTGTACATATTTAATTAATATAATTGTACTTACTCAATAATATATTCTTTAAAAGAAATAATATTTAATAAATTTATAAAATAATCATAATGAAAAATAACATCATTTTGGCAATGACTAGGTAACAATTTTTGCAACCGATATTTGTCACTCTATATATACTGTAACAACATTTTTCGTGTATTGAATTTATAAACACGAAAAATATTATTCAAATGATTTTCTCGAATCAAATAAATAAAGCGGGTTACAATCTCTATTATTCCTCTAATTCTTCTCACGAACGATTTTTAGTCTTGGAGCGAAATCTTCGGCTTGATCTTCTCCTTGACTTGAATTAACGTTAATCCGAGGCCAACGCCTTGATTTCGGATCAAACGTCGTTATATCCCAAGAACGCGAAGAACACGGGTCTTTGGTCTTCGCCGCAAAATAGATCTTGAATCGTCTCCACGCCGGTTTTGAGTTTACTAACGTTATTTGGAGGCTTTGCAGCTTGTTTCCGGATTGAACGTCAGTCTTGAGGTTGAACGCGCTTGAATCTTGCTTCAAATCTTCAAGAACGCCTTTGAATCTTCAAGAACACTTGAATCTCGTCGTGAAATTCTCAAGAGCTCTTGAACTTATAGATGCATGAGAGATAACCCTGCCAAATTTAAGAATCGTAGGACGCGATTTGATTATTCATGATGATTCACATAAGATCTTTTGGATCTACTTAGATCTCCCAAGATCTTCTAGAAGACATGTGATTTATTACCAAGAATTAAGATTTGACACTTGACAATATTTGATTGGTCAAGAATTAAAATATTAAAATATCAATTAATTAACTATTTAAATATAAGAATTAAATTTATGGAAATTCCTAAAATATAAATAAAAAATATGACTTAATTTTTAATATGTTAATTTCTACGTGGCGTTATTTGATTGATCACAAATTTTATGCATCTACATATACAACTAAACTTCACATATCATCTCAGACTTCTTGCATTCTAAACTCTCAAATAACACAATTTTCTCTCGGAAAATGTTATTTCTATTATTCATATTTATCATTTATTAATTATTCTATATGCTTTGAGGACTTTCACGGTGATATGCCATACCTCATAATTTGTGCTTTATGTATTCGGTCTTTATCTTATTTCTTGTTAGTAGTTCTGGTTGGTTTCAATATTAAATTATGTATTTAGTTTCATAAAAAAATTTTATTTCTTGAATCTAGGCTTGATATTGAATTTTTATGGTTACTAATCGTGTCAAACCTAGTCAAGCTTGAATTTGCAGCACTTAGTATCTTAAAAAAAACAATCATTATTTTGTGGATGTTAGATGTTGAAATTCATCTAGATACAAGAGGAATAGGAGCAACAATGTTTTCTCCAATTGAATCATCAACTCAAGATAATGCTAAAGCCATGATTTTCTGCAACATGATATCATTTACGTGAAGAATTTAAAATAAATACAATTTGACAAATTTTTGCATCTATTCAATATTAAAATTATCAGAAAAATTATAGTTATTATCATATGTTTGAAAAACATTATCTATATTTCATGCTTCCAATATATTTTAGTATCAACAATATACGACAAACGATTTTTTAAAATAGTCTAAGCTAATTTTATGTTTTAATGGGCTAACAAAATAAAGAGATCTTGAGGAAAAACCTTGAATCTAGACCCACTTGTTCATCTGGATTCGTTGAAGTAATGAAATATTATCTAGACATGAAAGTAGAGGGAAATATTTTTCTGAAAAAGATCCAAACATTAATTCCAGCAGGTGTAAATGGATATACTATGGAGCTCGATCGGATTTGGTCCAGGTTGTATATTTGGCCCAAGTCGTAGATTTGGTCCTGGTCGTGAAATTTGTCCTAGACGTGGTCTAGGTCAAGTCCAAAACTATTGAAGAGGAAGGGGTTTCCATCTAAAGTTTAAAATTTTTAATGTGAAAGAAAAACCTATGACAAATAATGACGAAAATGTATGTTATCGATGGAAAATAGAAGAGTATTTTAAACGTATTGTCGTACTTCAAGAAAAATTAAAAATTATAAAGAATGCCAAAGAGAAAAAGGAATAATGTTGAAGCTAATTTCGTCACAAATAAATCTTATAATTTTTTACTTTCATAATAATGATCTGGCACATATGAAAGATGACTGTGACATTGATGACCTACTGAAAATGGATGTTGCTGATATAATGATCTAAGATGAAGCCAGAAATAACAATGATAAAGTTGATGATCAATCTGATTATTCTTTTCTCTGTGTACTGCCAAACTTATTTATGTTTGAATGCTTGTTGAAATAATGTTTGTATCTATGTTTGTTTGTATGTGAACTACTTTGTAAGTACCAAATCACTTGATGTAATAAATCAATTCATTGTCGATTTTGATTTTGTTTTGTATGATAATATTCTTCATTTGTTTGTTTTAGATCTTAATTATTCATCTTTCCAAAGTCCAAAACGGAGATTTGTGTCTAGCAGATTGCGCGACAACTCAAACTATACTTAAGAACAAGAATACTCCATTCATTTTAAATAAACAAATCATAAGTGAATATAATATTTGACATTGCAAAGATAGTTGAAGGATTTGGATTTACAATGGAATGAACAAAATTTATAATAAATGATGTCTTGTTCTCCCCTAAATATACAATAAACTCCTAAACTTCTAAAGATATTCGAATGAACGAATACCATGTTGAGACTGTGAATGAAAGGAAAGATGAAAATCTTTGCATTACATCAATTGTTGCGGGAAATAGATGTATGGAAAAAATTGCTCGTTATACCTCTGAGTTTTTTAATAGTCATATATGATGGTTTGTATACTGAAACCTATGCTTCGTTTGAACTTATTTCTATTTTGAATAAAAGAAATTCAACATGTTTGCCTTTTACTTTATGTATGAATTTACAATTTGACTGTTAGTTTGTATACTAAAAGCTCTACTTTATTTACAAACGTTTCTTTCGATCCATTGAATGAGAATCATGCTTAGTCAAAAGTGTTTGTTTAGTTATTTTATATTGAGATAATACAGTTCAATGTGTCGAACAAAGATCTTATTATCAGTTATGTAACGCCCGCTTATCTTTCCTTTAGAAAACACTCAGTTTTCTGAAATAATTTAAAATTTGGAAAACCTTTTTCAAAATAAAACATCTTTCGGGCATCACTCAAAAATTCTTTCTTTTCTTTCAATCTTAGCTTAAGTCGTCCCTTAAGCTCATAGGGAATTCATTTTTCCAAAACATTCATTTTCAACAACTCGGGACATAATAAAACGTTCATTCAAATATGGCCCTAAGGAGGTGCTAAATATGGACTTGCGAGTTATGCATCCAACTGTGGGTCTGGCCCCCTCCACACAAAATCAAATTATACTAAACGCCATTATAATTATATTATTGAACTCCCATAACCCCCGGACTACAAATAATTCATCTCTTGCCTAATTGCTCGAATTACCTTCTCATACTTAAGATCTAACGTCCATTGATTAATTTAATTACTAACAATATAATTAATAAACTTCTATATCAAAAACTAGTACAACTAAGTTCTTTATTATTATGTCGGAAACTAATCCGCTTCCAGGGCTTATCATAATAATCCTTCCTGGGCTCATTTCAGGGACGTCATCAACCCGACATACCAAGGCACAGTGACCGTAAGTGATTTCTACAGCGCACATGTACTCGGTCACTACTTTCCAAAATACGGAGCCTGCTGACTTATCGGAATAAGTTTCACCCTTGGTAAATCAAATAAGCAAGTACGGAATAGATATGCATGTTTGGATTGTTTACGTGTTAAGAGAACGTAGCAATTAATGAGGACTAGATTATTTACTTTGTCAGTATAAAATTATCTTCTCCTTTGTAGGTCCATCAAATACATCCGAGATGTATTAATGAAATTAATTAGTCAAAGACCAACTAAATCGAAATCACACTAAAACCTTTCACGATAGTTAGTTCAAATATGTCTGAGCTAAGAACAATTAATTTATTTTTTACAAGGCACCGATAATATGATCTTTCTGTACGACACATCGAACTATATTATCAATAATTTAAAATAAAGGAACTGTGTTCGCATATATAAATAAACTGCAAGCATACATTTGACTAAATCATGATTCTTATTCAAAACGGTATTATCAGAAACTGAAAGTCAAGCATTTACAGTATACACCAACACCGATCACATGTGATGCTCTGAGGGAGATCCGAGCAGTTGTCGTCCACAAAGATGAACTTGGAGAGGTGTCAGAACATACAACAGAAGATCGTCAGGTCAACCTGTCTGTTCAATCCCGTAGACCGTGTAAGTCTGTACAGAGTTGGCAGTTTTAAACTGTAAAATTTGAATTCCAAGCTTGAATTAATATATGAAAAAAAATTCCAAGCTTGAATTAATATATAAACTAGTGAAAAAATAGTCATAATTTCTAGCAATCGCTTATTAGATTGATATTATCCAAGCTTCTTATTTATTATTATTTTCTAAGAGGGGTGCAGAGGGTTGTTTTTTGTTTTTTTTTTTTTATGAAGAAATACCCCGGAAGGGTAGAACCGTAGAAGGAGTGCAAAGGTTAAAAAGTATGTATTGCACGAAATTCGTAATTTTTACATGTCAAACAAATATAGTAATCTCATATTTTAACCAATATATGATAACTACGTGTATTACAGGTGATATGTACTTATTAGTATTATATAGTGAGAATAAAAGAAATTCAAACATTTGTCTCGCCTTAAGAACAATGGCGGGAGGATATGGAAGGGAATAAAGGCAGAGATTTGAAATAAAATTAATTGGATTTTAACTTGCTCGATACTTATTTTACAATTGTTTAATTTAAAATCGAACTTAAATTAGTCCAACTTAACTCTTCTTAATTAATATAATCAAACAATTACGTAATATCAATAAATTATTACCACAAAATGTATAAACTTTAATTCACTATTCATCCACTCTTATAATTTAACTACTCACCACTTCCAACCATCTCTCTTATTTTTACATCAAATCAACTTAATTATTATATTTTAATTATTATTTTAAACATAAATCTGAAATTTCCACTCAATCAATTTTATTCATAATTAAATCACATTATTCAATAAATTGAAATGAAGCCAAAATAATTTATTCCCACCGCCAACTTAAAAGTCCAATATTGTGATTCATAGGATTCTGCCTATATCATAGTCCCTTTCGCCTGCTTAAATTTTCCAAATATATATAGTCTCTGAAAATCAGTAGGACCATTCAATCTGTTTAGCCCTAAAACGAAATTTTCAGCTAATAGCTCAAAAATGCACCTATATAATTTACCTGATGTGACTATATTCCGCTACATATATATCAATCAATATGTATGACTGAGTCCTTTTTTTTTTATTAAGATATTTAATTTATGGCTCTTCAGTGTTAGGTATATTGTACATCCGGGTAATGGGGTCAACGAAGGGAGCCCCCCCTCTCACAAGCAAATTTGGCACAGTGCAATAAATGTTTTGTTTATTAATATTTTTCAAAAATAGTGATCTTGAAATAATCAGGAGACATCTATGAAAATGAAAGGAGCGTTGATAGAATCTTCACAGAATGTTGTTTGTTCATGTTAGGCACGCGTTTCACGTATACTCATTATTTAGCTAGCATACGACCATAACGATACTAGTACAAATCGTTTGAAAGATGGCACCTTCTATAAATTAAAAGGATCTAAGTCACTGATAATTAATTCGAACTACCTAATGGAATGACTCGCAATGGTGTCTCAAAATAAAATAATGATTAACAAAAATGCATATATCATTGTTCCATACTTGAAATTATTTTCTTCTTGTATTTGAAATTATTGCTTTGTGAACTCTTGGCTATTTTGTATTTCTAGATGGTGATGGATTTATAAATTTATGTTGGACTTTGTATAATACTTTCTTTTTTTTTTTTTCAAATTGTGTTTGTACCGACCATTTTTTAGTTGTATTGTTTTCATGAAATAAAAATGAAAGCAAAGCAATTCTCTTAATCTCCAAAATCTTTGTTCCATACTCGGCCATTCCAAAAAATTGGGATTTGACATTTATGTAACGGATAATTTTTTTTTTTTTTGAATGATAGAGTTTTACAAATAAGAACACATGTACAACTAGATAATAATCAATACAGCTGACTCAATCAGCGATACAGCTGAATCTAGTGGTAGGACAATCCGAGAACAGTCTAGAACCACACTAGTTAACCAACACACGGATCAAGAAACTCCCCCACGACTAACTCGATCCGTACAGAGCGACCCACTGCCTTCCCAAAATGGTCGCCACTAGGTCAACACCTGGAGACCCGCACCAAGCAACTCCCCCACCAAAAACCGGCAGCTGCTACCTTAAAAAATATACTAACAATTCATATATCTAAAATTTCTAGATAAGTTTTTGAAAATATTTATAATGATTTATTCTTTCGGTTTCTTAATTGTAAATCGATTTAGCGATTTTTATAAAATCGAGTATTTTTTAGTTGGATTGTTACATTTTTCAATGTTGATTTCTTTTTTGTGTAATCATGTATATTTTATTTTATTTACTTTTTCTTTAAAAAATGTTCATTTGATAAGCTTTGGAAGGGTTCAGATTTTTCATTTTTTTTGTTTAAGAGTGTTTGTTAGTGTTTTAGTTGTTTGCTTAGGTGTCCTTTTTTTGGTTTGGGTCGTTGACCTCTGTGTGCCCGAGTGTGAGCAAGTATTATCCTTAGAGATCTGTAATTCTCCATTATTGGAGCTTTGTAGTGTTTTTTAGTTAGTTTGGTAGTGTTGTCTTGGTTTAGCGTTGCTAGCGTAGTCTCTAGGCAATTTCAGAATCAGCCTCCCAATTTTTTAGCTCTCAGTTGTATAAAAAAGCGCACAACTGAGATGAAAGCTTATCTGTTTGGTAGTGTTTGCACTTTTGTGCACTTATAAAACCTCTATAGTTCCGAACAAAAAAAAAAAGATAAGCTTTCATCTATAAAAATGTTATGCAATGTTGTGTACAAGTTCAATTTCATTTAATTTTTCAACCAAAAAACTTATTTTTCCATAAATTATAGATGTTGAATTTAAATTATAAATACACGAAACTTCTATTTTTTTGTTTATTTATTTTAAAAGTTTGAAGGTGATATGAATTCTAAGTTATAAAAAACTTGATGGTATACGTATCTCTATTTATATTTATAGCAAATACATTTTTATATGAAATGAGTGTTTCGACTTAAACAACAAGCTTATTATTTAACTTTTAAAATCGGACTCCCCTGAGTGAAATTTCTAGATCCGTCACCAATGGAGAGAATGGCAATAGGGGAACCGCAAGGTACCGGACAAAGCCCGACATCCGCGAGAAAGACAGCGCTTGCCAAAACAAACTCACCAGCAAGCCTTCGGAACCCTGCCTACACCCTGCCATAGCCAACCAAACAAGGTGAAGCGCCATACCGAAAGAGGCAAGAAGACCCGTTGGGTGCTCGCCGCCGCACAGCTGTTGGACGAAACCTTGGGGTTGCAGAGCACCCGTCGGCGGAGAGGCACAACGAAAAAAAAAAAAAAAAAAAAAAAAAAAACAAGGACACGTTTGCTTACGAAATTTTCAGTGGGGACATGATTAGAAACACAACTTTATCTATCTCTATCAATGATGTGATGAATGCCGTGGTTTGGGTGGGACATATGAAGTGTCACNAACCTCAATAGAGAGAACAAATTAGAGTAGGCCGCATATGGGTAGTTCTCAAGCAAAAGAGAAGAAGGGCCGCATCAGCCCTAGTGAAAGGATTGTAGAAGGACTGAAAAACAAGGTGAGGGATTTACAAGGCCAAGTGGACGAGATCTTGCGCATTAGAGAGGCCGAGAGCGAAGCCTACGAGCGTGAGCTCATGGTTTTTGCTCTCAAGCAAGCCGAGTGGAAGAGAGAGAAACAGAGGCTCTATCACGCACTCATTTCCAAACATAACCAACAACAACAAATTATTCATTCAGAGCTTGGGACGAATGAGGCAAATCTTGTGGAGAATAAGTGGAAACAACTCTATTTTGCTATCAAGGATGAGCTTGATCATCTCATTCACCGCACACATCAAGGTTTGTTCCTTTCTTTGATTTTTTTTTTTTTTTTCAAAATTAAAGTATAATTATGATTTATGGATAGTATATAATTTTCATTGTTTTCAGGCCGGGTTTGTTTGTTCTGTCATTTGAGGGATGAGTACAGAAAATGACCATTAATTTGTTTAACTGAGTTTGAGAAACCCCTTTGGAGGTTAACTAGAGTTAATTTGGAAAAAGATAGTATAGTTAGTTGTTAGTAGGATTTTGAATTTATATTAAAATAATATTTAAAATAAAATTATTAAAACTGATTTCATGTAAAAATAGGAAATAGATGATATGAAATGATGATTAATTAAAATTACGTGAGTGGATGAATAGTGAATTAGAGTAGATGTGATGTGTAAAAATGATTGGATGACAGTATTTAATTATATTAATAATATTAAGGATATTTGAGTTGAGTTAAATTTTGAGTTGAATAAATTTTGGAGTGAAAATATTTGTATACAAACATGCTGGTGTCTTAAATGGAATAAGTTTACAAATATTACAAAGTGTTACCCTTCATTTGTGACCATGTGAGAAATCTTATTGTTCTTTATTAATTCGATATAGTTTAATATGTCTAATTGAACTAGTAATTAACCCTCTGCTGATGAAGCCAACTTTTCATGTTCTCCAGAAGAAAAGCTGTGGTGGAAAACAGAGAAGGAAGAGCTTCTAGTGGAGCTGAAGAATGAAGTGCAGGCCAGGGGACAAGTGATTCAAACTCTGCAAGCAAAGGTAGCCAAAATGGAAGTACAAGAGTCCAAGAGGGAGAGAGAGATGGACATATTGAAACAAAGCTTGAGGATTTTGAGCCATACTAAGCGACCGCCAAAAAAGCTCGGACAAAAGCCGATCAAGAACTTTTGATCAGTTAATAAATGTAATTAGTTCATATGATTTGAGTGTTAGAAGCTCAATTTAGTTGTGTTTGAGGCATTCCCCGTATGTTCTTCACTTTTTGAAGGATTATTATTATATCTCAAATGAGAGAAGGGAGAAGAAGTAATTAGTATATGGTTATATTATTATATTTTTATATTTGTATTTTAACTAAATTTATTTTAAAAATGTGATTTCTATATATTTTTAAACTTTTATTTTCATAGATACGATTTGTTAGAGAAAATATTAAATAAAAGTATTCACAATTTTAAAAAAAATAAAGATGGACGTTACGAAATTACCAACACAGTAAGTTATTTGCAGCGATAATTAAGAAAAAAAATATTCAACAAGTGAATAAAAATAAAAAAAAAATTCAATAATACAAATAGAAGTTACAAATAAATCTCTTAAACGCACCAAAAATTACATAATCACTGTCTTTCACCATGAGTTGATGACGGTTTTAAAAAAATTTCGAGATCTAACGGTAAAATAATGTTGAATTGGTTTTTGGAGAATGTGGTAGTATAAATATATAGAGCACACTGCATAGAACAACATATACAATTATACAAACACCACACATGTTGTGCACATCTATGACATACAGTAAAATATAAGATAGTGTTGATATGGTGGTTGGAGTGCTAATGCATATAAACCATTTTTTCGATTTATTGCAAATAGTTATAATTAATTTGAACCGACGAGGATCGAACTATTCAAAGGACATAAAACATTTCTCAGGCAAATGGTTCATACCATGTACTCTGAAAATTATGCTCAATAAAATCTATGTGAAATTTGAAAGGGGTGTACTCAATTGTGATTTTAAGTGATATTTCGAGACTTTTTAATATTTGAGACTTTTTAAGATTTTCAGATTTTGAAAGAATTATGTGATATTTTAAGTCGGGTGGTGAGATTTGAAGTGAAATTTCGTATAAGATTTTTTTTTAGAAATTCTATTAAATCTTAAAAAGTCTTAACTAATCATAGTCTCAAATAAGTTAAATACCTCAGGATTTTGTAAGACTTTTTAAAATTTCAATTGAATACTCTAAAACTTTTAAAAGTCTTAAATTAAGAAATCTAAATTGAATATACCAGGATTTCCAAAGTTTTAAAAAGTTTTTAGAAATCTTAATTGAATACATCTGGAGGTGAGATTTTGTATATGTTTTTTCCTTAGAGCAGTAGACGAGGAGATCAAGAGAACGACTCGGGTGAAGATTCTCCTCCAAGCCAAGATATCGACATTGAAATCTACATTATCAATCGTCCCTCCCACCGGAACACTTTTCTCTTGCCCGAAAGGGGCATGAGGATTAGCTTACCAAGAAGAAATTAGATGCTATCTGCTGAAACCAACTTCAAAGAAGTATTTGTATCACACCCGAGCAATGGACCGAGGCCTTTTTTCCATCTCCGTAGCTGAATACGGGCGGCCCCTTTCGAACCAGAGTCTCCGACAGTCAAATACCACCTTTACATTCGATTAAAGGCGCTCGGCCGTAAGGTCAACCAAGACAGACAAAGCCGCCAAGCCGAGGAGGCATCTTAAGAAATCTTAACAAATCGTAGTATCAAATAATTAAATACTCCAACATTTTTTTAACATTTTTTAAAATCTCAAATGAATATCTTACAATTTTTAAAAATTTTAAAAAATCTAAATAAATACACTAAAACTTTTTAAATTTTTAAAAATTATTAGAAATCCTAAATAAATACCCCTGTACTCCCTTTAGAGCATCTACAATGTTTTGAATTCAATAATAAAAAATTGTATTCCATCTTCTACAATGCAAACACCTAAGTAGAGACCTAGTCTCTTTGCATTGAAATGGATTTTATGAATTTACACGTCACATAAAGATTAAACTCAATGCATTGTAAATGCACGTAGTATATCGCAAAAGGATGACGCATCACGTATTTTTGATAAAAAGTAGGGGCTCTATTGTAAATGACGTAGGTCTCTCTTCTAGTTGACGTAGGCCTCTCATGTCCGAAATCAAATAGGAACTCCAACGCGTCACAGAGTCGTGTTGGCTCATACTCGATTCTACCAAATAAAATCCCTACGGAAGGGTACTTACGTAAATGCGAACGCCCCTATGGCAATCAAATATTGCCACTTGTCTGAGAGCCGAAAAAATCCGTAACACCTCCATCTCAGCCTCCATTGGAATTTTCCTTCATCCTTCCGCCCCACCGCCGGGATCTCCTCCGCACATCATCTCGCTAAATTGCTCTAAACCGGAGACCGTCTAATCCATATTTACAATAGACTGCTGGGAAGCGATCAAAGGACGCTCCAGATTTGTAATTACGAGAAATCATGAATTGTTGATTTATATTATTGATTTCTTCCTTGGTTATTATGAGCTCATCGTCGATGTGGCCGGAGAATTCCCCCGCCGCTCGTGCGTCGGAGTTCCATCAGCTGGTGGGTCCATCGATGGGCCCTCGCGACCGCTGTAGTTCTAGGCGAAGGTTCGATTTTGTTCTCTGAATTTCAGCTCAGTTTCGCATCTCAGTTTCTGCAGTGTCCTATAGATCTTTATTATTACTATTATTAATTATTATTATTATTGAGCTACTTTCTGGTGATTACGCGCTGCTGCATAGTCATAATTGAGATCGGGGTTTAATTCGATCTGTGGTTCTTCGTGCGAGATCAACGATGAAAACGAAATGCATGATCTGCTATTTGGTACATTGTTATATACATGTTTTTTTTTTCTTCAAATAGAAAAACAATTTTTTAAATTGTGATCTGGCTTAAGCTCATAGATGTGTTTTTTTCCTTCCCCGGCCATATGTGACTTTGATTTAACATGAGGCGGCTTCCCAATTGAGCTTCAGGTTTAGGAGTCTAAATAGCAGTCTTATAACTAATTGGTTTAGTTGTTAGACATTAATGCGATAGATCAATATACGATTATTGACTCTCTGTTGGTAACTTTACTGGTATCCAGCTAACATATAGTCTTCTGTGTATTTCCGAAAGTGTAGTTCATTTGCGTTGTTGGCTGTTATTGGGCTAAATGTTTGTTTATTAACTTTTCTGACAAGTCTCCAGATATCTCAAGGTAATTGTGCTGCAAAGTGCCAGGCTCGATTTTAGTGTGAATCTGATCTCCGAACTGTAAACATATTTATTTTTTTACATGTGATAAATGTGGCTGGTTAGAAGCTTAAAATAACTTAAAAGGCTTTTGGCACAAATACACTTAATGCAAAACTTGATATTTGTTAGTTTTTTGGAATGTTTGACCTTGTTGCAAGAGAAGCTTGCCTTCCAGTTACTATTTGATTTGTATCAATCAAATTAACAATTGGAGAGGAAAATATACATGACTTACAATGTATGCTGTTTCCTTTCTGATTATTGGTTCTAAAAATACATTTAAGATAGTTTTGGTACTCATGCACCATTTCTATTAGTTTAGCTGCCTTCTTTATGTGTATTCTACTAAACTTTTTTTAATAGTATTACTATGTTTGCACACCTGATGTCAAATAGTTAATTGACTTTGGATTGAGTTTTACGTGCAGTAATGTATTCCACTTGTTAGCTCGAAGAGAGCTGTCCCCTCACACAAAGAGATCTCCTAAAAGATTTTGGGGTAAGGTTTCAAGCCCCTGTAATGATTCCTGTGGAACTAAACATGAATCAGCAAAAGATGTTAGGCAAGAGCTCCGTTCATGGTATAATATTTTCCTCTGTCGTCTTCTGTGGATTAATGATTTCATATGACATTTACATTGAAGTGAAGAACTTTTGACTTCTTTATATCATTGTTTGGGAAACAGGGTGGAGGCTGAGTCATTGCTGCATTTATCAGCCAAGTATTGCCCGTTACAGCCTCCGCCGAGGTCAACTATTGCTGCAGCTTTTAGTCCTGATGGGACTACTCTTGCATCAACGCAGTTTAGTCTCTATCTTTGCTCATCTATCTATGTGTATGGTGTATTTTATATTTCATTGTTTAATAGCTTCTTCCATGTTTTTATGTTTGCAGTGGAGATCATACTGTAAAGATAATTGATTGTTCAACTGGGAAATGCTTAAAGGTCTTGAGTGGTCATCGGCGGACACCCTGGGTGGTAAGGCTGACTTCTCCATAATTAGCAATCTGATAGCATCACTTGGTCATGCAGCACATAAAGCGATTATAAAGAATGAAAGAAGTGCTTGTGGAAGTAAATTTCCTAGTTATTGGTTTACCTTCCGTTTTACACCTTCTTTTGAAGAAAATACTATGAAAAGTTGTTTAGATTTTAGAAAACTGAAATTGATTTTTGGGAGTACATTTATATTTATGATGAGAACATGTTAAAAGCTAAAGGCATTACTTTCCAATATGCCACTGATTGCATGCGAGTGGTGATTGGAAAACTAAGAATCCATGACAGATTGCATGCTGGGAACATAGAATATATTTTTTCTTGAATCTCCTCCATAGGGTTAGTCCCATGATGAAAACGTGTCAATTGCAATAATATTGTAATAGTTGTTAAATAAAAACAATCAATTTGGGGATGAGATGGTGAGTTGAACTTAATGTATAAGTCCGCATTACCAAAAGTGACAAAATGCATTAAATGTGGCTTTAAAAAATTAATAAAAAAGATCCAGTTCATGGTTCCTTTCGTGCCGTTGCTTGGTTAATGTAGCCCATCATATTTTCTTTATTATGCTCTTCTTTAATATAGCAAACACTGATATCCAAATTCTATTTCATAATTATTAACCAGTTCAAGGTTTTCATTTAAAACTACCTATTGAACAAGCAAGAAGTCAGTCTTTACATTTAGAGCGATAGCAGCATGAAGAACTAGGAAGCTTAGGTAGTTTAAGAATTATATTCAGTATCACAAGCTTGAGCTGTTTAACTTAGCTCCTACATGAATTGTGCATTATAGCTTTTATGGATTGAAGGTATAATTCAAGCATGCAAAACTGAACTAATCTAAGAATTTGTCAAGATAATAAAATAAGTCATGACTTCAAATACGAAATAAACAAGTCAGCTCTATGGAGAAGTAAAAGAAATACAGGAATGGATTAAAACATAGTCAAACTGGGTGTTTGAATTTTGAACATCCATAAACGGAACTAAAAACACCTAGCTGCACATGGTTTACAAAAGTTTTGTTTCTTTGCTTGATGCATCTGTATCGCTCTATGCCTCCATGCATATGATTATGAGATTATCCCCCCTTTACCAAGTGGACTCTTGCATTTTGGTGTATCTAATTGTTTCTGAGATAAATTCCTCTAGCCACCGAATTCCAATATTGCACTCAGCAAAATTACTCCACAGTACCCAAAATTAAACAGTCAGAGCACACTAAGTTTATTTACTTGAAAGTATTAGTGAGTAGGAAATTGTAAAAATACTGCACAAACAAGTTCATAATATTACACTAGTAGCGGATTAATTAGATAAATTTTTCCATTCACGAAATATTATTGTAATGGTGACAGATGATGTAATGTTTGTAGTGTATAATAAGATGTGATTGATGATTGAAAAGTTGGAAAGCTTAACTACATTAATTTCTGAGAATTCATCCTGGTGATCACATCTCAAGCAGTTAGCTTTTTGAGCAAAGTTTTACTGACTCCCTTTATTACCTAGCACAACTCCACTATTTTGTGTTCAGTCTCTAGGTGCTTCTCTGTTTTCATTGCTTGAGCTGTTTCTGGTTGGGTCAAACTTGATAATATTTTCAACACGCAAGTCATACTTGCTTATCGTACATTCTGACTGGTCATGGGTTTCTGCAGGTTAGGTTCCATCCACTTTATCCTGAAATCCTAGCCAGTGGAAGCCTAGACCATGAAGTTCGTCTATGGGATGCAAAAACCGCGGAGTGTATAGGATCACGCGATTTCTGTAATTATTTGAATTTTATAGAGTTCAATAAGACAATTTCTTTTCTTGTTTCATCACTTTAAATCCTGTTAATATGGTTTCTCGAAATACCCTTAAATGCAGACCGGCCTATAGCTTCAATCGCCTTCCATGCTCAGGGGGAAATCTTGGCTATAGCTTCTGGCCACAAGGTTAGTAATTTAAAGTGCTGCACTGACCTTTTGTTTTAGATCTGTCTTGACTACAGTTTGTTAATCTTGATTTTTGCAACAGCTGTACATGTGGCATTACAACAGGAGAGGTGATGCATCAGCACCAACAATCATATTGAAGACACGGCGTTCGCTCCGTGCTGTACATTTTCACCCTCAGGCTGCTCCATTTCTTCTAACTGCTGAGGTACTGGTTTGCTGTATTGTTTGAACATTTCTTCTAAATGATTGAATTTTTAACAGTTTCTTCTCTTTCCAGGTCAATGATCTCGACTCATCAGACCCTTCCATGACATTTGCAACTTCACCTGGATACTTACGCTATCCTGCCCCAACTATATATCTGGCCGATGCTCATTCGGGTTACCGGTCGAATTCCGGAAGCGAGCATCCCATCATGTCTATACCGTTTGTTCTCTGGCCTTTCATTAGCCAAGTTGATGGGAATTCAACTACCCATGACAGTGATGTCCACATGGGCTCTGGCCCTTCACATAATAGGGCAGATACTTCAGCCTCTGTGCGGGTTCTCACATACTCGACTCCTTCCGGACAGTATGAACTTCTATTGTCGCCTGTTGAATCTGGTAGTTCACGTGTGCGAGAGGAGATGCTGTATAATTCCTCAATGAGGGAAACTCAGAATGCTGTTTCTCAACATACTATGATAACAGATGTGCAATCCGAAGAGAGAAGCAATCAGTTTCTCCCATCTAATGATCCAGCTTACTGGGAGATCCCGTTTTTGCAAGGGTGGCTTATTGGTCAAAGCCAAGCTGGACAACGTTCGATGAACTCACGAAATGGAGGTGCCAATGAGGTTTTACCAGCACATAGTGCCATAGGAAACTCATCATTTCCAGTTCCTCCGGAAATTCCCAACAATCACACTAATTTAATGGTTCCTGGAAGATCTGGCCCACGTCACCAGTATCTACCGTCCCGCACAATACCAACTGTTTGGTCTGGTGAAAGTTCGGCTTTCAACAATATACACTCCCAGCAGAGTGCTTCACAACCTTTTATGAGTCAAATACAAACTGAGGTAGCTACATCACTAGCAGCAGCAACGGCTGCTGAGTTGCCTTGCACTGTTAAGCTCAGAATTTGGTCCCACGATCTAAAAAATCCTTGTACACCTCTTGATACCGAAAGATGCCGCTTAACAATACCACATGCTGTACTTTGCAGGTATGTTTGAGGCTTTAAGTTGTTGTGTTCGGTGCCTAAATTTTCTTTTACTCATTTATTTTAAGACAATGGACAATTGTCTTGCTAAAGAAAAGTGCTTACTTCTTTTGTGAAATTCAACTGTTCCGTCTTTGTAATTATCATAGTACAGTAGATTAGAAGTACAGAGATTCTTCTCTCTTTATTCTCAAACTTAAGTTTGATATGCTTGCATGAACTGTACTTTTGTAGTGAAATGGGTGCTCATTTTTCACCTTGTGGGAGATTTTTAGCGGTCTGTGTTGCATGTATCCTTCCAAACTCAGATGTCGATCAAGGGTTTCAAAGTCACATCCAGCACGATTTTACTGGGGCCTCAACATCTCCGACGAGGCACCCAATTTCAACTCATCAGGTTGTGTATGAGCTAAGGATATATTCACTAGAGGAAGCCACGTGAGTATTGTATTCCTTTGTCATTGCCTGCAGTTTTTCTTTTCATATCTCCTATGTTTTCCCTTCGTTTATGGTACTTCTTTTCATGTAGATTTGGCCTGATTCTTGCATCTCGGGCTATCAGAGCTGCTCATTGTTTGACCTCAATACAGGTCTGTTGTATCCACAAATTTCAGGCATATTTATTGCTGGGCTGGACTTAGAATTAACTTGTGTGTTTGGTCATTCTGTATAAGCATCCTGACAAGTATTATATTTATTATAAAGGGGGAAAAAAAAAAGAAACCAACAGTAAGAAAAAGAAACTATGGCATTGGAGATTGATCACCTACTCTTACATCTCTATGATTGATTTAGTAAAATGGCATTGGAGATTGATCACCTACTCTTACATCTCTATGATTGATTTAGTAAAACATATACATGGCATTCTTAGAAGACATTATGTACATTTCCCAGTATGATATAAGAGCTGAATAGCTGTAAGGAGTTTCTAATCTTAATATAAGCCCTATTCGTTCTTGTGATTGAGCATAGCCATGGTCTCTTTTGATTTTCTGTTTACAGGGCTTTCTGTTTTACTTTTGTTGATAAGTGCATCTAAAAGATCTAATTGAGTCTGAGATATGATTATTAAATGATATATGTCGTGTAGAAAACGACAGACTTCAATCATATTTTGGGTATGTTGATTATTCCAGTATAATGGTTAGGACACCTATCTTATGCTAATGCATTTTTTCTTATACTCCGGCTTTTTGCTTCTTGTATAGTTCAGATTTTGAAATTGCTATGTGGTAGTATTTTAGTAGAAATTGTCCAATATGGCTATCTATCTGATGTCCTTTTGGTATGGCAGTTTTCACCTACCTCTGAACATTTGTTGCTTGCTTATGGTCGGAGGCATAATTCGCTTCTTAAAAGCGTTGTGATTGATGGAGATACAACTGTACCCATATACACAATTCTGGAGGTGAGATGCCATTGCAATATGCTGTTTTGATGTTCTCAAGATCGATCTAAGCTTTCACATAACCAACGGGATACTTGCTTGTTTGTTATTCGCATAATCCATAAATTTTGAGTGCAAACCCACGCCTAATTGTGGACCATGTACAAAGTCTTGGTAATAATTATATAGCAATCCTACATAACTTGGTGAGAACTGAGATGCTACTCCTCCGAGTCTTGTCTATATAACTGCAACTGAGAAATCATTGACATCAAGAGGAAAGATTTATTAGTTGTTCGTATAAGTCCTCTTAGTAATTGGTACCCTGGAGACCAAGGATCAGTCTCATAGTTTTTTTTTTTCTTTTTTTCTTTTCTCATCAGAAGGATCAGTCTCATAGTTGGCAACATGTGATTGCATGATATGGAACTCCTGGACCGTGGCTCCATGGATCTNTAATTGCATGATATGGAACTCCTGGACCATGGCTCCATGGATCATGATACAAAATTTCTTTTCTTGATGCTAGATTTAGAATTTGATTACGTGAGGCTAGTAACTTTATGTATCTGAGTGTGTAACCTGGACATTCGTCAGTCACAACTTTTCAAGTTAATTTTAGGAGTTAGAACAAGAATTCTGCGATTGATTCTGTCGATTACTTAATAGTTTGCGATATATATTGAGATTTCAAGTCATACGTTAACACTATATTATCAGGTAACTCCTTGTATAAACATTGAATTTAAGCCAGAAAGTTTGTGCTTGCATCAAGATTTGTGAAGAGTATAGCAAACACTAGTTCAATGCAATCTTTGGTTTTTCCACATTGCTCAGGCTTTTGTATGATTTATTTATCTTACAGATCTATAGAGTTTCTGATATGGAACTTGTGAGAGTACTTCCAAGTGCAGAAGATGAGGTTAATGTTGCTTGTTTCCATCCTTTGGTTGGAGGTGGTCTTGTATATGGAACCAAGGTAACAAAAATTGAAAGCTTTGTATGTTCATTTTAGTCTTGTTCAGTATATTCCCTAAAGATGTTTTTCTTCTAATGGCAGGAAGGGAAGCTGAGAACTCTTCAATGTGATGTATCTCATGTCTTTAATAATGAAGGATCCTTTGTTCCAGATGATAACATGTTGGAGGTATAAGAACACTTATATGTACTAGTTTTCATTACTTACCTCTGATTCATTCAACAATCAGCATATCTACATTAAATATCTGTTCCATTGATTAAGATCTTGTTATATTTAGTACATTACGCCTAAAGAATTCCACTATTCTTGAGCTTATTTGCACTAGAGTCCATTCTATTTCGTCCACATAAATCAGCTAATTATGTTTTATTTTTATGGTGCAATAAAAATCCCACTTGTGAAGGAATGTCCAGTTAGCTGCTTAAATATCTTTTCCCATTGATTAAGATATTGTTCTATTTAGCATTTATGCCTAATGAATTCCATTGTTTTGAGCTTATTTGCACTAGAATATTTTCTATTCCAACCACATATTGTATGTAGTGATATTTCTGACAGGTCAATACTGCAAATTGAACTCATTTAGTCATGGCACTGTTGAATTAGCTTCTTAACACATGATATTAACTACTACTTCTGTATATCATATTTATTTGTTTGAATGGACTTTGGTTTATCTTCTGAAGGTTCCAACATATGCATTAGAAGGTTGATGAATGGCCAGCAAATGCGATGCACTATTAAACTACAGAGCCTGATCATGGTTGGTTCCTCAAAACTTTCAGCAACAATTAGTCACCAACTTGTGGTCTCCTTCATGATTTTTAATTGCAGTTCAAAGGGTCATATTTTTATGAGATTCATGTAGTTGAAAATTGGATCTCTCTTAGAGTTTTTTTTAATGAATAAATAGCTATTTTACTTTGTAATATTCTGGTATTAAATTTGCTTCAAAGTAGTTCTAGCATATTGCGGTAAAAGTAAAATAAAAAAAAACCATACTTGAAAAACACTAACACTGTTCAATTGTAATTTACTTTTGATGTGTGATAGATATCGGTTATGTAAATGCTCTAGAAACTAGCATAATCATTCATTGGAACATGAAAGGGACGAATTGTACCTAGGGATTTTTTCGTCTTTCTTTTTCAGTACACGATGGAAACTTCATTTGAATGCTCCAGTAGCTGATTTGCTTACGAACATTGAAATGAAACCCATTTTTTCAGTGTATGGACTTAGTGAGATCTTTTCACTGTCAGGAAACTTAACGAAAACTGGTCATCTGAGTCAAAAGACCTGCTAACTCTTAGAAGATGATTTACACCTCGTGGCATGTATCAATGAATCACGAGAAGGAACAATATCCACGTGTACAAATGCAGGCATTTTGGAAGACTATTGTATTTGTTATGAAGCTGTGTGCTGCAATGCTGCTGGCTACTAGTAGTGAAGACTTGTGAAGATGAGTGCAAAAGAGTGTCATTTTCCCGAGCTGATGCCAATTCAGGACAAATACTAGCAAGAATGCTTTGTTGATTATAGATATAGGTGAACTATTTGTTCTGGGATTTTTATGAAGAATCGTGTATTTGTATGTTGTATATTAAGCATCCTCATGTTTCGAGGAAAGTGAAAGTACACCCCACATTGTCTCAAGCTCTATCTATATTCAGTCATGCCCAATTTATTTCTTCCATTTTATTTAATAGATATCATTAGTTATGCTTGGCCACTTGATTAAATTTTAAGATTTTTTACTGTGATTTTTTTATATGAATATGATTGTTTATTTTTTAATCAATTTTACATAAAGAAAAAAAAAATTTAATTTATGCTTTTTCTTCTTTAAATTTATGTTTAATTTACAATAGTTTATTATAGGTTTATATTATTAGATTTTGTTACCCTGCAAACAACTTAAAAATCGGAGAAAAAAACTTTCAAACACGTACAAGAATGAAATTGAACCAGAGCTTGTCATGGGGCTCGTCGTTAGAGTGATATTTGATGGTTTGAATGTAAAAGATGTCACTTTTGTGCTGTGGCTCGTCATGAGAGTGATATTTGATGGTTTCAATTAGACATGGCCAAAACCCGGGCCGGGTCAAGAATGAAACTGAACCAGAGCTTGTCATGGGGCTCGTCATTAGAGTGATATTTGATGATTTGAATGTAAAAGATGTCACTTTTGTGTTGTGGCTCGTCATGAGAGTGATATTTGATGGTTTCAATTAGACATGACCAAAATCCGGAACGAGTCACGACCCGGCCCGGCCCGCCGGGCTCGAAAACACTGACCCTGAACCGGCACAGACCTATACTCGTGCCGGGTCCGTGTCCGGGCCGGGTCGTGTCCGGGACGTGCCGGGACCGTGTTTTTTTTTAAGAAAAAAGTATAAAAAAATAAAAAAAAATTAAAAAGAAGGGTCATTGACCCGGCCCGGCCCTGACCCTCTGGGCCGAGTCATGAAATGGATGACCCTTACATGGCCCGTTTGAAATCCGGGCCGGTCCCAGACCTGTGGTCAACGGGTTTGACCGGGCCGGGTCTGTGCCGGGTCAGGGGCGGGCCGGGCGATCCTTTGGCCATGTCTAGTTTCAATGTAAAAGATGTCACTATAGTGACGTGGCGTTGAAGAAGATGAACAAAATCTGATGGGGAGAAAATCTTTCTGTTCGTGAACACGTCGCTGACTCCGATTGTTGGTAAGTAGTTTGCTTATGAAAAGAATATATCATGATTTGGTATATTTATTTTGAGTTCATGTTAATCTATGCTCTCTCTCTTTTTTTTTTTTTTCTTTTGCNCGCACTTAAGTTGATATGGACATAAATATGCCAGATGTATCCAATTTGAACTCCGGTGATGGTGGAGATGATAGAAATGGGGTAGGTGATCATCTTGGTTATGTCGATGTTGGATTTGGAGGAGTTAGTAGAAATTATGAGGATTCGTTCTAGTCGGTGAGTTGTGTAGTTTTGTAATGATTTTGGACTTGAACTACTTGAAGCTATTTCTTTTTTCCTTCGTTGTAATGTTGGATGGTGTATTTTGATTTTTGATGACTTTGTAGTGAACTCAAATTAGTATTGCTTATCGTAAATTGTAAATAAGATATTGATTATTTGAACTCTTAAATTGATAAGAAAAAGCTCTCGTGAAAAAAGCCTAAGCCCAAAATCCGCCCGGCGTCTTCATCACTCTCCATCGTTCTGCCTTCCTTGGCACTGGCGAGGTTCGGGCCAGTGGTCGCCCTTGACCGCTCGGCCCGTCCCTGTCCGCGCGCTCCTTCTCTCTGCAGATAATCGGGATTGGAGGTTTGACCCGGTGGCCGACGCATTTAACATTTCGGTGCTGCGCCTCATGGTTGAAGACTGGCGGTTTTCTCGGTTGCTGGCGGGGCCTCGATTGAGTTGTCTTTCTTCTCGATTGAGGTGTCTTGCTGCTCAATTACCGATCTTCTTCCGGTCTGAAATTGGGGTTGACTTCGTCGATTCAGAGGGGGTTCCTGCTGGGGATTGAGATCGAATTGTCGGCGGTCTGCGATGAGTTGGGTTGTGTATGGTTCAGAGGCGGGGCGGGACTCTAGCGGCAGCGACTCATTGTCGGGGAAACTGGGGTTGTGGAACTGAGCGGATCTCACCCCGGTTCTCTAGTGTTGGGGACTGCGGGGGACTCCGGAGCTACCGAGCTTGACTAGTGGTGTTAGATGAGTTTGGGTGGCGATGGAGTGGAGAGCCAGCTCGTTGTTCTCTCGGTTGGGGCAGGTTGATTTGGGACGGGTTTCAAGCTCGGGTTCGGCTTCTGTATAGGTGGTCTCGCAGTTTCGGTAGCAGTTCACTAGGCTTGGCCTCTTCTCGGGTTGATTGCTCTATGCTGGCTTGTACTCGTTATGTTTGCTGGGGAAGGGTCATCTCATCATTCTATAGATTTTTAGTTTTTATTGCTTGTTCGCTTTTGTTTGTTTTGAGTCTGTGGTTGTGTTTAGTGTGTTCGTCTCTGTATTTGTATTTGTCGTTGTGTTTTAGGTTTGGGCCGTTGGCCTCTGTGAGCCCGAGTGTCACTTTATTACTGTGTGGAGGTCCGACACTCGGGTATTACCCTGTGGGGGTCTTTGTGTTGTTGTTTTTTTTGTGTTTTTTAGTGTTCTAGAGTATTACCCCATTGAGGTCGGTTCTAGGCGGTTTTTTGACCTGTTCTCCCACTTTTTCAGCTATTGGTTGTTTGTATTCAGCTGTTGGCTGTTTGTAATCAGCTGGTGGTTGTTCTTTGCACATTTGTGCGTCTTATATAATATCTCTATCGTTCCGTTAAAAAGAAAAAAAATTATTTAGAGAAATGTCATTATACGCTATAAACTTAATGATAAAAATATATACAATTATATATTATACATAAAATAAATAAGTAACTATATATTAATTAAATTGGTTCGACCGATGAACATTGAACCGATAGCTTCACCAATTCGATAGCTGGTACAATTTTCAGAACCTTGATAAAAACTGAACAAAGTCCAGTACCCAACATTCACCAATCTTTATTATTTATGAAATTGAAGTAGAGAAGAACAAAATGTTTTTTTCTTACCATTTTGCTCAATCCTACCAAAAAACCAAATTGCGATATACATTGTGATATATAGTGGTCTACTTAGTCATTTTTTTTTTTTTTTTNTTAAACGATAGAAATTTTATATCATAAAAACACATAGATACATTTTCTAGTGGGAGGACAAATCTAGAGGATCGTCTAGAGCCTACACCAAAACAAACGCACCCCTAACAACAGAGAAAAATAAACTCCTGGAGAAATCATACTAAACCTTTCAAGTGATGAAATATCATCAAAGATTTTACAAAACCACGCGCTTACAGCAAATACCCTCCTACTACTACACTAGAAATGAATTCTAGCCACAGACTAGATAACAAATTCAATTTCATCTGAAATGACAAGTTCTCAAAACCAAAAAACGGCCATCAAACCAGTCAAGTTACGATCGGGCCAGTTGTTGAATCGGTATATGATTTATTAATATTTTTTATTATATACTTCATGGAATAATTTTAATATAGAAAACATGATTAATGAAATAGTTAAACAATTTAGAACATTCAAATATTTAAACTAATTGATAAATAAATACATACTCAGATAGACTTTTCCATTTTTTTGAAGATTTTAATTTTCACAGTAAAAAACTCAGTTTTAGATCGACTTTTCCATTTTTTTAATTATTTAAATTTTACCCTATAAAACCGTTTCAATCATTGGTTTTAAACCATTATCGTTAAGATTTTAATTTTACCCTAAAAAAACCGTTTCTACCCTTGGTTTTACACGATTCCGGTTCAATGGTTCATGGTTTTACACAGAACAAGTTAGCAGGCGCATTGGATTTACACAATTCCAATTATTGGACAGTTTTACTGATTTCCGACGGCCAAATCATGAGATTGATTCACATCTCTCAATTTTCTGGGACGAAATGGGCCTAACTGAAATGGTGGGATTCGGACCTATTGACCCAACCTACAACAACTGGTTGGGCACATCTAAATATATACACTAGAACAACAGTGATAGAGTACCTAGAAAAAAGACTTAAGATATAACAAACTACAAACATAACAAGATTTAGAGCAAGCGCAAGAACGTCTGCTCTATCAAACTTCACACAAACAAAAGTTCTGGTGTTATTTGAGAACCATTCCATTTTTCAGAACATCTCTTCTATGAATGAGCATCCACTGTACACAGTTACACACACTCAAACCATTGGTATCTAACAACATTCTTCTCCAAGTTATTTCATACTTTTATATTTGTACAACAAAATCAGCCATCCCACTACTATTGATTAGGTGTGTCAAAAATCAGAAAAGGAATGTGGGGTGTGATACATTTCTCATAATCAACAAAATCCCACCTTTTATTTTGTTTTTTCAACAATTTAGAAAAACACCAGCAATATTAATAGGATCATTTGGAAGTTTGAATGCAAATGAACTGCTCAATTAGGGTTCTATCTGATTCCCAATTTATACCACAAAAACCAATCCCAAAAAACTCTACCGCATTGGAAGCAATCAATCAATTCAAAATTTGAAATCACCAACAAAATTCACAGCTTATCAACTACAAGAATCAGATTAGAGAAGAAAGAACGTGCTGAAGAACAAGTTAATCACAGAAAGCATTCATATATATCGAAAAATCAACACCAACCCATCATCATATTTTTTCCAGTGATTGCAACATATTTTCCGAGAAACGATTAATTGAGCTAGGGATAGAAAATCAAATTACGCATCAGTTGATGTCTTCATCATCGAAATCATCCTGGAAGGAATTGAAGAAATCGGCATCGGCAAGGCGGTGGAGGTCCAAGACGGGGCCCTCTCCGAACAGATCCAAGGAGGAGTCGGCGTCGTCCACCTCCATGGCCACTGTGACGCCGTCGCTTTGCTCCTCTGCCTCCCCGTAGTAGTCCATAGCGACTGTCTTCATTATTTTGTCGCCGGATTCACTCTCTCTAGCTCTCTCCTCTTCCTATCAGCTGTCAGTGCGCAATTAGGTTTTCGACATTTTTTTATGGGTCAATCCCGGCTAAGTCGATGCCACCCTCGCGGGTGGCACCCGTTTTTCCTGTACACCTATCTCCGCTTCATTTTTTTTTTCAATCAGTCATCTTCTTCTTTTGTGTTTTCTTCTTCCAAGTTTTGTTTTTTCTTTGTTCTTTTCGGCCACTTTTTTTGTATTTTACACTATTATTGTGAAAAATATAAAATTAATATGTACATTTACACTATGTTTGTAAACAAATACTCCCTCCTATTCATAATAAGTGTCGATTTTGGAAAATTGCACACTAATTAAGAATATTTTTTTTTACCAATAATAACCCTCATTAATACAGATAGAGATGAATGTTTTAAGAAAAAGATGAAGAGAATATAAAAAGACGTAGTGTATTTATTAACTAAATGAGGATAATAATGGAAAAATATATACAAAAAATCCAAAACGACATTTATTTTAGTTAATAGTTGACAAAGCCAAAATTACATTTAAAAAGAATGAGAGGTAGTATAAAGTAATATGATACTCATTATTTTAAATTTTATTTTATAATTAAAAAACTAAATAGAATCCATTTTATAAATTTATAAAAGATAAAGGGTTAAATTGCAAAAACAAAAAAAAAAAAGCTTGGATCCGGACGCAAATTTGTATCCAAGGAGAAGAGAAAAAAGGGCTATGGGTTTTGCCGATCGGTTGGAGGCATGCTACTGCAATTTTTGGGTGGAGAAGGTCTAAACGGAGTGGTGTTAGACATTGATGGGACTCTTACGGTCCCCGTTATCAATTTCCCAGCGATGTACAGAACAATGCTCAGTGAGAAAGAGTACGTGAGAATCAAGTCGGAAGATCCATCGGGAATCGATATCCTTCACCACATTGAGACGTGGATCCCCAACAAACAGAAACGAGCTTATGAAATTATCGCGGATTTTGAGAAACAGGGTTTAGATCATCTTCATATCATGCTAGGTTAGGTTTTCTTTCTCCATTTTTCTTTAGCGTTGCCTCACGTGAACACTTACTAAACGATACGTGCTCTCAGCTTCAACTCGATAGTCATATTATGGTGTTAAATTCAAGAAAAAAAAGACTCTGTTTTTATGTTTGTTTCTTTTTCCCTCAATAATCTATATCTTGATAGCAAGAATAGTGTAAATCAACTGAACTTGCGGTTAATCGGTGCGCAACTACATAATTCTTGACATGATCCGAGAGAGGAACCACCCATGGAATAGGGTGGGCTCCAGCTCCAAGTAAATAAAAAAAGAAAATTTACATTTAAATTATTTTTGGTTGATAGCTCCATGTATTTTTATGGTAGCCCGTTTATTGAATTTGTCCAACTAACATTAGTCCAAAAATATTTTGAGTTAGTCCAACATTAAAGTCCAGAATATTAAAATCAAATACCTTTCATTTTTTTTGCCCACTCATGACTCATCCATCCCAATTCTCAATCCATTAAAAAAAAAATCCCACCTCGCTGCCAATCCCAATCAAGCGAACCGAGCACAGCTTCATTGTCCCGCCGGCTTCACTCCTCCTCGCCGCCAATCCCACCGCCAAGGCCTCGGCTTCAGTCTTTCTCGTCTTCAATCCCACCACCACGGCCCCGACCTCAGCCCCCGCCTTCACTGCTCGCCGCGACGCCGCCAGTACTCCACGGCTCCACCGGCGCACCGCCGAACCCGGTCCACGGCCGCTTACCTCACTGGTAAAAAATTGAACATCCACTTGTGACCTATTGGACAGAGTCGAGAATTAGATTGGTTTATGATGTCTTGAAATCTTTATTTTTTGTCCGCCTAGCCTAAGTTATTAACAGTATTTAATAATTCTTTTGATTAATTGAGAACATGTTGATTATCTTTTGGTGTTACTAGTGTCCGTTAACCTAAATGCCCATTTCTACCATTTTAAGGAATGGTAAAAATAGTGAAAATTATTTTAAGGTGTGAATTGGACTTAGTTGGTTACCATTATTTCCTTAAGCACTATTGAAGCTAAACTAGAGGATTATTGGGCATTGCGGTGATTGAGGTGATTTCTTACCAGTGTTGGCCTCAACAGTGTTCTACAAACCCTTTTGGTGTTATTGGGCAGTGATTTGATTTTGAATTTTGATGAAGTGGTAAAATGGTAGAATTTGATTTTGCTTACTTTTGATGTTGATAAAGTTTCAATTTGAAAATTTGTGTTAAAGGTGATATTAGAGAACATGTTTTTAGCATAATTATACTTGTTAATGCTTGTTGATCATTGTACTCGATCTTCTAAAGGTGTGGATGCTTGGCCTTCATAATATGATTGTGTACAAAAACCCACAATGCATTCTTGATTACCTTTTTTATTGTATTAATTTTTTAGTTTGCTTATATCACCCAAATGCTTGATTAATTTATTATTATTTTGTTAACTTGCCGAACGCTTCTATCCTTTTGATTTTGATGCTCAAGACTTGCTCCACTTGAGATTGCAATTCAGTCATTATGAACTTGATGTCATTACTAATGAGATATTTCAAGACTTATAGACTAAAGTGGATTGCAATTGAGTCATTATGAGCTTGATGTCATTACTAATGAGATATTTCAAGACTAATAGACTATTTCTGAATTATGTCGAAGATTGATTGAGACAAATGAGTCAAAAATCTACAACTTAATTGACAAGTACAACTGAAATTGTTGTAAATCATTTTTGTTAATTAAATTCTAGTATATTTATCCGTTATAATTTATTTAATTTATTTGTCAGGTTAATTCATCTTGTTTTGACTCTGACGGTGTCTACTGTAATTACAGAGCGACCGTTTTCGGCTATGAAACTTGTCAAGACAGTTCGGAATAAGATGGAAGAAGAGTTTTTGGCGGATTCCATGATTATTTACATTGAAAGAGAGTTAGTCGAAAAGATTAGTAATGATTATATAATCGCCGAGTTTGAATAGAAAAAGAATCGGAGAACGCAATTTCATTAGCCCCAGGTATTTTAAAATCCTAGCTCCGCCATCCGACTCTTGAGCACTAATCGGATTATCTTATTATATCATAATGTATGTGGAAATTTGTGCTTTGACGATTGTGGTTGATAGTCGTATTAGGTGAATCTCATTGTAGAAGAATCTTCACGTGAAGGATATATGTTAGTTGGAGGTTTTCCTAACTGTTACAAAATGGAGATCATTGGCATTCCATCTGTCTCAAACTCTCAGTTTGGAAGTCCGTTTTCATATTTGGGAGTTTTTTTATGAGAGTTGAACAGTTGGAATTATGCATGTGTGTACCTGCTTTACCCTCAAATGTAAGGTCTAGGAGGAGTTTCTATGAAATGTTCACCTTTTTTATGGAGAACGTTTATGACAAAGGAAGTATTATTAATGAACCTTGGTCTCTTTGTTCTAGTAAATCTCGTCCTTCGAATGATTTGGAAAACTTAGCAATTCATATTGAGTTTTTTGCTTATAAGGGGTTCAAATGGTGTTTCCAATATATTGAGTTCCCCTGAATGAAGAAGAGGAGTGGTATGAAATATGCTAAATGATTAAGTTTCAATATCATAGCAGTCAACCAATTACCTTTTATCTTTAGTCTTTCAGATAATCTTAAATTACCAGTTTTACTTCACAATTCTTTTATTGGATGAAATCTGGAATTAAATGAGAACAAAAAATTTAATCTCTTTTCTTTTCTTCCCCCAAGTCCTATCATCTGTGTTATACACATGGTAATTTAGCATTGCGGTTTGGCAGAAGTCCGCCGACCATGCTGCTTCCATTAGTAAAGAAGCAGTATTGCGTTATTTATTTGATAGTCTTCCACGCCGAGTATGATTCCTTTATTCCAGCCAATCCCACGATTTGTGCTTCCAATATTGCGCTACTTTTTTTATTCCATTCTTGCTTTCCTTCCCATTATTCACTTTCCCAATATCTATCACAACATTTCAAAAGCTTGATGGGTGTTATTATTTGGCCCTGAAGACTTTTAATTATTGTCTCAGTTCATTTAGATTTTGCTGCAGGTGCTTCTGAACTGTGAATTTCTTGATTCAATGAACTTTAGGTAATATTTCAGTATATAATCAAGCTTAGTTTAACATTATCTTCTTGTTTCTGTAGCTTACACAGCAACTTGTATGTTGGCTGTATTCTTTATGGCTTTTGTTTTCTTCTTGCCATGAGATCTACTAGTAACATGTACTGGGCTTTGAATTTTTATTGTTTCTTGTATCTCTAGCTGTATTCTATATGACTTTTTTTTTTTCTTTCTTGTATTGTTTATGGGATCTACTAGTCAGCAAACTTGGCTTTGCATTATTCTTTCTGATGTTATTTGATGAAGATTTTTCTAGTCAATCTTTATATTTGGTAGGGATAGATCATGGAATTGTTAATTTCTCTTGTCAATACAACTTTCCAGGAGAGGATTAATAACCAGAAATATAACTGGCAGCTGCGAGAGGATTAATACAACTGGCAGCTTTCACTAAAATGCGAACTTATTTCTTTCTGACAACCATTTTCATTTGAATCAATATTATATTAATATATATATATATATATATATTTAAAGGTAGGTTTTGTAATCACATGCGTATTTATTTTTTCTTCGTTTGTTATTATCAAACTGAGTCAATAAGTTGTTCCTCATTTCCTCTTATTTGTGATCTTTGCACAGGTGGCCTGTGGGAAGGGGGCAGGAGCTTTTACATGCTTGCTTGATGAAACTGGAAGGTACGATTCTCCACCGTACAAAAATGTGGAGTATAAGCCAGATTACAAAGTATCCTCTCTTGTTGAAGTTCACAAACTCCTGGAAAAAGATTTCAGCCTTTATCCTTATTCTCACAAATGACGATGCTGCCTCACATAACGGGACTATGTGTAAGCTCTGATCCCTCTTGTATCTGGATACATTTCGTGGCCGTACCATATAGTTAGGTAATATATTCTCAACTGATGTTAGGACGAGATTGGATAAATTTACCAAGAGGGCTGGCTTCACTATCATGTTTAGCTGGTTGGATTAGTTTAGCATTTTAAGTTGTGCCCTTCAGATATTAAAAATTAGTTGTTAGCAGGGGAAAGGGCTTTTTTTGGTCAAAAGTAGTGTCTCCTGAATCTGAATTCTCCTATAGAGTCAGTTATCTCTGCCTAAGCTTGACAACAACAACAACAACAACAACAACAACATAGCCTTTTAGTCCTAAGCTTGACAAAGAAGGAAAAATTATGGTCACCAGTTTGCGGAAGATCATTATAGACCTAACCGTAAGATCATTATATATGGATCGTCTGCAGTTGAGAATTGGGTGCAATTGGTAAATTTCGATCAATCCTAGCCTTTCATTCTATCAACGATCACTGCTTGTCACATCTTCCAATGTAAAGATATATCCACTTACTCATTGAAACAAGAAAAAACAAGTGTTTCGTTTAAGAGAAGGAATAATTGTCGCCAAATCACTTCTCGATCTCTCTCTTCCCCCTTTTTCTCACATTGATCCCCTGTTTTTGGAATATCGCATACAAGTACGAGATTGTTGCTCTTTTTCTTATTTTTATGTCTCCTTTTTCATTCCATTTATAAGAACATATTTATTCCATGGGCTACATCTACTTTTCACCTTGTGAACAGGAAATATCAACCGTCTCTACTCATTCGAAGTTCTTACACTTTCTGAAAAATTAATTGTTCAAGGATGCAGTCGTATTTAATAGTTATATTTGTGCATTTTAGATATTTTGGATTGAATTGTTGAGGAAATTAATAATTGAGTTGGGTCCCAAAAAGATTTTCCTGTAATCTGCAAGAGATCATCAATATTTTCAAACACAATTTGAACTATATTGATCCTCAAATGTGTTCCTAAAATAAAGAAAGAAAAATAAAAACAAATAACATAGTAGCACATTGACGGATACGAGCAGGTTTTTGGAATATATTGTTATTTTATTAATTCGATGCAGTTCTACTTTTGTTAATTATATAGACCGTGGAGAATTCTTTTTTTTTTTTTTTTANATTATTATTTTAGATATAATAGGTATCTCCTAAGTTTAGTGAAAGCTGTGGCAGGCATGTCCGGTCAATGGGATGTATGGTTCAAATTAATTGAAGTTTATCAAGTAAACCAAGTGATTAACTGATGGGTTGGAAGGTTAAAATTAATTGAAGGTTATAAAGTAAACCAAGTGATTAACTGATTAACACCTGCTCCCTCTGTTCATATAGAAATTAAAACACCTATTAGACATGGCAGAGTATCGCCAACAGGCCGTATTACTGTTTTTACAAATTAGATTAGGGAAAATATATTCTTGTCAAACATTCATTACTCTTCTCATTATATTATAATAATACTAATAAAATAAACAATTTAGATTTTGCCAATACGGTAAATGAGAAATCTGTTTGGCAGAATAGATATTTTCCATTTAATGATCAATGGCTGAATTAAAATGAACTCCCCGGTAGGCAGCGTAGGCATGAGTAAAGACTAATAATATAAGGAGAGGGGTCCATTTTATATCAAGTTTATATAATTACTAAATCATAGTACGAGGCTTTCCATAAGTGTTTTCAAGAATGCTCATTTGCTATTGATTTTAAAATCTGTTCCATCATTTTGTACTATGTGATCAATCCAATATCTTATGAATAAAATATAATATAATCATGCATGCCCCGCTGCATTGAGTTGGATCTAAAAATATCAAAAATATTTTCTAGCTAAGATAAGCCCTTTATGGGTTAAGGTTAATGTTTGGACAAACTTAGGTAAATTTATTTCGAAGGTGGACAAATTCTGTTATTGTTTTGATGCCGGACTCATTAAGCACAAAAGATGTGTTCACTATTGTATAAAATTATAATATAATGCATTGTCATTAATGTATTATGTGCCTAAACGTTAAAGAATGTAAGAAAAAGGAACAATATATATATATATATATATATATATATATATATATATTAGTCAAATAACTGGTTTGACTACTTCATTGAAAACACACTTATATCCTAATTACAGAAAACCCCACTTTCTTATCTCTGGGTAATTTGTTGACTAACACTTAAGCTTAAGTAATAATGCCATGCTACGAAGTCTTGAAAGACAGTAAAGTTATTAGCTAAGGGAAGAAAAACTCCCATCGGTAATAACAATCATCATTAACCTTTAAACTGAGAACCTTCTTTTGTTACTACTAGAAACTATAGAAGCTTGGTACCGATTAATCCTAGGCCGATTAACCCTATAATTGAAGTTGTAGTGATAACAGTTCAGTAGTTAGTTGTGCCAAAATTCTGCTGGAAATCATCATTTTCGTTGATGCTCCCTAGCAAATCGCTAAAATCCCACAATCCATCATTCCATGTAATATCCTCAGCCAGAGTTGCGCAATTATTGATAATCTCATTTGCATTTGGAAACTCGGTTTGTTGATTGTCATTTGCCAGCCAGTTGTTGCTCTCGTTGACCCATGACGTGAAATTTCTCATGTTGCATTGTCCTTTTTCATGCATTTGTTGCTGTTGCAGCTGAAATTGCTGCCCTTTGAGCAGCCTTGCCTTGATCTTCTCAGGGTTGTCCGAGGGCGATTTGGTCTTTTTAGAATTTCGAAAAAAATGACGTTGAAACAACCTGGTATGGGGGTCTTCCATACCAACATTTTGTAGCCGAAAAATGTATCGTGCTTCCCGCCTTTGTGCCGATAGAAGCTGAACCATGACATATACCGTCGAAGATGAATTAGATGCTTAGCAAGTATGCGTTGAAGCATGTCTCTAGCCTTCATGTTCCTCCTCTTGAGACGATCGATCGAAACACAAGGCGTGAGTGGGAGTTAGATGAGGTGGTGATTGTGAGTGAGCGCGGGCTGCTACACATTCATGAAGAGTTAGCGCCATGGATAAATTATGTGGTGAAGTACCATCTGTAATTAATGCCTTTGTTCGTCTTTTCATATTCGACAAGACCCCAACATTATTACGGCCGACCCTACCTCAAGTGAGTTATAGCTCAAGCTAGCATGAAGTGGTTCTCGAAGGAGGGGGGACTAGGTGTTATAGGTGGAGAAAGGTCCAGCTTGATCCGAACTTGGTCACCAAGGTAATCTCGCTATTGAAAGGAATGTTTGGGTCACAGTAAGGCTCATAGGTCGCACTCCACCAGTATTATTGCTCAACTCAGGGGGGGTCGATGAAATGAAGTTGAACAAGTTGAGTAGCTCGTTCAACATGGGTGGAACACTTAAAGGCAGATTGGGGGTGAGACTTGAAAACCTAGATGAGTCATGAGACACACCTCGACCTAAGGTAAGCGAGAGGCCTGAAGTGCTTCAGTGGTGTGAACACAGCAAGATTAAGCACAACCATAGGAATAATGACGATCCTCGGGCAGCCCCTTTGGCAGTAAGCATTCTTGGGCACCAAGACACAATTAATTAGGCATCAAGGTAATCACAATATAAATAGAGGTAAGGTATGATTAAAGACTTCTTCATCTGATATCTAAAATATTCTTAGTAATAGTATCTTCCAATCCACATACTAACTTGATCGTCGGAGTGTTAACGCCAGAATCAACTCCAGACCCTTGTTTGTATGGCAATCGGGTCATCAAGTCAGTCCACCAACGGGATGTTTAGAGAAATCTGGTTATCTAAAATCGAAGTTATTTGGTAGGTCACTATCAATGGGTACTCGAAGCTGATTATAGAGAATCTGCGTTGTCGCTAAGCTGAAACTCTAATGCTAGATTTCTAGTAAACTAGATGTCCGATCATTTATATGATATAACTTTTAAAATATTATGATATAATGCTATTTGAAATATAAGGTATGAAAAAATCGACTGCGAAATCTTTGCTAGGATGGGGCCAAATGGGTGTTCAAACTATTATTATTATTATTATTATTATTATTATTATTATTATTATTATTATTATTATTATTATTTTGAATGATAATTTGTTGTTGAGCAAATAATGGTATGAGAAAAAAAAATTATTGGGTATGTGGACAGAGTTTCGAGATGAAGATGGGACGGAATTGACACAAAAATTAAAATTATTACAACAAATTACAACTTTAAAACTAGTTGGAAAATAATTAAAAAAGAAAGATTAGTGGATTAAAACTAATTCTGTTTGTTTAAATCGGATATTGTTTATCAAAATTTGTCACAAACCAAATAAATTCGAAGCAATAAGATGTAGATAAAATCCAGTCCAGTCCCATTATTTCCCACTTTCAGCCCAGCCCAATTATATCACCTAGGGTTTTTCTTTGTTGGTAGTGACATTTGCATACGTACGGGTGACGTACGACCCCTTCTCCGGCACTGCGGGTCGGAGCTGCTCCAGGTGTCATGGTGAAAAACAAGAACAATTTACGGGTACCGAGAATCGGTCCTTCGAGCACACCAGGTCCTTCTTCGATTGGACCAAGAATCGGCTTCAAGCTGAACCCTATTGAATAGGATGACATCACTCTCGACTTGGATGGTGGAGGAGTCGAGGAGTACAGGGTGATGATCCAGAGTATTGCTGCAACACATTTTAGGTGTATATTCAAAAGCTCCCGAGCCCCGAAACTTCTGCAAATCCTCATCCTCCGGTTCAGAGAAAATTTTCGATATCTATTTTCGAGCGGGGAGAAAGACAGTCGGGTGTCGTTTCATATATTCAAGCTTCTATTCTTTGCGTTCGACGTGAACGGTGGGGTTTGGCACATGTTGCACGCGTGGCACGACGACGATCTTGTGTTTCCCACCAATTTGAGTGAACTAAATATGCAGTATCTCCCGGAGAAATTAAAAGTTTCTTATGTCTCATTAGAGACGGCAAAACGAAGACACAATCTTCTATTGGGGAAACACAAATTGGGTGAGTGCGATAATGAATCTGAGCCACTACGAGGATCGGAAAATTGGAAGTGATAACTTGAGTTGGTCGTGTCTCACCATATGTCAGATGATCGCGGAGGCCGTAAGGTTTCCCCCGATACTCAATAGGATCTGCTTTGGGTTTGACGGGCCGGGCCTTGCATTGAATCGAATGTTGGTGAAGTTCCAGACTAATTATGTCAAAATGTGCAAGAATCTGGCGGGTCATTCGATCATTGAGAGGTTACAGTATGATCACATGTCCCTAGTAGTTTTTAACTCGGTAGCAATAATGAAAGAGGTGGCCGAGATGATGCTGATAAATGATGGGGAAAACACGGCCACCTCTTTCATTATTACTACCGAGTCGAAAACTACTAGGGGCATGTGATCATGCTGTAACCTCTCAATGATCGAATGACCCGCCAGATTCTTGCACATTTAGACATAATTAGTCTGGAACTTCACCAACCTTCGATTCAAGGCAAGGCGCGGCCCGTCAAACCCAGAGCAGATCCTATTGAGTATCGGGGGAAACCTTACGACCTTCGGGATCATCTGACATATGGTGAGACACGACCAACTCAAGTTATCAATTCCAATTTTGCGATCCTCGTAGTGGCCCAGATTCATTATCGCACTCACCAATTTGTGTTTCCCCAATAGAAGAAGATTGTGTCTTCGTTTTGCCCTCTCTAATGAGGCATAAGAAACTTTTAATTTCTTCGGGAGATACTACATATTTGGTTCACTCAAATTGGTGGGACACACGAGGTCGTCGTGCAACATGTGCCAAACCCCACCGTTCACGTTGAACGCAAAGAAATAGAAGCTTGAATGCAGGAAATGACACCCGATTGTCTTTCCCCCGCTCGAAGATAGATATCGAAAATTTTCTCTGAACCAGAGGATGAGAGGATTTGCAGAAGTTTCGTGGCTCAGAAGCTTTTGAATATACATCTAAAAAACTCCGTGTGTTGCAGCAATACTTTGGATCATCACCATGTACTCCTCGACTCCACCATCCAAGTCGAGAGTGATGTCATCATGTTCAGCTTGAAGCCGATTCTTGGTTCAGTACTGCTCGAAGGACCGGGTCTCGGTAGCCGTAAATTGTTCTTGTTTTTCACCATGACACCTGGAGCAGCTCCGACCCGCAGTGCCGGAAAAGGGGTCGTACGTCACCCGTACGTATGCAAATGTCACTACCAACAAAGAAAAACCCTAGGTGATATAATTGGGCTGAAAGGGGAAATAATGGGGCTGGGCTGGATTTTATCTACATCTTATTGCTCCGGATTTATTTGGTTTGTGACGAATTTTGATAAACAATCTCCGATTTAAACAAACAAAATTAGTTTTAATCAACTAATCTTTCCTTTTAATTATTTTTCAACTAGTTTTAGAGTTGTAATAATTTTTGTGTCAATTCCGTCCCATCTTCATCTCGAAACTCTGTTCATATATCCAATATTTTTTTTTTCTCATACTATTATTTACTCAACAACAAATTATCATTGAAAATAATAATAATAATAATTGTAGATTTTTGGGAGATTTTTAGCTGTCTGTGTTGCATGTATCCTTCCAAACTCAGACGTCGATCAAGGGTTTCAAAATCACATCCATCACAATTTTACTGGGGCATCAACATCTCCGACGAGGCACCCAATTTCAACTCATCACGTTGTGTATGAGCTAAGGATATATTCACTAGAGGAGGCCACGTAAGTATTGTATTCCTTTGTCATTGCCTGCAGTTTTCCTATTCATATCTCCTATGTTTTCCCTTCGTTTATGGTATTTCTTTTCATGTAGATTTGGCCTGATTCTTGCATCTCGGGCTATCAGAGCTGCTCATTGTTTGACCTCAATAAAGGTCTGTTGTATCCACGAATTTGAGGCATATTTATTGTTGGGCTGGACTTAGAATTAACTTGTGTGTTTGGTCATTCTGTATAAGCTTCCTGACAAGTATTATATTTATTATAAAGGAAAAAAAAAAAAACCAACAGTAAGAAGAAGAAACTATGGCATTGGAGATTGATCACCTACTCTTACATCTCTATGATTGATTTAGTAAAACATATACATGGCATTCTTAGAAGACATTATATACATTTCCCAGTACGATATAAGTACTGAATAGCTGTAAGGAATTTCTAATCTTAATATAAGCACTACTCGTTCTTGTGATTGAGCATCTGTTTTACTTTTGTTGATAAGTGCATCTAAAAAGATCTAATTGAGTCTGAGATATGATTATTAATTGATATCTGTAGTGTAGAAAACGACACACTTCAATCATATTTTGGGTATGTTGATTATTCCAGTATAATGGTTAGGTTACCTATCTTATGGTAATGCATTTTTTCTTATACTCCGGCCTTTTGCTTCTGGTATAGTTCAGATTTTGAAATTGCTATGTGGTAGTATTTTAGTAGAAATTGTCCAATATGGCTATCTAGCTGATGTCCTTTTGGTATGGCAGTTTTCACCTACCTCTGAGCATTTGTTGCTTGCTTATGGTCGTCGGCATAACTCGCTTCTTAAAAGCGTCGTGATTGATGGAGATACAACTGTACCCATATACACGATTCTGGAGGTGAGATGCCATTGCAGTATGCTGTTTTGATGTTCTCAAGATCAATCTAAGCTTTCACATAACCAACTGGATACTTGCTTGTTTGTTATTTGCATAATCTATAAATTTTGAGTGCAAACCCATGCCTAATTGTAGACCATGTACAAGGTCTTCGTAATAATTATATAGCAATCCAACATAACTTGGTGAGAACTGAGATGCTGCTCCTCCGAGTCTTGTTTGTATAACTGCAACTGAGAAATCATTTGACATCAAGAATCCTCTTCATATAATTAGTTTCATAGTTGGCAACACGTAATTGCATGATATGGAACTCCTGGACCATGGCTCCATGGATCATGATACAAAATTTCTTTTCTTGATGCTAGATCTAGAATTTGATTACGTGAGGCTAGTAACTTATTGTATGTGAGTGTGTAACCTGGACATTCGTCAGTCACAACTTTTCAAGTTAATTTTTAGGAGTTAGAACAAGAATTCCACGATTGATTCTGTCGATTACTTATTAGTTTGCGATCCAAATTGAGGTTTCAAGTCATGCCGTACCACCACTATATTGTCAGGTAACTCCTTGTATAAACATTGATTTAAGCCAGAAAGTTTGTGCTTGCATCAAGATTTGTGAAGAGTAGGGCAAACACTAGTTCAATGCAATTTTTGTTTTGTTCACATTGCTCAGGCCTTTGTATGATTTATTTATCTTACAGATCTATAGAGTTTCTGATATGGAACTTGTGAGAGTACTTCCAAGTGCAGAAGATGAGGTTAATGTTGCTTGTTTCCATCCTTTGGTTGGAGGTGGTCTTGTATATGGAACCAAGGTAATAAAAATGGAAAGCTTTGTATTTCCATTTTAATCTTTGTCAGTATATTCCCTAAAAATGTTTTTCTTCTAATGGCAGGAAGGAAAGCTGAGAACTCTTCAATGTGATGTATCTCATGTCTTTAATAATGAAGGATCCTTTGTTCCAGATGATAACATGTTGGAGGTATAGGAACACTTATATGTACTAATTTTCAATACTTACCTCTAATTCATTCAACAACCAGCATATCTACATTAAATATCTGTTCCGTTGATTAAGATCTTGTTATATTTAGACATTACGCCTAAAGAATTCCTCTATTCTTGAGCTTATTTTCACTAGAGTACATTCTATTTCGTCCACATAAATCAGCTAATTATATTTTATTTTTATGGTGCAATAAAAATCCCACTTGTGAAGGAATGTCCAGTTAGCTGCTTAAATATCTTTTCCCATTGATTAAGATCTTGTTCTATTTAGCATTTATGCTTAACGAATTCCACTATTTTGAGCCTATTTGCCCTAGAATATTTTCTATTCCATTCACATATTGTATGTAGTGATATTTCTGACAGGTCAATACTGCAAATTTAACTCATTTATTCATGGCACTGTTGAATTAGCTTCTCAACCCATGATATTAACTACTACTGTATATTATATTTATTTGTTTGAAATGGACTTTGGTTTATCTTCTGAAGGTTCCAACATATGCATTAGAAGGTTGATGAATGGCCAGCAAATGCGGTGCACTACAAAACTACGGAGCCCGATCACGGTTGGTTCCTCAAAACTTTCAGCAGCAATTAGTCACCAACTTGTGGTCTCCTTCATGGTTTTTAATTCCAGTTCAAAGGGTCATATCTTTATGAGATACATGCAGTTGAAAATTGGATCTCTCTGAGAGTTTTTTTTTTTAATGAATAAATAGCTATTTCTTTGTAATATTCTGGTATTAAATTTGCTTCAAAGTAGTTTTAGTATATTGCGGTAAACGTAAAATAGAAAAAAAAAACAATACTTGAAATTTGGTGTGGTTATGAAAAACTAGCACTGTTCAATTGTAATTTACATTTGATGTGTGATAGATATCGGTTATGTAAATGCTCTAGAAACTAGCATAATCATTCACTGGAAAATGAAAGGGACAAATTGTACCTAGGGATTTTTTCGTCTTTATTTTTCAGTACACAATGGAAACTTCATTTGAATGCTCGAGTAGCTGATTTGCTTACGAACATTGAAATGAAACCCATTTTTTCAGTGGCCTCTTGATTAAATTTTAAAATTTTACTGTGATTTTTTTATATGAATATGATTGTTTTTTTTAAATTTACGCTTTTTCTTCTTTAAGTTTACATTTAATTTACAATAGTTTATTATAGGTTTATATTATTAGATTTTGTTACCATGCAAACAACTTAATAATCGGAGAAAAAAACTTTTCAAACACGTACAAGAATGATATTGAACCAGAGCCTGTCGTGGGGCTCCTCGTTAGAGTGATATTTGATGGTTTGAATGTAAAAGATATCACTTTTGTATTGTGACTCGTCATGAGTGATATTTGATGGTTTCAATGTAAAAGATGTCACTTTAGTGACGTGGCGTTGAAAAAAATGAACAAAATTTGATGGGGAGAAAATCTTTCTGTTCGTGAACACGTCGCTGACTCCGACCATATTTCCTTTGGCCGTGAACCACCTCTCCGACTTCGACCAGATTTTTTCCAGTCGTGAACCATATCTTCAACTCCGACCAGATTTTTTCCAGTCGTGAGCCATATCTCCAACAACTAGTTGGTCGCATCTCTGGCTGTGACAAGTGAGCTCTAATTAATTGTGCAGCGTGAACCTCTGCTCGTGTTCCTCTCGGCAGTCGTTTTTTCTCACCTCTTGGCACTATCTGCATTTCGTTGCTCTTGTTCTCTACAGTCTACCCGTGTTACTCTCAGCCCTTGTTTATTGTTCGCTCGTCGGACTAGTGCACGTTGTTCCTCTCTGTTTTTGTCATCTCGTGAAGCTCTCGTGGTTGTCCGACCAGCTCTCTATCACAGGCTCATAACTTTCGTCCGACTACAGGTGTGGAGGATGCAAATAATGAAAAGCTATCAACACAATCTAGCTGTGGGAAATCTGATCCTGCTTGGGAATATGTTAGTTTAATTTGTGAGAATGGAAAGGTCATATACACTTATCTGTTTTGTCTGAAAAAATTTAAAGGTGAGGGAATTCATCGAATAAAATATCATTTAGCTGGGAAGAAAGGGAGAAATAGTTGCGTGTAACAAAATGTCGCATGATGTTAAAATCTCGGATGGAATCACACTTGGATGAAGTAGGAAAAAACAAAAAACATGATCCTATTAATTATGATGATGATTATGAGGAAGGGAGCATGACAAATATGCAGATGATTATGAGGAAGGGAGCACGACAAATATGCATGAAGAAGGCGAGAAGTCTCGAGTCTACTCCGGCTACTGTTAAATAGAATAGACAAATCGTTGATGGTCCCGTCGATAGATATTTTGAGCCGAGGACAACTCTAGAATCTCATAAAGGCCTTAAAAGTGTTTTCACGAGCAAAGCGGCGGTGAAAATTGCTAAAACACTCTTACTCAATTGTTCTACAACTCTTGCGTTCCATTTAATGCTATTCGGTCTTGTTGTTTTCAGCCAGCTTAAGATGCAATTGATGCCATTGGACCTGGATTTAAAGGTCCTTCATATGATAAAGTCAGGGTGAACATGTTGGGTGATTGCAAAAAAGAGTGGTAAGCTTCTTGTTGAAAGTTACGGAAGCAATTGGAAGAACTCTGGATGCACACTTATAGCAGATCGCTGGAGAGATCAAAGGCAAAGAAATTTGATCAACTTTCTTGTATATTATCGCGCAAGTATGACATTTATTAAATCACTTGATGGTTCAGACATGGTGAAAGATGCGAATAATCTATTCAATTTGTTTGTTGATGTCATTGAATGGATTGGACATGCAAATATTGTGCATGTAGTGACTGATAATGCAACAAATTATGTAGCAGTGAGAAAGTTGATTCATAGTAAGTATGAAAATAATTTTTTGTCCCCATATGCATCACATTGTTTGAATCTGGTCTTGAAAGACATCTCTTCATTATCTCATATAAGCCACCTTGCTTGTCGTACTTCAAATATTACTGTCTTTGTCTATAATCATATGATATTTCTGTTTTGGCTTAGAAAAAGGTCTGGTTGGAAGGAGATAGTTCGTCCATGAGTTACTTGATTTGCTATAGTCTTGTTACTTTGAAAAGCATTTGTAATCATAAAGAGGACTTGCAAGCTTTGGGGTAAATAAATACTTTACCCGACATAGATTAGCTAAAAGTGTTTGTGAAACCATATTGGATGCTAAATTTGGGCAAGAGTGCCAAATTGTTAAACTTGCAAGCCTTCTTATTAGACTATTGTGAATTGTTGATGCGGACGAAAAACCATCTTTGGGATATGTGTGAAGATATGCAAAGGGCAAAGAATGGTATCAAAAGGATGTTCAGAAAAAGAAAAAGTGCGTACAAGCCTTACATTGAAATTATTAAGGCTCGATGGTATTAACACTTGCATCGCAATATCCATGTTGCAGCTTATTTTCTCAATCCTTCTTTCTTTTATGATGAAAATTTCATTAAGAAACATATAGTGTTGCATGAATTGCTTAATTAAATAGAGGAGTTCGTTGGGAACACACAGGAAAAAGCAGAATCGAATTCTGAGTTGAAACAAATCCAAACGGACCCGAGGAGCAAAGTCCAGCAGGCTGCCAGAGCCTTAGCGCCGCTAAGGCACCCAGGATAGCGGCGCTAGCAGCTTCTGACCCGAACGGCTAAGACGCCGCTAAGGCACCTTAGCGCCTCTAAGGTCTGTTTTTATACAGACACGGTTTTTATGGATTTTGAAGGGGAGAGAGAATATATTTCGAACCTAGGGCATATGTTAAACATTCTAGACTTGGTATTTCGTACCTTTCACTCCCAAAAACATATTTTCACTTGGTTTTGCTTAGATTTCAATCTTGGATAGTGAAAACTCCAAGATTAGACTTTGAATTGGATTATTCGTGGATTTTCGACATTGGATTCGTATTTAATCGTAAGCTTTCTTTTTTCGTTTTATTTATGATTATAATGGCTTAGATTGATGTGTCTGTTGATGTTGAATTGATGATGAGTAGCTAAATTCGTCAACTAGGGTTAGGGGATAATTGTTCCAGTTCAATTTCGTTTGTATGAATGTTGATTACTCAATCTATTCGAGTTGTGTTAATCCTAGGGTTGAATGACTAATCACCATTTTAATCCACTAAATCGATTCTTAGAACTGAAAGGGGAGGAATTGATCGACTTAGGCTCGTTCAGAGTAGACTTGTTCGGAGACGTATTGTCTATGTGCTAATTGATTCGATGATTGTTCGTTTATGTTTATTCTCTTGTTTCGTGAGTTATTGAGAATGAATCTCTAGATGAATTGATTTTTCGAGCCCTTTAACCGAGTAGTTGATTGCCCGTTAAATGTATTGAGAACCGCAAATGATTGTCCCCAACGCCCTAGTCCTTTTTACAATTATTTGAATCTTGTTTGAAGTTGTGTGATCGAAATTGGCTTGTTTGAGAATCAGTAGTGGTTAATCTAGTAGCTGATAATCGAAACCAATCAATTGAATTAGAGTGTTTAGGACATGTTTTATCTTATCGTGTGATTGAATAAGTTGTGTTAATCCTAAGGTTGAATGACTAATCACCATTTTAATCCACTAAATCAATTCTTAGAACTGAAAGGGGAGGAATTGATCGACTTAGGCTCGTTTAGAGTAGACTTGTTCGGAGACGTATTGTCTATGTGCTAATTGATTCGATGATTGTTCGTTTATGTTTATTCTCTTGTTTCGTGAGTTATTGAGAATGAATCTCTAGATGAATTGATTTTTCGAGCCCTTTAACCGAGTAGTTGATTGCCCGTTAAATGTATTGAGAACCGCAAATGATTGTCCCCAACGCCCTAGTCCTTTTTACAATTATTTGAATCTTGTTTGAAGTTGTGTGATCGAAATTGTCTTGTTTGAGAATCAGTAGTGGTTAATCTAGTAGCTGATAATCGAAACCAATCAATTGAATTAGAGTGTTTAGGACATGTTTTATCTTGTCGTGTGATTGAATAATCGTGCAAATTAATCCGGCCAACCTTCCTTGAGACACGACCCGGTGTTCAAATCTTTCGATTCTACTCCGGTAAAAATTACTACAACAAAAACTAATATTTTTTTTCTTAGCATTTTGGCTCAACCTACCACAAAATCAAATTGCGATATACATTGTGATATATAGTGGTCTACTTAGTCAAATATTTTTTTTTCAAACGATAGAAATTTTATATCATAAAAACACATAGATACATCTAGAAAACAGCTCAAAAGCTAAATCTAGTGGGAGTACAGATCCAGAGGATCACCTAGAGCCTATACTAGAACAAACGCCCCCATAGAGAAAAACAAACTCCACAACTGGAGAAATCATACTAAACCTTTCAAATGATGAAATATCATCAAAGATTTCACAAAACCACGCGCTTACAGCAAATACCTCCTACTACTACACTGGAAATGAATTCTAGCCAACAGTCTAGATAACAAATTCAATTTCATTTGAAATGACAAGGTGTCTGTATGCCATGTTTTCAAAACCGAAATGGTCATCAAACCAGTCAAGTTACTGGTTCACTGATCGGACCAGTTGTTGAATCGGTTGAAGCGGTATTTAATTTATTAATATTTTTATTATATATAATACTTTATGAAATTATTTTAATATAGAAAACATGATTAATTAAATAGTTAAACAATTTAAAACATTCAAATATTTAAACTAATTGATAAATAAATACATACTTGGATAGACTTTTCCATTTTTTTTAAGATTTTAATTTTCACCTTAGAAAACTCAGTTTTAGATCGACTTTTCCATTTTATTATTTAAATTTTATCCTATAAATCCGTTTCAACAATTGGTTTTACACCATTGTCGTTAAGATTTTAATTTTACCATACGAAAACCATTTCTACCATTGGTTTTACACGATTTCGGTTCAATGGTTCATGGTTTTACACAGACCAAGTTAGCAGGCGCATTGGATTTACACAATTCCAATTATTGGACAGTTTTACTGATTTTTCCGACGGCCAAATCATGAGATTGATACACATTTCTCAATTTTCTGGGACAAAATTGTCTAACTGAAATGGTGGGCGTCGGACTTATTGACCCAACTACAACAACTGGTTAGGCATATCTAAATATATACACTCAACAACAGTGATAGAGTACCCAGAAAAAAGATTAAGATATAAAACTACAAACATAACAAGATTTAGAGCAAGCGCAAGACCGTCTGCTCTATCAAACTTCACACAAACAAAAGTTCTGGTGTTATTTGAGAACCATTCCATTTTTCAGAACATCTCTTCTATGAATGAGCATCTCTTCTATGTCAGAGTTACTCCCCTCGGATGATTCTGGTCGATGCTCGCCTTCTTCGTGTGATTCGAGAGTAAGCTCGTCTAGCAGTTCTCTCAGGCTCTCGTTGAAGGGTTTGTTAATTGGAGAGAGTTTACGTCCACTCCTGGTACGCATACACTCAAACAAACAACGGGTTACGAGCACCAATGGTAAAGAAAAGAAAATAAAATAAGAAAAAGAAACACCGAAAACAAGAAAAACCCAAAACCAAAAAGAAACACGAAAAATAAGATGAAATAAGACGCGCAATAAACTATAAAAGCGAATAAAAACTAACGAAAAGACCTAAGCCGGGGGAGAAAGAAATGAAAAATAAGAAAGAAAAACGTAACAAAAATGGGACAAACACAGAGAATCGTATGAACAAAAGATAATTATTGGATATATAGACAGAGTTTCGAGACGAAGATGGGACAAAATTGACACAAAAATTAAAATTATTATAGCAAATTACAACTCTAAAACTAGTTGAATGTAACTTCCTCTGGTCGATCCTATGACTAGCCATTCTACAGCTCGAGTTTCTATCAGGTCATCCGAGGGCCCTAGCTCGACCTGTTGTTATCATCCTGAACCGCTTATGCTATCTTCTTGGTAAAAAATTCTTAATCCTGTGTCGGTGACGCTCGACCACCACATGTTCTGCTCTGTTCTGATCGATCGGGCGGTTCGGTTGGCCTAGTCAACCGGTTTACTCCCTCAGGCATGGTATCCTATATCAGTTTGGTTAACTCAAGATTTCTTCGAGCTTGAAACAAAAAATAAAATAGATACAAAATATTTAATTTTCATGTTTAGATTTTCTTATTAAAAATACCACACATACAAGTCTAATTTTCTTTAACGGGCTCTTGTTTGTTCGACTATGAAACGAGTCTAATTTTCTTTTCGAACTCGTCTCGATTAATACACAAACGAGCTCGAACGATGTTTTTCGCGAATGTTTGGTTCGTTAAAATCCTCACATAGATGTATTTTCTTGAAAAGCCTAATGAGATCTTCCTATTGTAAGTCTGAAATTCAAATCCTCCACAATATGTCGATGAAATTTCCGAGATTTATTAATACAATACGGCGAGTTGGAAACTTCAACAGACTATTCTGACCATTCGATTATAAAAAATTAATGAGTTTGATAGTATTATTTTATTTATCTTTTCATGAGTTAGAATAAATTTTAATCAATTTATTTTTTGAATTCGATTTTTTGTAGTAACTAGAGAGGGGTTTCAATCAAATCCGAGGATATTAAAGGAAGGTAGGACGGTTGAGATAAAGCGATGTGGTTGGGTAGGGTAAGGGGGTGTCTTTGCGAGAGATATCTATTATTATATAAAAAGAATAACCTTTTTACAAATTTAGAAACATTTTCCCGCCAAAATCATTAAATATATCCTATATATAGTAATTGTTGGATAAATCTGAATAGACAAATAAATTGGCTCAATAATTGTGTAAAGATTTGTTTCTCTTTTTCCTATTCTTTAGTTTATCAAAACCGTTGTTTGACAATAAATATTTGTTTTTCTTTTTTCTATTTTTAGTATAAATCTACACGAGCTTATCTCTTCTGTTACAAAATCTCATTGAATACGTCTCACGTGTTTAAAAAATCTCATCCCTTATCTATACAGATTTGAAAAAATAAAATAAAATAGAAACCAATTCATAATTACTACTAGAAATCCATTATCTTTAAAAAGAAAAAATAAAATAAAATAGAAACTAATTCATAATTACTACTAGAAATTCATTATCTACTTTTCATCGGTCTAATTACTAATATTTTTACAAATATTATAAGCTAATCATACGAAAAAGTATAACAATAATTTTGAAATGATGTATAATCAAATTTTTTTATATTCTCTTATCATAATAATTTTACATTGTTTGACCCCGAATCTTTAATTTATAATTATTATGTATTGTTTATCCTCCTCTTTAATTTATAATTATTATTTTTTCTTCCTCATTTTAAATAGAATCAATAGTAGTTTCCACTTCCGCCATTGAGTGACTCAAACTCAAGGTCTTTTATAATATTGTTAATTTAATATTGTTCCCGTGCATCGCACGAGGTACACACTAGTATATTTGAACGAACAAGACAAGGGAAATCTGAACCCGGTTCAGAAATAAAAACGTGAGACCCCCAATTCGCACATGCTCAAGAACCGTACACACTAGTATATTTGAACGAACAAGACAAGGGAAATCTGAACCCGGTTCAGAAATAAAAACGTGAGACCCCCAATTCGCACATGCTCAAGAACCCTAACTGCGAAGCCTGTGATGGAAGTGAACGATAGGAATAAGCGAGCAGAGAAAGAAGAAATCGAATCCGACAAAAAGAAGATACATAAGAAAGAAGACGGCGACGACGACGATGATGTGCTATTCTATGAAGGCGATTCAGACAGCGACTCAGACGACGAGTTTGCGTTCCCAGGTTGGATTGTCGAAGAAGATTTCTGGGACAGGGCAGCTCCGATGATCGATGGCGTTCAGTCTACAGACGGCGATGATAGAAACTGCGACAAGGTAGGACTCTGTCACAATCACAAGCATGCGGCGTCGTTTAAGGGGTTACGCATTTTTGAATTGTTCAAGGTTAGGCTCAAATTGAATGAAAAAATCCGTAGCGCTCCCTTGATTAATAGCAGAATTTATGGCGAGATTGCAACATGGCCACAGGAGTTTGAGCTTGAAAATCCTGACCCAATTTGTTATTACAGAGTGAGTCATTTACAAGCTCATACCATCAATCTTAACCCCAAAGAAGTAGTTCTTCTTCCCCTAACCAGTCCCGAACCCAGACCCCCTTTATACGAAGACCAGGTTATTTATCTGGCATTTGCTTTGAAGATTGATGACGAGGATATATTTGTTCACGGCCAAATCGACAACAGCAACAACCTGTTCCCAGGCGAAGGTATTTGCAGATCGGATGCTTTGGTTGTGAGACCCCACAATAGTAAGGCCCTTCGCAAGTACGGCGGGCCCATCATCAGGAGATCACTGGTTGGTGATCCAGAATGCGATCCTGTGCTAATGGACGCGTATTACAGCATGTATGACGGAGCGTGGGCTACTGTCAGTGTAAAGATGTTGCTTGAAGGCATGAGCAGGTTTTCCGGTTTCATCGTTGCCCGTCCTTGCATATTCTACTCAAGGATTCGTTTGCTCACGGTTAAACGAGCGGATGAGGAAAAGAAGACAGTGGTGATTCAGAGAGGTGACGAGGGTCGAGTGGGAATTGATGGAAGCATTAAGCTTACAAGGTCGATGGTTGCTGTACCGTGTTATTCCTCCCTCGTCATTGGGGCCGTGCTCTACGAAGCAGATGGCGGCAGGTGTATTTGTCGTGGCAAGACTTTCTTTCCAGCAAAGAAAACGGGGGAGCAAACCAAGCTCATTGTTTTTGATGGTGTCCCCACACTCGAAGTTAGTGCCAAATGGAGTTGCAGCGTTGACAAGAAACACTATGAGTCGTTTTTTAAGGCAATGCGTGAGCTTGGAATTGTTGGACCCTTTGGGAGGGATGGAGCACTGAGTAAGACTTAATCAAGCTATTCGGCGGTATGCTTGGACCACCGGCATTGTCCTTATGAGTAAAGGTTGTTGTTGCTTCTAATTAAGTGTCTGTTTTCTATCACTAATGTTGGTGTGATGTGTTTAGTTTGCTTTTTATTGTAGTTAATTCAGTTATGGATTTTTCCCTTCTCTCTTCCATTTGCAAACCTAGGGTCCGTATCCTTTGAGGTCACCTCAATTCCTTTTTACATATAGTGTTTGATGAGGTAACATATGTGGAAATAATGTGACGACTGGTTAAGGATCAACTTTATGGATAGTTTAATGGTAATCCTTGACCCGGAGTTTTATTTTTGGTTTTCAAATTATTGCATAGGCCAAAGAAAATGAGGTCGACACGATATATAGGGTGGCGATTGCACGTTTTGCACTTCTATTTCGTGACTTCGTCTGCTAATAATGAGCTGTATAGTTTTTGTTATCATTTTCTTTCTTTTTTGTTTAGCTTATATTTATAGCTCCTAGCATTAACATATATACCTTGTTGACCTTAGGTATAAACAAATTCCGTTGTTAATATGGTTCTGATATCATTGGTTTGAAACACATTTAAGGATTAGATGTTCTGAAATTTTTGATCCATTAACAGACTCCACGACGAATTCAGTACATGTGAGTTTATATTGCTCAGGAATCTATACACACACACACACATCACACGTGGACTTCTAGTCTATGATGATTTGCAAACACCTGTGGGACATATTTTTTCCATCCCATTGTCTTGTTTGAGAATCAGTAGTGGTTAATCTAGTAGTTGATAATCGCAACCAATCAATTGAATTAGAGTGTTTAGGACTTGTTTTATCTTTTCGTGTGATTGAATAATCGTGCAAATTAATCCGGCCAACCTTTCTTGAGACACGACCCGGTGTTCGAATCTTTCGGTTCTACTCCGGTAAAAATTACTAAAACAAGAACGAAATATTTTTTTTCTTAGCATTTTGGCTCAACCTACCACAAAATCAAATTGCGATATACATTGTGATATATAGTGGTCTACTTAGTCAAATATTTTTTTTTTCAAACGATAGAAATTTTATATCATAAAAACACATAGATACATCTAGAAAACAGCTCAAAAGCTAAATCTAGTGGGAGTACAGATCCAGAGGATCACCTAGAGCCTATACTAGAACAAACGCACCCATAGAGAAACAAACTTCACAATTGGAGAAATCATACTAAACCTTTCAAATGATGAAATATCATCAAAGATTTCACAAAACCACGCGCTTACAGCAAATACTCTCCTACTACTACACTGGAAATGAATTCTAGCCAACAGTCTAGATAACAAATTCAATTTCATTTGAAATGACAAGGTGTCTGTATGCCATGTTTTCAAAACCAAAATGGTCATCAAACCAGTTAAGTTACTGGTTCACTGATCGGACCAATTGTTGAATCGGTTGAAGCGGTATTTAATTTATTAATATTTTTATTATATATAATACTTTACGAAATTATTTTAATATAGAAAACATGATTAATTAAATAGTTAAACAATTTAAAACATTCAAATATTTAAACTAATTGATAAATAAATACATACTTGGATAGACTTTTCCATTTTTTTTAAGATTTTAATTTTCACCTTAGGAAACTCAGTTTTAGATCGACTTTTCCATTCTATTATTTAAATTTTATCCTATAAATCCGTTTCAACAATTGGTTTTACACCATTGTCGTTAAGATTTTAATTTTACCATACGAAAACCATTTCTACCATTGGTTTTACACGATTCCGGTTCAATGGTTCATGGTTTTACACAGACCAAGTTAGCATAGCAGGCGCATTGGATTTACACAATTCCAATTATTGGACAGTTTTACTGATTTTTCCGACGGCCAAATCATGAGATTGATACACATTTCTCAATTTTCTGGGACAAAATTGCCTAACTGAAATGGTGGGCTTCGGACTTATTGACCCAACTACAACAACTGGTTGGGCATATCTAAATATATACACTCAACAACAGTGATAGAGTACCCAGAAAAAAGATTAAGATATAAAACTACAAACATAACAAGATTTACAGCAAGCGCAAGACCGTCTGCTCTATCAAACTTCACACAAACAAAAGTTCTGGTGTTATTTGAGAACCATTCCATTTTTCAGAACATCTCTTCTATGAATGAGCATCCACTATACACAGTTACACACACTCAAACCATTGGTATCTAACAACATTCTTCTCCAAGTTATTTCATACTTTTATATTTGTACAACGAAATCAGCCATCCCACTACTATTGATTAGGTGTGTCAAAAATCAGAAAAGGAATGTGGGGTGTGATACATTTCTCATAATCAACAAAATCCCACCTTTTATTTTGTTTTTTCAACAATTTAGAAAAACACCAGCAATATTAATAGGATCATTTGGAAGTTTGAATGCAAATGAACTGCTCAATTAGGGTTCTATCTGATTCCCAATTTATACCACAAAAACCAATCCCAAAAAACTCCACCGCATTGGAAGCAATCAATCAATTCAAAATTTGAAATCACCAACAAAATTCACAGCTTATCAACTACAAGAATCAGATTAGAGAAGAAAGAACGTGCTGAAGAACAAGTTAATCACAGAAAGCATTCATATATATCGAAAAATCAACACCAACCCATCATCATATTTTATCCAGTGATTGCAACATATTTTCCGAGAAACGATTAATTGAGCTAGGGATAGAAAATCAAATTACGCATCAGTTGATGTCTTCATCATCGAAATCATCCTGGAAGGAATTGAAGAAATCGGCATCGGCAAGGCGGTGGAGGTCCAAGACGGGGCCCTCTCCGAACAGATCCAAGGAGGAGTCGGCGTCGTCCACCTCCATGGCCACTGTGACGCCGTCGCTTTGCTCCTCTGCCTCCCCGAAGTAGTCCATAGCGACTGTCTTCATTATCTTGTCGCCGGATTCACTCTCTCTAGCTCTCTCCTCTTCCTATCAGCTGTGAGTGCGTAATTAGGTTTTCGACAATTTTTTATGAGTCAAGCCCAAGTAACGATCCAGCTAATTATTGGTGGTAAAAGGAAATTGTTTTCTGTTTTAAATTAATATCTATACTTATATAATAAGAATTAACATCTATCATTATATAAAAAGAATAATCTTTTTAAAAATTTAGAAACTTTTTCCCGCCAAAATCATTAAATATATCCTAATATAGTAATTGTTGGACAAATCTGAATAGGCAAAAAAATCGGCTCATTTTTTTTAGTTTATCAAAACCGTTGTTTGACAATAAATATTTGTTTTTCCTTTTTCTATTTTTAGTATAAATCTACACGCTTATCTCTTCTGTTACAAAATCTCATTGCATACGATCTCACGTGTTTAAAAAATCTCATCCCTTATCTATACAGATTTTAAAAAATAAAATAAAATAGAAACCAATTCATAATTACTACTAGAAATCCATTATTTTTAAAAAGAAAAAATAAAATAAAATAGAAACTAATTCATAATTACTACTGGAAATCCATTATCTACTTTAAGAAGCTAATTTTCATCGGTCTAATTACTAATATTTTTACAAATATTATAAGCTAATCAGTCTAATTACTAATATTTTTACAAATATTATAAGCTAACCATACAAAAAGGTATAATAATAATTTTGAAATGGTGTGCAATCAAATTTTTTTATATTCTCTTATACAAAATAATTTTACATTGTTTGACCCCGAATCTTTAATTTATAATTATTAAGTATTGTTTATCCTCCTCTTTCATTTATAATTATTTTTTTTGCTTCCTCTTTTTAAATAGGAACAATAGTAGTTTCCACTTCCGTCATTGAGTGACTCAACTCGAGGTCTATTTATAATATTATTAATTTAATATTATTTCCGTGCATCGCACGGGGTATACACTAGTTTATTCAAAATAGTATGTTAAATTATAGTCAATGTCGGATTTACATTAAATATTTTCCAAAATTAGTAAGTTTTTGTCCTTTTCACGCTTCTCATTAATTATGTCATTTTCACACTTCTCAGTAATTATGTCATTTTCACACATCTAATTAAATTATTAATTACGACATAATTATCATAAATCATTCCATCTGAGCTTTTATCGTTAAAATGTATAGCGACCTGACCTTATCCCATTGATATTTCTATGAAGCGTCCTTATCGCGTTCTATTATTTGGTAACCACTCTATATCAATAACCGGATATTTGGTTAATGATAGCACACGTCTTTATTTCAAGGAGCGGATATTCTTTGACCTTTAATTAATCTGAACTGATTGCCTTGACTTTTCAATTTTCAAAAACTCTTTTTTGATTGCCTTGACTTTTCAATTTTTAAAAACTCTTTTTTTAAATATTTCGGCTTAAGATTCGGATATCATTATACAAGTCATCGGATTGTTTGAATGAAAATGAATGAAAAGAACACCAAAAACAGGTAGCTTTATTCATATAACCAATCCTAAAATATTAGTTTGTTCACCAAAAAGAGACAAATCCTAGAAATCCTAAAATATTAGTTTGTTCACCAATCCTAAAATATTAGTTTGTGATAATGAGGAGTTACCAAATAATCGAACTCATAATGCTGTGTACAAGGAGGTTTTTAATGATATATGATTGTTACCGAACTTTTTATGATTCAACAATGTTCCTATATATTTTAGTGATTTCAATTTCGATCCTAATGCACGTGAAGTTATATTATTCTTCCAAATTTTACATCCCATGCATCGCACGAGTTACGTACTAGTTTACATTAACAACATGACAAATTAATTATGGACAAATTAATCATGGAAATAAAATTAAAAATGCTCTCTGTTTTTTTTTTTCAAAAAAAATATTACTATTTTAAGATAGTATTTTTATTATTCCACTTTTACCTACTTAACATGATTTTAATTAATGTCTTTTATAAAGACAAATTTAACATTATTTTTTTCAAACAAGTGTGACGGTTCCAATGAAAATACTAGTTCGTTTTCAACTTCTCTTTTTTATCAGTTTTTTTCATTCGAATTTCTATAGAGAAATGGTCTTTTTTTTTGTTTTCTTCAATTCATCATCTATTCTTCTTCGTTTTCTTATCGTCTGTATTTATATTTCTTTTCAAATTTACAATTATTTATTTAATCGATTTGTTCTACTAAATTTTTTGTTTTTGGCAAAGACTAGATCTTTTGTTGAGAAGGATTCGGGTGATTCGGACTCGATTGATGGGCGACTTACAATCGATGGCGACGGAACCAAGGGGCTCCGTGGATGGCGGCGTGACGCCGGAAATCGGACTAGCGGGGGAAGGCGATGCCTCTAAATTTGTGGCGAATGGCGGCGGCGACCCTATCTAGAAAATCGATAATTAGCGACCAACCTCTGAACGCCGACGACGTGCGCTGATCGGTTGTCATAGAGATTTAGCATGGAACTGGACTTAGAGGTACTCCGACAACCTCCAACGTCAAATATGGCTCCTGGAAGTGTTCGTATGGCTAATCCGCGGAGGCCCCCGGTATGGGATACAAAGTAGAGCTCGAGTGGGAGAACAGCGTCAGAGGAATCGCAGCAGGAGGAGGGGAAGAACAGCGCCAGCGAACTAAAGCGGGAATCCATGGATAGACGATTTGGTCTCGCCTTTGACCGGAGATGGTGCTGTCAGTCGCTAGATTTGTCTGCAGAAGGTTGTTGTTTGGAGGCGGACAACCGGACTAATGCTATCCATTTTTTCCCACGAGAGAAATGAAGGAAGAACGTC
>BKCP01006183.1:522041-534343 GCA_008636005.1 Striga asiatica
TTAATCATTTCTACCAATTGTTGATATGATATCCTCTCCGGAATAAACAATGACCCATCCGGACGATCTTTAAATAAAACAAATTCACTTAACCTTTCTGTCGCAAAATGCCAGTACAAATTAACAAAATATGGACCGGAAAATGCCATTAATACCTGTTGCAAAAAGACACTTTCAATTCTTCACAATTACAACAACACATGGTGTCTAATATCTAATCCAACACCAAAAAAATTCAATTATTTCGGATAAATTTGAAAGCCCCAATTCTAACCCTAATTTCGAAAACCCTAAGCCCAACAACAACCAACAAATACACAATTAACAATTTATAACAAAATTCCAATCTCCAATTCAACATATACACATATTCGATAAACAATTAACAATTCCTAATGTCCAAAACAACACCACATTCAAACATATTATAACAATTCCAATTTTCCAAACAACTCCAAACAATGTAAAAAGTTAAGATAAATCAATATACCTTGTGCGAATGAATTAACCGGAAATGAGACTCGTGTCGTTGTTGTCGATTTGGTTCGGGTAGGATTGGATCGTGTTTTCTTTTTTTCACCGGAGTCGCTCGCCGCTCGCAGAAGAAGAAAAAATTTTTTCGCCCTCCCAGAAATGAGATGCGCAAATGAGGGAGAAGAGAGATTTTTTTTTTTATATTTTATAGTAAAACGTATTCTGAGAATACGTTTTACTATGAATTATTTGTAAAACGTATTCGTATAATACATTTTTAGTTTTTAATTTTTTTATTGGTAAATTTAAATTTATAAACGTATTTCGAAAATACGTTTTATAGTTACTATTATTTAATTCTATTCCACTATTAAACGGAAATATATTTTTTTTTATTTTTAAAAAAAATTAGTAAAACGTATTACGAGAATACGTTTTTTAATAAATTTTTATTAGAAAAACGTATTCTAAGAATACGTGCTTTTGATTTTTTTCCACTTCTTTTTTTTTTTTTTGTTTTTGTCCACATATTTTTTTTTGTTTTGTAATAAATAAANCCCTCTTATTGAGGATGCAACAATTTGTTTAGGGATTAATCTCACAGACGAGAGGCTACTAAGTTCCCACTTCTCTTTGATACGGCTATTTTGTGGTGGCACCCACGACGGATAGACACGTGGGAGGACATTGTCTAAGATCTGAAGCAGCATTTCTAGGTAAAGACTGTTTCCTTTACTTTTCTGATAGTGTTATGTTGTGTTGGGAGGGTGAAGTGTCCGAAGCCGATAGGCTACAATGGCATGACAACTTCTTATGGAGGATGCAACAATATTTTACGGACATAAATCTCACAAACGAGGCTACTCAAGTCCAATTTCTCTCTTTGATACTTTGATACTGCTATGCTGTGTAGCACCGAAAGCAAGTTGACAATGAACAGGGCCAGTGGGAGGACTTTGTCTAAAAGCTCAAGCAACATTTCTAGGTCAAGACCGCTTACTTTTACCTTTCTGATACTGTATGTTGCAGTAGCGCAGAAAGTACGACTACAAAGCGGGCCGTGTCTGGACCGTGTCGGATAGACACGTGGACAAAAAGGTCCACATGCCACTATATATCAAAGAATTTACCTGAGGTAACTAAAACAAAAAGGTCCACATACATTTTCCGATTTACCACCATTTTCCCGACTATATCAAAGAATTTACCACCATTGAGCACTGTGAGACCGACTATTTTTCCCTAATTTTTCACACTGAGGCAGACTTCATTAGTTAGTTCTGTTTATCCAATGAGAACTCAATAAAATCTCCGCCCATTTACAAAGTCTTGGAAATATATAAACATGCTACTTACTCTACACAGAGCACACAGCCACCACAGTTCCCCATGTACCACAAATCATTATCATCCACAACAAAGAACCACCATAAATTCCACAAGCAGAGAACATTAACAGAAGTACATAGAAAGAACAAAGCAAAACAACACAAGTTTATGCAGCATCGGAGGTTACAACACCACCACAAACAACACACTTAGAAACATTTCAAATTGCCTACAGCTAGACATAGACATATCCCTTTATTTCCAATCGAGTGGGGTACATTTCAGACCGCGGTCCCTGTGACCCCAGCTTTAGGTCTCGCCTCAGTCCCTGTTGGGCCCACGCCGTAATCCGGGTCCCTGTAACCCGGCCCATATCTGCTGCTAAAAAACCCGGCATGGAGCAGCAACACATACAGCAGCTGGGTGAAACCAAGTATTACGACAAAAGCCTCGAGCACCCTCAATCGCCATCCTCTCCATCCTCCTATGTTTATTTCCTTGCAAGCCAAACTGAGGAACATAAAGTCACATCACCACTAAGCTAAACATTAGTTCAAAACTTAATAATAAAGTTGCAGTCCAGGCTGATTTAATAGTTTTGTGTAATCAGCTACAGTAAAAAGCTATGTCTTTTCTACTTGATCCAAAATTACAGTCAATTTACGTCCTGCATCTATATGTAATTTCTTTCTATAGCAACACAAGTTACCTTACCTTAAATTATAAACACAGTCGTACCACTTTCACGTACATTAAATACATCCATATAATTAATATCAGATTCTAAACATTTGAACTATCAATTTTTCAAATCCGAAAGCCGTCACATGTAAGTATTCGATTTTATTGAAAACAATATTGTGAATAATATGGTTGACCCGCAAAATTTCAATTTTGGTCAGTTTACCATATATTGCAATTTGTATCACTTTTGGGACATTACTCCTAATAAATTTTATGAATGTGGACATTAATCCCAAAAAATAATGAACCATTTTTTGAATTAATGTACCAATAATGGTACAAATTGGGATATTATTGATGACAGGAAAGTTAGTATACTAAAAATGGACTTTACACAACTAAACAGACCAAAATTAAATTTTCGCCCTATCTACATAGTCTTTACTTTTGTTATTAATCGAACCAACTCACCCGAAAGCAAGTGCAGTGACGGCCCACGCAACTATGGAAGACGAGCCAGCAGCTGCAAGGCTATCGTTCCTCCAAGCCCGGAGATGGTTGCCGCCAGCTATCTTGGACACTATCCCGAGAACAGCGGCCAATATTGAAAACGTTAAGAAGTAACCAGTTGCCCCATTTCCTCCCATGCCTGTACAGAGATATATAACATCACATATCAGTTAGTTTAAGCAATGGAAAAACTAACTCTTGGGACTTGCAATAAATAGAATTGAAGCAGATTTGAGAGAGGAAACTTACTCGGATGAGCAGTTTGGCCATTGATGTACCTATTCAAACACCAGCTCGAAAAACCCAACACTATGAAATACATAATCAGGTTGATCAACAGAAGTGGTGCTGCTAGATTTCTTGCTACAGTTCTTGCCATTTTTTTTTTTTTTTTCTAAGATAAATCTAGACTTTATTTTTATTTTTTGAGAAACAAGACTGACGACCCTTATACACTTGACGCTCTTTGTATTAAGATTGGTGCCGTGAATTGTGATTTATTCTGCTATTTATGGACTTGCTTTGCGGATTTACGATGCGGCATGCATGTAGCTCTAGCTTACACGTGTTGCAACACGTGTCGGTATCTGCCGAGTGTATCCATTATTTTATTATGAATGATTATGATATGATATATATCAAATGTGTTCTAGATAATTTCGCGTGTGTTTGGATGTATATCCGTTGGATGTGTATAGAACAGTTGATATGCGGCTCCATTTTAATTGGATATATTTGCAGTAACAAATTCTTGAAATTGTTTGAATTGTGTGGGCATCTTTAAAACGCATATGTTAATTAATTACTATAACAATTGTTGAATTAAGATAAATAAGTGTTTGTAAGATAAATCAAAAAAGGTAAAATTGCATTTTGTTCTCTGTAATGGGTATAGTGTAACATATGTGGACAGTTTTTTTTCATTTGGCAAAATAGGAGAGCTCACTTGTTAAAACTTGAAATTCGTACTCAATTTTCCCTATAAGTTACGAAATTTCACCAGGAGGTGCTAATTCATCCTCGATTTAATTTGTGCCTAAATAGACTTGATATCTTCTTGTACCAAAGGACAACTATTTAGCTTGTGCCTGCTTTTGTGCCTAAATAAAAAGGAACAGTTTGATTCCTTTGTTGTTGTTGTCGTTGTTGTTTCTTATCATGATTATAGTGTGTTCTCTTTCAAGTTTTAATGTGTTGAGATAATCTTGCTTGTGTTTTTTTAAACGATTATATAGTGTTTGGTGTGTAGTTAATTCATAAAATATACTCACCAAATTTATTTAAAAAATAAAATAAAATGTCATACATAGAGTTTGTCTGTTTCATGGACACACAACATCACACTCTAGAACAGCATGGAAAAACAAGTTGTGAAAGATGATGATAATAGAAACAAGTTACAAGAAAACTAGTAATCCTCTCTCTATATTTCTTTTCCAAGGCTAAATTTGGAGAATTCTGCAGATATCCAAGCAATTGAATTATGTTTCCTTTTCTTGCCAATGTAAAGCAAGCACAGCACATATGTGCTTTCTGATAACAGGACGCAAAATGCATGCTAGATCATATTAAATCGGTGTGCAAACAATGTCACCAAGAAGCAGATCCAAATCAAACTACACAATGGGAATTTTTTAAATTTGCTCATCAGAAGGCAGGAAAAAGCATTGAGCTTTGGCTCTCACAGCATAATTCTTTGTCCAACAAATGTAAATGAAACCCAACTATGCACGTCTAATGATCATTGCATTATTACCTAATTAGACGTCTTTATTCCGAGTACTCGATCAGAAAATAGCAAAAAAAAAAAAAGGGAATAGTCGGCAGCCAGAAGGGCTATGTACTTTGACCGGAAATTTTCGAGCGAAGATTGTATGCAGGTAAATCGTAAATGAGTGGATAGATTTTCATCAGAAATGTGTCAGCTTGTAGTAGCAGTTGTTTCCAGAGAGCAAAATCTGATAAACGGTTCCACACGGACACTTGAAATGGAGGACCAAGCATTCTCCTTTCTTTTCGACCCAAACAGCTTCTTGTGATGGATTTTCCACTTCATCATTTTCAGGTCCCTCCTGCAATATTAATATTTAAATCAATATATTCATGTTTACAGAAAACAGCATTCACATAAAGGATTTTAAGAACAAGAGCTGGTTACTAAATTTCATCAGATAGCTAGCAAATGATGTGGTTCACCTGAACATGATCAATCATCATCAAGATGGCCATGAAGTGCACCACTAAAAAGTTAATTACAGAAAGATATTGTTGAGGTTCAATATAATTAATGAAAAAGCAAATGGCTCGTACGGCTACATGACCAAGAACAGTTACCAAGATCCATCATAATACAAACAAGTCACCTACTTTGCCTGACTATGATATAGGAATTCTTAAGCAAACGCTAATCATGAACCATTCAAACAGATTTTATATCAATAAACAAAATTCAGGATTGTTTAAGAAAATCAGAGATCAACTGCACCGAAATTTAAATTCCCAAAAGGACTGTATGAGTACTGAACAGAGGATTAGAACCAAACAGATGTACACAAACACACACAGACAAGAAAAGCAACAAATTAAGTGGGAAAAAAAAAAAATTAGAGATAGTTAGGACCTTTTGAATGTTTTCAGTAAAGTCATTTTCAGATTCATCATCATCTTCCTCATCTTCATGCACCACCTGATTCCACCACTGACTCATTTCTTTCAGGCGCTCCTTCATCCTCCTCAGTCTCTGCAATTACGTATATACATAACAATTACCAGGCCAATTTCGCATTAAATAAGATAAACAATCAGATCAAGCAGTAAGAAAACAATTTATATTTATTATTGAGATTTAATTAAACTTGAAACAGGGAAACCGACTTTAGTACTAGGGCTCTCCGCACAGCTCGGAGACCTCTGATTATTTCTCGCCAGAGGAGGACGACGCGAATACGGCGGCGTGCCGCCGGCCGCCACCACTTGGTGGTTGGCGAGGGGACTGGGATCGGAAACTGTGCGGTGGACAACTGGCGGGGCATTTGGAAGAGGAAGCGAATCTTGAAGAACGTTGTTCGGGTTAGGGTTTTCTTGCGGCGGGTTCGAAAACGGGTCTGATTGAAAGGGAAATTCCGATTGCGCCGGCGGAGCTGAAGGATTGATGTCGTCGGCGGTGTGTATGGGCTCGGAGACCGTACGGCGGAGAGGAGGCGAAGAGGCGACGGCGGGGAAAGGGTGTGGGAATGGGAGCCTCGTGAACCCGAAGAGGTCGCATTCATCTGCGACGGCGGTTACGTCTTCGGCGGCCGCGGTGGAAGGCGATGAAGGGTAGTGGAGGGAGGCCTTCTTGGAAACCGGCTCTTGAAAGGACGACGGGGACAGCGGGGACTGTCTTTTGGAGGAGTTGACGTATGCAGTGGTGGTGTATGCATCCGGTGCGCCAGAGGTAGCGGCGGCGGTGTTGGGATGGTGGTGGCGGTGTCGATGGCGGTGGCCGTGGCGGTGGGAGGCCGCGGTGGAGAGGTGGTACATGGACCTGCAGATGCTGTCTTCCTCTTGGAATTCTTGGGAGAATTTCAGTTCTTGCTCGCTCATCTTTCTCTGTGTTCTATCTCTCTCACGGTTGAGCGGAATTTTTTCTGGTGTGAAATTGAGCTGAAATGTGAAGATGGAAGAAGAGGGAGAAAGGTGAAGCTCCAAAGAAGTACTGGCGGGCGGTTCGTGTAAATGAGCAGATGACAAATGAGAATTAGACACGTTTACATAAAAGAATCAGGGGCAATTGATTATTTTCAAATGTATATAACCAGGCGGAACTATATTTCTTATTAGAGGGTGCAAAAAATAGATATATACAACCAAAAGTGTAAGAAAAATGTTCGCTAGTTATTCGAATTGGATTTTTGCAACCCGTTAACGAATAAATTGATCCTGAGTTAAAAAATAGTTTATTTAATTGAATATAAACTGAGTTTTTTGAAACTTATACGAGAAGTAAAATAGAGTACACGAAATATGTTTGAACACCAAAAGACAAAGCGGAAGCAAGCAACTTAAAAATCTCTTCGGAAGCGTCTCACTATCTCTTAAAGCTCTTTCACTAATAGACTGATTTGCACGCATAAAGTACAGCATATGCTTACGAGATTCGAACTCCTTTCTAGTCTAGTCAACACTATACCCAACTCAAATAACTAATCTTCTGGCCATAAACTTGGATTTCACAATAGCTGTGGAACCCTCCCACCTACACTAATACTTAATCCTTAAGCACAAAAAGTATTTATTAAAAAGAAAAGTAAACTCAGTTCTTCTGTAGTTTAAGAATACTGAAAAGCTGAATACAATGAAACTCGAAAAACAAAGCTAACGAACACTCAATGAAGTCTATGAATATAGTAAACTATTAATATGCAACAACCTTCCATTGAGTCTTTGTGTATGTATATATATACAATCTCCTCAAGGTAAGGAGTCTTTAATCATCTTTCCTCTTGGAGGTGGTTTCCTTCCTTATTTAAATCCTCAAATATGGTCGAGGTTTTCCAACGATAGATATGATATCTTCATGTGCAATCTTGATCGACAAGCTCCTTATTTTTCTTAAGTACAGGATCTCCTACAAATAATCCAAGACAAATATTATGGTAAAAACTATGTATTATTAGAGTATCTCCAATGGTCAAATGTTGTTGTGGTAAATTACATTCCACATCAACACATTTAATAAATACACCATTTTTTCATCTTCAATGTAGAATGTGATCACAAATGTTGTGATGATGTGGACTTAATTAATGTCTACAATGTATAAGAGAATGTGATTCATTCAAATTCTCCTCTACGCTCTAGCTAACCAATGAAGAAAAGAGAGAGAAATTTTCTTACCAGTTCTAAGTTATCTAATTATTTAATTAATTTTATTTTTTATTTTTAAAATTTTTAATATATGATAAGTACATAATATTGTAGTTAGACTATATTGTGCATTAGAGAGAATTTTTTATTTTCACAGTTGTAGACTTAACATTTTTCTTACATGATACGCATTCCATTTAATTTATTGACATTTGTCAAAATTTATTCTACTACAACATTAAAGCATTGGAGATTCTATATACTAAAAGTAAATATATATAATATACTTGCCATACATAAGAATATGGTATCTAGGGCTTAATTAAATATATGTGAGAGAGAGAGAGAGAGATATATCTTACCTTTTTATTTTTCTTGCTTGTTAGAACATCAAGATATTATTTTGGAACTTCTTGCCAAATATAAATCTAACAATCTCGCCCTTTGGCATTCAGTTCAAAAATCATATCTTGAAGATGACCTACAACACAAGTTTAAGAAACAACAAGCAAACAAATAACCATGTTCAAACAGAAGAGTTATATTGCATCTCAGAATTTTGCTTTAGAGTCATCGGATGGTACGAGAGTTATCCACACTTATTCACAAATAGTATATTGCCACGTGTCCTACAATAAATATATATTTTTTTTTGGACATGTGTTAATACATTAAGTGATGGATGGTTCCATAGAATTTCTGTCACATCTCATCCTGCAAAGTTAGAACATCAATCAAACAAATAAAATACAATTACAACAAAGACAAAATAGTCATTCACACTAGACACAATAAATAAGGTTAGTTGGGGAGATATTCATAACAGTTATTTTATTTATATTTTTTAGGGAAAAAATTACTTATGATACCCCAAATATACCACATTTCTCTTTTGGTACCCGAGATACCAATTTAATCAGTTTTGATCATTAAAGTTTTCAAAAATAATCGCTTTTGATCCAAACATTAGAAAAACATAAAATTTGATGGCTATCGCCTTCCGCCGCCCGTTGGCGCTGCTTCCAGTGACAGATTTCAACAAATCATATGCTATTTTTAAGCTCCAGACTCGATCTATTCAATTTTACCTTTTATTTCATCATACAACATCTCAAAGTTTGTCTAACGTTGTTAAAGATTCAATAACTTTTTGGATGAAATACGCTTTAAAATTTGACAGAGTTTTGCGAAAGATTCAACTGTTGGATTTTCATAAACAAGTATACATATAGAAAACCAATTTTTTCAGGAATCCAAATGTGTATTACAACCATCAATCGTGTTTCTTAATCGCCGGATATAAGCAGATAAAAATTTCTAGTTTCCTAGCCGCAACAACTCGTTCGAAAGCTGGAAACTTTATCGGCTTATATCTGGCATCGAGAGACTTGATTGATGATCAGACTACACCTTTGGATTTCTAAAGAAATTGCTATAATTTACATATGTTTTTTTATAAAAATTCAAAATTTAGATCTTTAGCAGAATTTTGTCAAACTTTAAGGGGTATTTCGTCCAAAATACTTTTGAATTGTTTGTGATAATTTGACGAACTTCGAGATATCGTGTAATGAAATAAAAGGTACGTTTGGATAAGTTGAGTTGAGAACGATATCGTGTAATGAAATAAAAGGTACGTTTGGATAAGTTGAGTTGAGAACTTTATAATTGTATGTGATTTATTGAAATTCATCGCCACGGCTGCAGCAGGCGGCGACCGTCCAATTTAATTGTTTTTTTAAACATTTGGACAAAAAATAACTAATTTTGATAACTTTATTAATGAAAACTGATTACATTAGCGAAAAAATAGTATATTTTGGGTAGCAGGAGTTATTTTTTCCCCTTTTTGATACCATAAATATTGACCGACGAGTATCAGAATGAAAAGAAAAAAAAAAAAAAAAATTAGTTCCATCAATGTAGCTGTACATTATTTTTCACTGCGCACAAAAATGTTAAAATAATTCAAACACAGCTGGATTTTAACCTGCTTCATTAACCTACCCGTTCTAGAAGCACTGATAGCCGCCGCAAGAAAAATCAGGCGTAGATAGAAATCAAGAGAAGTACTGTCGTATTCTTTCTGCCCATAAACAACCACCTCTTTTGTTTTTGATTTACCACAGAACACAAGATAATCTGTTGAGCTCCCATGGCTTGCTCTCCTCTCTCTCCAAGCTCTTTTCTCTTTGTCGACAAGGTATCTCTTTCTGTTCAGCACTATCTATGCGTGCTTCCCCTTTGATTTTGTTTTCTTCACCAATAACCATTTTCAATTTTATTTTTCCAGAAAGATGTTGGCTTTTCAGCTGTTCATTCACAGGCGGCCTTGCTCCCCTTTCCGCCTCTGGGTTCTAAGAGACGCCCCTCCAAGAAAATAGTTTCTGTGATGGCACCCCAGCAATCGGAGCGTAGGCCGTCAACAACCGGCGCTGTAATTACGAATCTTTTTATCCAAAGTTCAGATTTAGCTACGTGAATTAGCTCTTGTTCAGTAAATTAGTGAAAATTTGTGCGTGTGTGTGTTTTTTTTTTCTCAGGTGAAGACTGGAATGACCATGACTGAAAAGATACTTGCAAGGGCTTCCGAGAAAACCCAGTTAAGTCCTGGTGAGAATGTATGGGTCAATGTGGATGTTTTGATGACTCACGATGTCTGTGGCCCAGGTGCCATTGGGATCTTCAAGAGAGAGTTTGGAGAAGATGCAAAGGTACCTTTGGATCGAGCAGATTTTGCATATGGTTAACGAAATTTATGGGGTTCATAATCGATGCTGTGGTGCTGTTCTTCTTTATTTGATGATGAACTGTGCATTTTTTGAAGATTGATAGAACCGTTGTTGCATCAAAAATTACAACCTGTGATGTTGTTTGTAGATAGCTCCTCTTGTTACCACTTTGTCTCTCATGTAAAACTGGAGCTGTTAAGGACACGTTTGGAGATCTTCAGTATTTCAACTATACTTTAATCTGAGTTTAAATTGTTCGACTTTATTTGCTTGCATAAAAAGTTCCGACAATATCCAATTATTATTTTTGTCCTGTAAGATCCTGTGTTGTTGGAAAATGCCAAAAGTATTAAGCCTGCATAGCTGTACTGATTGTTCTGTAGTTGACATGTTTTGGTTGATATTATTACACCAAATAGGTACTCCCACAGTGGTAAGCTTCATGGCCTTATACAATGGCGAGAACAGATAAAATGTTTTCAACTGCTTAATATGTATTAATTGCATCTGTAGCCTTCTCTTTTAGTCCTGTCCATGTGAACAATTTTATTTTGAATCCTAGAGATACTCTAGTCGTCCCTTTGAAGCACCAAGATGGCTTGCAATCTTTTCCACACTTGCAGATATAATTAATCTGTGTTAGAGATAGAAGTTCACCAATAAACCTATATCTGAATATTTATATTTAATTATGAATGGAATCGAGGAAGTTAATCCTTGTGTTTATTTTGAAATCAGGTTGATTTATGGAATTATTCGGACTTGTTGTTTTTGATGGCAATTCACTTACATATTTTATGGTTTCAAAATATTGGAGATTAGATTTTCATGCTAGTAAGTCTTGAGGTTACCAGCATGAGCTGAACATAAGGATTCAATGATGCTTGGTTGCTACATTTGTAAAGTAATTTTACATGTAAAATAAGCTCATTGAATCAATGCGTAGACTTAGTCCGAACCTGAGATACTAATATAACCTCTTAAAGTCTTACTGGGTTCTTGAAGGCCAAATCTACTGATGCGATGATTTTCTCACGTGTCAAAGAAAGGCTCAGTGAAAATCCTATGCTAAGTTGTGATCTTTATGTAGATTAATTTTTCTCCTATATGTATTTGCGAAGCCTTTTTATATATGTTGTTGGATTCTGCACCTTGTTGATTTTATCAATGGAATACTACTTTCCCTTTTGTACTGCAGGGATAATTTAATCTGTGAGTGGGTCTTAAAACATATTGCTGTTCTATTTTACTATTGTAGGTCTGGGACCGTGAAAAGGTTGTAATAATTCCAGATCACTATATATTCACTGCTGATGAAAGAGCAAATCGCAATGTCGACATCCTGAGGGATTTCTGTAATGATCAAAATATTAAGTACTTCTATGACATTAAAGATCTTGGGAACTTCAAGGTTGGCTATATCATTTGATTTGGATGCTAATGTTCCAGTTCTAGTGTGTATTGCTGTCTGCTAGAGATCTTAATCTGTTGCGCTTGCATTACAGGCCAATCCAGATTACAAAGGTGTGTGCCATGTGGCTCTTGCACAAGAAGGTCATTGCAGACCTGGAGAGGTAGGTATTCATTGGTTATTAGAGTTTTGGAAATGCTATTTTCATATTTATTGGGTGATTAGAATTTTGGAAACTCAACTTTCCTTTTCTCTTTTGTTTTTCTATTTTTTGTTCTTCTTCTTCTTCTTCTCTTTTTTTTTTTTTTTTTTTT
>BKCP01006183.1:534392-547788 GCA_008636005.1 Striga asiatica
TAAAACTTAGTGATTCTAGATTCTAATTTCCGTTCAGAGTTGTTATGGAATTGTCTATTGCATGACGTGTTGTAGGTCTTGCTGGGTACCGACTCTCATACTTGTACAGCAGGAGCATTTGGCCAGTTTTCAACTGGAATAGGAAATACTGATGCAGGCTTTGTGCTTGGTACTGGAAAGCTTTTGCTTAAGGTATATCTAGCTGTTCATCTTTTATTGCCTTGTTTTCTGAGTGAGTTTTACCCAAGGCATATCTCAGATTTGATCATTATCTACAATTTACTGTTTTATCCACATGTTAAGCTAATATATTAAGGTGGTGGATTATTTGAAGAAACTAAAAACCAAATCAAATTTCTGAAAACTTTAAATTAATTTGTTATCAGATCTCAACAATGAACCTCTTAATGGAACAATCATGAAGCGGTAATTCTATTGTAATGAATTTGTTCAATTCTTGATTCTCAAGTTGCATTTTATTTGGTTTTCTTCTTTGCTTGATAGGACGTGTGGGATGTTTTTTCTTCTTTTTTTTTTCCCTCTCCCTACAAGGCTTCCATTCTTATAGCATCATGTTTTTTGAAATAATTTTTTGCAGAAAATATGTATTTTTCTAAGAACGTTGCCTTCTATTGATGTGCCAACTTCATTATTTTTCATATATCAAACATTCATGTTTTCCTATGCTAAGACTATTCATCTGGACATCATATAAATGTTTTCCTATGCTAATACTGTTCATCTGGACATCATATAATTCTTACCAGAGAACTATATGTTTGTCTATGAAACAAAGATTGACTTTAAGTTGTAATTCTATAGGGGAACTTCTAAGGATTTAAGTGCTTGCTAATGGTTTTAGTTGTTTTCTAGACTTCTGATCTACTTCGTGACAGCATATATCTCTCTTTCTTTTTTAAACAACACCTGTGACTTGTGAGTCATGAGTGTAAAGCCTTAAGAGTTTTTCCATATATTTTGAAAATCTAGCAGTCCTGATTCATTGGAGCTACCAATACTCGTCTGATATGGGCATTTCATTCCGTGGTATAATAATGTTATGCATTAATATATATATTTTTTTTCACACATGATCTTATAAGTATTCAAAGTGAACGCGTTGCAGGTTCCTCCTACTCTGAGGTTTGTTATGGATGGGGAAATGCCTGATTATTTGCTCGCAAAAGATTTGATTTTGCAAGTAAGCAATTGAATTTTCACAAACATACACACATATTAAATATGCGAAATTTTTTTACGTTGTTAGGACACCTCCATTTTTATTGAATTTAGTCCATGCATGTTATGTAGATTATTGGTGAAATATCAGTGGCTGGTGCAACATATAAAGCAATGGAGTTTGTCGGCTCCACTGTTGAAAGCTTAACAGTAAGCCGTGAACTTGCCATTATGTTGTTACTTTATATGTTTAGCCAACTTTCTCGACTTGCGTATGAGTCTTATATATTTTTGTATTTTTTATTTTCCAAAGATGGAGGAGAGGATGACATTGTGCAACATGGTTGTTGAAGCTGGTGGAAAAAATGGTGTTGTTCCTGCTGATAGCACCACCTATAAGTATCTTGAGGTTAGTTTGGCATGCGTTTGTTTGAAGTTATGTTTGTCCCACATCGGTTAGTTAGTGGGCTGTTATTGTGTATTACCCAGGTCCATTTATCATGTTCGAGTTTTGTTTTTATCTTATGGACAATAATATGTAATTTGTACGAGTACAAAGTGTAATAAACTCATATAGATGTAGCTAAATATTTCCGTGTCTTTGTAGGCCTACTTGTAGTTTCACTCACTTTTCTGTGTTACTTTTGTATGTATATATTACAAGGTGTTTGTGTTTTCGGTTAGTTTCTTTGATAATGATACAACTTCCTTTTGTTGCTTCTTAGGACAAGACATCTTTGACCTATGAGCCAGTTTATAGTGATGGACAAGCTAGGTATGCTGCTTTTACGTGCTTATGCAAATTTTAGAAGTACGTATTTTCTTGTGATATTTGTCCATTGCAAATGGAGCTGGAAGAGTCATTGTTGACAATTCTCCTGGCATAGTGCTAATAATGGACTAGATCAAAATGGCTCAATTAAATATATCAAACGGCGCAATGCACCTTGGGTCGCTACAGAAACAGCCTCCTTGTATAATTACAAGGGTAAGGTCTGCGTACAACTGACCCCCCAGACCCCAACCTGTTGGGAATATACTGGGTATGTTGTTGTTGTTGTTGTTGTTGTTGTATTTTCTTGTGATAGAAGTTGTAATGTCCTTCATACTAGTTTTTCCTTAAATTTGTTGATATTAAATACAATGTTTCTTGGAGAGAAATCGTTCATTTTCTTAAATGACTCGGAACCCATTTTTATGCCTAACAAGTCTGTAATGTGACAATTCCATACACAAATTTCTTATATGATAATGCCATAGATAGGCCTTTAATTCCAGTGATGCGATGATCTTTTGTTCCATATCTGTAATTTGTGTACATCAAGTTACATTCTACTCTAAACACTCACTGCATGTATTGCACTATAAAGACACTGATTAATCCTAATTTATGTTTGCTTCATTTTTTTTTTCTGTGTGTGTGTGTGTGTTTGTGAAAGTTTATGTTGTGATGGTAATCTGGTCTCTCTGCAAGTTCATCACTTGTTTCAGATATTGTAACCAATGCATAATCAATTTCTTCATTTCCACAGATTCCTTGAAGAGTACAGATTTGATGTCTCAAAATTGGAACCGTTGGTGGCAAAGGTGACTAGTCTGAGCACCTTTGACCTTATTCATTTTTTTCTGAGCAAACTATTAAGAGCCATTAGATTATAATTGCATTTGACAGTTTATTTTTATTTTTTGTTTTTCTTCTCTATTTTTTTGAATCTCCTATGGCAGACAGCTTATGCTTTCGCAGCAATAAGTGATTTTTCACCTATACTTCAGCACTTTAGTAATGATGAGTTTCTGGGTTTATTTATTCGCTCATTATAACATGTTATGTGCTTTCTCAGCCTCATTCTCCCGATAATCGTGCTTTAGCCAGAGAATGCAAAGATGTGAAAATCGACAGAGTATATATTGGTTCTTGTACTGGTGGAAAAACCGAAGACTTCATGGCGGCAGCCAAAGTCTTTCTAGCTTCGGTATATAATGCTTCCTTTGCCTTTTCTGTTGAAACAGTATAAATTTTTTCGCCAAAACTCCAGTTTCTTTTCTTAGATGGTTGGGCTTTGTTTATGACAACTGACAAAACTTTTCTTTCAGCTGAAACATCGTTTTTTTTATTCACAGGGGAAAAAAGTCAAAGTGCCGACATTCCTTGTTCCTGCAACACAGAAGGTAAGTTTTGATTGGTTAGTGCTTGTCTAGTTTTGTTTCCTAGCTGATTTTTCAGTCTCTCGTTTTTGCAGTCAAGATTTTGACTTTGTATTGATTTCTTGATGATGTGAAAGTACGTTACGATCGAAATTTTGATCATGCCAGATTGTATGCTGGTATTATAATATTTATGAACTTTTGAGAATATTTTTTTACCAAAACTTGTTGCTGGTTGGTACATGTTGAAATATTTATAAGCATAAGAATTTGATGTGTCATAATAATACTAAGTATGCATTGGTTTTTCAAATTTGACAATTGCAGATGCAAGAATTTTACAGAGAAAATTAGCTAAAACATGCATGATTTCAGAATTTTGAATAATTTAAGGCTGGAGAATTGCTTCACAAGTGAAAATCAGATGCTTCCTTTTTTTTTCCCCCACATACTAAGGTATAATTATAAATTAATTTTCTGCATGTGGTGTAACTTTAATGTGCTTTTACAGGTGTGGATGGACGTATATAGCCTTCCAGTCCCAGGATCTGGCGGGAAAACATGCTCACAGATATTTGAAGAAGCTGGTTGTGATACGCCTACAAGCCCCAGTTGTGGTGCTTGTTTAGGAGGACCAAAAGACACGTATGCACGCATGAATGAACCTAAGGCAAGTTTTAAGCTGTTTCTCGAATTGACCTTAGATGAAAGTTTGCATATCATATTATACATGTTACTACTCGTATTGTGCAAAAAAGTTGATGAGAAGAACAAAACTGATGTTTCAAGATTTATAGAGAAAGTGTGTTTGCACATAATTACAAGAGGTATTGCTATTTTTTCTCTCATGGGTTAATCACAAGTAGGAGAGAGATAATTACAGATATCCTGAGATTTCTCCTATTTTTTTCAAAATAAAATAATTAAAGTTGATTTGATGTAAAAGTAGGAGAGAGATAATGTGGAGCGATGGTTAGTTAAAATTATGTGAGTGGATGAATAGTAAATTAAAGTTGATGTAATGTGTAAGAATGATTTATTGATATTATTTAATTATATTGATAATATTGATGATAGTGGAGTTGGGTTAAAGTTGAGTTAGATTTGAGATCAAAAAATTGAATGGTTAAAAATGATTGGATTTTTTTCGAAAAATCTTGTATCCAAGCATGTGCTATAATTTTCTTTATTTTTTGCTTGTTTAGTCATCACGGTATCAATTCCATTTTCTTTTTCAACATTTTTATTTGTTTCCTTTAAAACATTCTAACGGGGACCTGGGGTTGAAACATTTGTGACACTCGATGTTGTTATATTGGACATCATCCCATAGAACGTACACATCTTTTGATTCTAAAACGGCTAACGACTGCTTTTGTTTTGATTGATAATGTTTGCAGGTCTGTGTTTCAACGACTAATAGAAATTTCCCAGGGCGTATGGGGCACAAAGAAGGGCAGATATATTTAGCTTCTCCTTACACAGCTGCAGCATCTGCACTCACGGGCTTTGTGACTGACCCCAGAGAGTTTTTGCAGTAAGTTCACTAGGTTGTGATCGCTTGAGGCTACTGCTACTACTTGTCGAGTCATCCTGGAGTTGAAGCCACCCTTTGTTTTATGAAGTCCACCAATTTGGATATCTGTGTTGTGATAAATTACGAATGCTTTGAACTTGTATCGAACTTACGAAACATAAATTTGGATATTTGAGTCTTGTGTTAGCATGTTGTAATGATGCTTTGATATCAGAATAAAAAGTATTTCCAGCAGACTTGATAACACCATCTTGAACACCATGTGTTCCCCATGTTTATATGAAAGTTAGAGTGGCTTTTTTTTTTTTAGAAATTTTTAGTGAAATCTTTAGAAATTTAAGCATAAAGGTGAGATTTCGCGGTGAATTTTGTATATGTATATGAGAGTACTCCATTAGCATCATAAGGTAGCTTGTATCTAGTAGCTTCTTATATTCATATAAGCTTGATTTTGTAGGAAGAACCTTTTTAAAAAAATTGGATCTTATCAGGTAATTTTCAAAATAGTTCATTCAAATTTTTATATTGGCTGACTTATCATCTAAGTTTACCTAATGCTTTTATTATATTAGCTAGCTTTTTAGCAATCAATCATAAACTCGAAATTTACGTATCACTATCAGGTAGTTACTAAACAGTCTTATTTAAAATTTCAACAAATTAAATCTTAAAGTCCTAATAAATTTCAATGAATTAAATAGTTCGAGACTTTAGGATTTAAAATCTCAACCGAAATTTAAGAATTTTAAAAAGTCTAAGTCAAATACATTATGAGTTATAAAATTTTAAAATATATCTTTCAAAATCTTAAACGAACAAATCTGTTTTTTTAAAAAGAAATGGATGGGAGGGGAAGGATATTTTTGTTGGGGAACGTGCCTCTATTTGCAGAGACGTTAGGGGAGTTGGGGCCGCAGAGGATGGATGTGGTGATTGGGACGAACAGCGGGGTTGGCGCCGCCTTGGACGACTTTTAGGTCGGAGGAGGTGTGGTACTGTCGGACCTTGAAGACTATATCGTCATTGACGTGACCGAGGACATGGAGCCTCTCGAGGTCGGCGGTGGAGATCGGGGATGGAGATAGAAACGAGGCGATTGCCGGAGGAGTCAGGGAGGCGGAGGCGCAGGTTGACAGGGTTGCGGGTGTCGGACACGCCTCTATTCATAAATGAGGAAGGTGACGGCGGTGAGGTTGTCGGCCAGCAGCCGGTGATGGCTCGAAAATGACTGTGTTTATGTGTGTGTTGGTGTGTGTGTTTATGTGTGTGTTGGTGTGTGTACTGTGTGTGAAAGAGAATGGGTGGGTGGGTCCACTGGTGAGTTGGTGGATTGGGAATTGGTTAGGGTGAGGTGGGGCCAATTAGTTGGTTGGGTATGAAAATTATCACACTGTCCTTAGTGTGTTTAAAATCTGGGTTTTTTTTTAGCTGTTGGATCATCCGATCCGATGGCTAAATTTTTATTTCTTTCATTAAACATCATTTTCACTGGAACGTGACCCTATATATATACATTATTCTAACACTATAATACATGGTATTCAACTAGCTAATACAATTCTAAAATCAAATATTTATAAACACTGTTAAAAGTATTCATAGGTACGTGGTAAAAGAATGTCCACGTCATTTGAATCGTTGCTACGTCATCATTTTATTCGGGTCCGCCAGATTAGTGTTCTAAAATTGAAACAAATTGCAAGAAAACGTACCCATTTTGATAAGAAGAAATTTAATGTACCAAAATTAAGCTTTAGACAAATTAACGTACCGAAATTAAGATTTTGCCATATACTCCCTCCTATTTTTATTATTTGTCATTCTAACTTAATTGATCATTTGTTAAATAAATGTCGTTTTGGCTATTTTGTACATATTTTTTCATTATTACCTCAATTTAACTAATAAATACACTACGTCTTTTCATATTCACTCTCCATCTTTTCTCAAAACATCAATCTCTATCCTCATTAATGAGAGTTATTATTGACAAACAAAAAATATTATTAATTATTATGCAACTTCTCAAAACGACATTTATTAAAAATAGGAGGAAGTATATTTTATTCTAACACTGTAATACATGGTGTGAAACTAGCTAATACAATTCTAAACTCAAATATTTATAGAAACTATTAAACGTATTCATAGGTACGTGACTACATTCACGCACCCAATAGAAATTCGTCAAAGCCTAAGAGCAACTCCAATGCTTGCTGTCAAGTGAAAAAAATTATTGCCATGTCATTATTAAATATAACGTCTTCATATTTATCTTTCCAATGGGTTCTGTTGTGGACTAGTTTTATCTGACGTGGCTTGACAGTATTGAAGCCCACTGTTTGAAACCAAACAGTCTCTTTGACAGTATGAAACGTCCCAAAATTTGTAGAATCATGGGAAAAAGGTTCGAGAAAGTGGAGAAAAATAACCGAAAAAAATGCAGCAAACCTGACTGAAGGATCGTGAACACATATGAGTCTCCAAATATGTTTAAAATCAAGATTGGAGTCTCCAATATTTTAAAATCAAATCTATACGTGAATGTGAATACATATGAGTCTCAAAATATGTTTAAAATTAAGAGTGGAGTTTCCAATATTTTAAAATCAAATCTGAATCAAATCTAAGGGTAATATGAAGGTTATGATTTAACATTCTCATCTTAGGTGTATTTATATGGAATAACAAGCTCCAAATATATTAGGAGATAAGGTTGTAGGTGTATTTATATGGAATAACAAGCTCCAAATATATTAGGAGATAAGGTTGTTAACTCGTTATGCAGATACTACTAAAAACTCGTCCAATCTATTAAAAGTATAAAAATTCAGTTTAACAAAATCTCAGTATAGTGCATTTAAAAAACAGGTTAATAGAATCCAATAAAAAAAAAAGGTTTGAAAAACAGGTTAATAGAATCCAATAAAAAAAAGTGTGCGTTGTACGAAGCATTTGGATGTTGTTATTCTCAATGTCAACGTTGATATTAAGAGGAATTTGTTATCCAATTATATTTATAAACACGTTACATAGACATTTAACATTTATATCTCTACACTGGAAATGCTCTAATACCGCATCAGTTTTTTTCCTATTTCAGTACAACGAAAATTCTCTACGCCAGGGTAAAAAAAAAAAAAAAATAATAATAAAATAAAATAAAATCTATCCTTTTAACAGTTAATATAAAGGCAAAATTAAAATCAGTCCTCACTAGAGATGTTAAATGGTCCTTGGTCCGACGGGCCGACCCGTTTAGCCCGGGAAAAAATAGGGTTAGGGCTTTTTATTAGCAACCCGTTTAAATCCGGGCTTTTTTGGCCCGGACCGTTTAGCCCGAAGCTCGCTAGGGCTAGCCCGAAAACCGCTAGGGCTAGCCCGTTTAACTTAGGTTGGGTGGTGTATATGTTTTTAGAAAGGTAAGGAATATGTTTCATGATTCCTTGTTTATTACAATTTTGCTATTCTACTTCACATGTAATTATGAGTTATAATATATTATCATTATTTTGATAGATAATTATTAACAAATTTTATTCTATTTCACAGAAAAATATTTAAGCCAATCAAAACGGCTAATAAAAAATAAATGAGACAAATACCTAACACATAGAATATAGTGATAGAATATAAATTCAGCAGTATGCTATATTGTCAAAATTTCCGCACCAAATAACTAAACAAATGGTAGTTATAAGTAATAGTTCGAACATTTTTTTTTTTCTATTAAGAAACAATATGTTATTTAAGAGTTTGTAATGTGTTCATATATAAAGTGTAGTTGTATATATATAGTGGTAAATACTAAATAACCATTCAAAAAAACTATGTGCTAATAATGGACTAGATCAAAATGGCTCAATTAAATTCTAGTGCTTCTTCTATTAGTGAAGTTTCAAGAAAAAAAAAAAAATATATCAAACGGCGCAATGCACCTTGGGTCGCTATGGAAACAACCTCCTTGTATAATTACAAGGGTAAGGTCTGCGTACAACTAACCCCCAAACCCCAACCTGTTGGGAATATACTGGATATGTTGTTATTTTTGTTGTTGTTGTATTATTATTATTATTATTATTATTATTATTATTATTATTATTATTATTATTATTATTATTATTAATTATTATAGCCCGTATAGCCCGATTAGCCCGAAGCCCGCTAGGTTTAGGGTTAGGTCCTTTTATTGGTAGCCCGTTTAAATCCGGACTTTTTAAGCCCGGACCGTTTAGCTCGAAGCCCGCTAGGACTAGCCCGAAACCGCTAGGGCCAACCCGTTTAACATCTCTAGTCCTCACACACGCCCAAACAAAACAAATACTCTTTTTCATTCTCTTCCAAGTTCCAACCCCTGATTTCATGTTTTCAACGGACCCCAATATTCTCTCCATCACCAAATTCTCCATCTCCATTCCCTCCGTCTGTCCCCTCTCCGGACGGCGGGGCAGCCCAATTTCCGCCTCCTCACCAAAATAATCACTTTCTCCCCTTTTTCCTTTTATAATTTCCGAATCTTATGTTGAATTATCATCTGGTGGGCCGTGTACAAGAAAATGGCGCCACGCCGGTCAAAGCCTTTCCAGCTGCTGGAGATGAACATAATATCGGGCCAAGATCTGGAGCCCGCATTCAGGAAGATGAAGACGTACGCTCGGGCCTGGGTCAACCCGGCCCGCAAGCTATCATCGTGCATCGACTCGGACGGCAATAACAACCCGACGTGGAACGATAAGTTTGTTTTCAGGGTGGATGACGAGTTCCTGCGTGATGACACGTCAGCAGTCATGATCGAAATCTACGCCGCCCATTGGCTGCGTGATGTCCTTGTGGGCACCGTCCGTGTGCTCGTAGCCAATCTCATACCGCCACCTGTCCTTACCAGGGGTCGAAACAGCGACCATATCGGCATGCGGTTTGTTGCCCTTCAGGTTATGTTTCTCCCATTTTTTTTTTTTTGAAATGGAAAAGGGCACGTGCGTATTTGAGAAGATTTTGAAACATCAACATGCCATGTAAATGTTGTGAATTGTACAAGTATATGCTATGATTAATGCTTGATAGTATTTAATTTTGATCAAGAATTAAGATAGGGTCCAGCTCTTAAGGTTTCTGATAAATTGTTCTGTGATAATAATTTTGTTCAAATTTGACTTGAGTTGCTTTAAGCATATGTGCATGAAGCAAATAGCCGGTTATTGGGTGTTCCCGTTTGGGCAAAATTTTAAAAATGATCCACTACATATGTTGGCCATTTTTCGAAAAAGATCATCAAGAATGATCCACTAAGTTTTCACTTTAATCAAAATTCGTACAATAACCAACATAGTGTACTAAAATTAATCATTTTTAGTTGTCATTTGTCATTTTTAGTACACTATATTGGCAATTGTACTAGTTTTGATTAAAATAGCAACTTAGTGGACCATTATTTATTCTTTATGACACTTTATATATGATGGACCTTTTCCAAACAATTGCCAATATAGTGTACTGAAATTTAACCGTTCCTGTTTGTGTAGCATTGATAATCAGAATTCCATTTAATAATTTGACAAACTTGAACGCGCATCTATTTTAGGTACGTCGTCCATCTGGGCGTCCGCAAGGGATATTAAACATAGGCGTAGCCTTACTCGACGGCTCAATGAGAAGCATGCCTTTGTACAGCCAACTAAGTGCCTCAGCCGTCGGGTTCCGTGACGTGATTCAGGACCCACCAAAAAACCAAACCAAAGAATCCAAGAAAAACAACAACAACAACAGCAACAACAGCGTGAAGCCAATTCTCCTCCGAACAAGAAGTGAAAAAAGCGAGCGAGTCACATTCGACAACCACTCCCCCAACAACTCAATCGTCGCAATCCCGATAAAACCCAAAAACAAAAACAAGAGAGAAGCCCCCAAAGAGAGCTCTATACTAAGCATCTCGGAGGTGGGCCCGTCGCCTTCTGAGGTGGCGGCAATGATTGCGAAGTACCCTTTGAAAAACGAGAACGGGAGCTCGGTTATGGACGGGTGGAGTGCGGACGAGAGTGTGGAGGGGCTGAGGTCAAAGCTGGACAGGTGGCGAATGGAGGTGCCGCCACTTTACGACAACAATAACAACAATGGCTATGGCTTCTCATCAAGATCGTCGCGCTATTATGGAGGAGGGCGCAGAAGGGGCAGTGAGGGAAGCGGCTTGTTTTCGTGCTTTGGGAATATATGTGGGTACGAGTGCCAGTGCGTGTGCGGGACAAGGAGCCAAGGGTATATGAACTCCTCGCTCGGAAGCCGCTCCTATATTTGAGATTATTCGTGTCTTGTTATTTAATAATATGCCTATATTATTGTGTAAAGGAAATTGTACGTGAGACAAGTTTGGCTTGGCTTCTTTTTTTTGTATTCCTGTAAGTATTCGTTTTACAAGTGTGCTTTTTTTATTAGGCAAAATACTAGGTGAGTANGATATAACATATCTTGAGAACAATGGTTGTTTTACTTTTAGTGAAATAGTCTTTTTCACACTCACAATGAAAATGTATTAAGTTTTTCCTGGCTATATTAAAAATGGGTCTAGGCTACGCGGCACATAGGCGCCACGAGTTTAATTTGTCTAGGCGGTCATTCTAAGCGCTCCAACGATTAAGCGGCACTTAGGCGGACTAGGCGTTGGTGAAGATACTCGCACCTAGACGGGCTAGGTGGATGCCTAGGAGGTCTTGACGGCATCTAGGCGCTTCTATAATTTTTATTTTAAAAAAAATTATAATAATTTTAATTTTTACGCATGAAATTTATATTAATTATATCATAAAAATATTAATAATTAATGTACAATTAATACAATAATAATGAATGCACTAGATTTTGCATAATCTTTGTATTCGACCATAGTAGTTAACTAGTAATCAACATGTGCATTTGCACAGATACAAATTCATAGAAAAAAAATAAGAAAATAAGTAAAACAAAAATATTAAATCATAATTTAATTCAAGAAAAAATGTTAATTAAGAAAAGAATTCTATATTATTAAAAAATATTTCATATACAACATTTATATTTTATATACAATAGTTTAATATAACGCCATAGAAAATTTGACATCTCTTGATCATTAGGTAATGCTTTTTAGTTAAATGACATTAGTAACATAATATTGCACCATAACATTTGGATTGAGAATAAGAAAACATATATAATATTAGAATATGGCAACATGATAATGAGATATATTGGTGTTTGAAATATAATTCATTATTAATGATTTATACAATTAGATATATTATTTTTTCTTGTAGGTGGATATATATATATATATATNTGGAATCTGAAATATTATTGTATAAAACTATTTTTATGTAATCAAAGATAAATGAAAATTGAAAAGGAAATAAGTATGAATTCTTCCAGATCAGATCAAATAATGATTGTTACATAATGTGATTGATGGGGAAGAGGTGATAAAAAAGTTACACAATTGAGATGAGTAAAGAAAAAAAGAAAAAAATAAATAAATTAAATGTTTTGTAACCGATTTTAGAGGGAAAGTGAAATAATATTATTAATTGAATATTAAAAATTTTGGATGGATAATAAAATTAATCCAGAAAACTAATAAAATTGAATGTTGAAAGTTTTGGAGGGATAATAAAATTTAATGCATGATAATATAATTTAATGTTTTGTTGCTCCTCTTTATATATATATATATATATATATATATATATATATTTTACATAATATATCATATAAATTATGCATGATGATAAATATAAATAAATTTATTATTATTTTCTCGACCCCGTCTAGGCGCTAGGCCCCATCCCACCACCGAGGAAGAAACTAGCAATTTTTAGAACATTGTATTTTTCATACTGTCTGTTGATAAGTTAACTTTTTCATTCTAGAAAGTGCGAGACAATATGCGATGAATATGCGACAATTATGCGATGGCATTGTGCGAAAGTTAAAAGTATGAAGGCATTCGCATAACCAGTCGTACTTTCACGAACAGACCTAGGTCGGGGACTGAGACACTGGGATGCCGAGACTAGTACCGCGGGACTCGTGGGTCGCGCGAGAACGTTGTTGGGGCACGTAGGGTCTTGCCTGTCCGCTGGGCAGTGCGCGAGGATGACGTGATGAGGATCTTATATCTCAATACTTGGATTACTTTGAAAGTTCCTTGCCACGACTTCCTTCTCGGCGATAGATTGCTTGAAAGGATGTGAAACACCTCGTTCTCGGCGATAGATGAAACAACTCGGACGTGAATCCTTGCCAAACTCGAGCTTATTACGAACTATGCGGTGAAACGCCCTTTTCGACACAAGGAAGAATTCTAACACAAGAGATTAGTGACCAATGATCAATTTTTCATTAATTCAAGCCATATAAAAAAAAGATGAGTACATAGCCCTATTTATAAGAAAGAAATATACCTATGATGAAATAAACTCTAATCCTAAAAGGAATCAAATACTAATCCTAAGGAAATAATATACATAGATTATTGTACATGTTAAGGAAATTGTTCGTCAAACAATT
>BKCP01006183.1:547849-567427 GCA_008636005.1 Striga asiatica
TTCATGCATTCGTTTTACAAGGGTGTTTTTATTAGGGAAAATACTAGGTGAGTATTTTTTATCTAGCAAATTGTCAAGATATTACATACCTTGAGAACAATGGTTGTTTTATTTTTAGTGAATAGTCTTTTTCACCCCACAATAGAAATATATCAAGTTTTTCTCTATACTAAAAATTGGTCTAGGCGCTAGGTGACACCTAGGCGCCAAGAATTAGGGCTGAGCATGGGACTCAGAGAATTCCGAATCGTTTCGAAAACCTAATCGAAATCACTCCGAACCGAAAAATATCCGTTGACCATTTGACTTTCTCCGAACCGAACCGAACCGAAAAAATAATTGGTACGGTTCTGGATATTTCATAAATATCCGTACCGAAAACCGAACTGAACCGTCCCGTACCGTACCGTACCGAACCGAAAAACCAAAATTAAGAACTGAATTATAAAAATAGATGCGTGTTATTAATATATTTTATGTCAACTTTGATCCTATATAATTTGAGAATTTTTAAAATGCAAATAAAATATAGTAATAACAATTAAGATTCACTTACATTTCATGTTTACTAATACTTGATCTGCAATTGAATTTCTCCTGTTTAAAAAGAAATTAAAATGGAATGAAAGATTAAATATTTAAAAAAAAATCTAAGCTTTACTTAAAGTTGTCGATACATAGCCTTAGTTTATCTTATAACTAACATTGTATGGAAAGTTAAATAAATATCACTTTAATATAAAATTGTATTATATTTTGTTTGAATTTTAAATTTTCAATGTTAGTTGAATATAGTATTAACTAAAATTTAGGGTTACTTCTAAAGTTTATTTGAAAATAAAATCTTTAGTATGACAAAGTATTGATGAATGTTGGATTTTTTAAAAAAAAAAAACATATAAAAAATAAAATATAACTAGGTGGTCATTCAAAAAAAATTTAAAAGGGATAAGAAATCTCCGAATATCTGAACCGAACCAAACCGAACAGAATCGTTCCGATAGTCCCGAAAACCGAACCGAACCGAAAAATAAAAATCTCCGAACTGAACCGAACCGAACCGATTTTTTGGTACGGTTCTGGAGATTGAATTTTTGTGATCTTCGAACTTCGGTACGGTTTGGAGATTGAGAAATTTCCTAACCGTACCGACCCATGCTCACCCCTACCAGGAATTTTGCCTAAGCGGTCGTTCTAAGCGCTCCAACAATTAAGCGGCGCCTAGGTGGGCTATGAAGCTACTCGTGCCTAGGCAGTCTTGACGGCATCTAGGCGCCCGTATATAATTCCGTTTAAAAAAAAAAAAATTCTTTTGCAAAGAATAAAAAAATATTTTATTTTTTACTCATGAAATTTGTATTGATTATATCGTAAAAATAATAATAATTATTTAAAATATACAACAATTATGAATGTATTAGATTTTATCAAATCTTTGTACTCGACCTTATTAGTTAATATATTTTATATAATATATTCTTTAAATTATGCATGATGATAAATATAAATAAATTTATTAATATTTTCTCGACCCTGTCTAAGCTATAGAACATTGTGTTTTTCATACTGCCTGTTGATAAATTAACTTTTTCACCATAGAAAGTGCGAGACACTATGCGATGCATATGTGACTATGTTGTTCGATGGCATTGTGTTCAGTTCAAATTGACATGACCTCTAGTTCCACTTGATTGTGTACTTAATGAATAATTATTAACTGTAGAAGCAAACCACTATTTTCTCGAGTTGATACTTTTATCATACTTTAACGAATTTATGTGACTTCCATATGAGTTGAAATTGATTCATAACTTTTTTCTATCCCGAAATCATTGGTACTTGTAAATTATGGAACACCAAACTCCTTGAGATTGCAATTAGGGCATCTCTAATGCCATGAGTGTGAAAGACCATTATTTTTAACACATGTCAATTAGTGATTGTAATGTTAATCCACATTGGAATAATGTTAAAAGACTAGAAATTTGAATGAAACTAGTATCTCCAATGCATCAATTTGATAAGAAGTTATTTGTATAGGTGGACCAATTAAATAAGTCATTGATACAAGAAAAAGTAAATTGATGAGTCATCATGTTTAACATGGTGTTAGATATTAGAAAGTGTGCTCAACATTGTCAACATTAAATGACATCCACCTCATCATGAAAGAGTTCATGACAAGATGCATTGGAAAAAAAAAAATAGTAACACACTTTCAAAAGTTGATGATATGGACAAAAGTCACATTGGAGATGCTCTTAGTAAAGAATGAGATAAAAGGAGTCCAAAAAATATGCTCTTCCCTATCTCTAGCTCTCTCTCTAGATATCCCTTCCTCCATTTTTAGCCTCCTTGTTTCGTCCACAGCCTTCTCCCCCAAGCCTAGCCCCGCCGGCAACCGTCGTCGGCGGCTTGCTCCGGCAAGCTGCTGTTTTTTTTTTTGTTGTCCTAGCTACCATGTCTCCTCCCCTGCAGATCGCCCCATGTCCGTCAGCTCCTACCCCTTCTCCGACCACCCCCTCGCCAGACTTCATATCGGTCCTCTCGCAACTGGACGTTAGGAAGGCCCTCATGGCTTTCTTGTACAACAGTCTACCGTCTCCTTGCCTGGAAGAAGGTGAAATCCTAGCTTCAGCTCCGCCAACCTCTCGTCCGTCGCCGACAAAACCGGTCTCAACTCAGCGCAGACTTTGAGCCTTCCAGTCTCGACTGTCGTCAAGGCTCCCATGACGTCTTCTAGTTTGGTCTCTCAAGCGCCGGCTTCGGGTCCTTTGAAGTTCTCAGGTGACAGCCGTGCTTCCTCTTCAGATCTTATCTCCGGCCATGGCCCTCTGTCATCGACTTCGGCCGGTCTTATGGACGTAGCATGCCAGCTCCAACTGTCGGTTCTTTTTAGTACTCTCTCGTCAGAACTTCTATCGGTCAACCTGCTCCCCCCGCTGGACGTTGACAGCCTTCCAGATCTGACCTTCCCAGTCCGTACAGATGGGGGTGGTTCTATGGCGATCCCTAGCCCTCAGCTGGATAAGGTAGATTTGCATAGGGCCTCAGCCCGTTCTCCTTCTGGGCTACTTCCAAGGCCCGCCTCAGCCCCTTGCTTATCTGTTGGGCCAACACCTAAGGGCCAACATCCTCAACCCCTCAAAACCCAAACTCCCCCCTCTGCTTTATCCTCGGCCCACTCCTCATATATCACACCCCAGGCCCACCCGTCCTTCGCCTCTCAGTCCCTAGCCCATATATCCACTCCCTCTCCCAACCATATTATACCCCGGGAGCACCATCCCTTAGCAACACAGATTCCCAACCATACAACCTCCACCTCTCCGATGGTCGACCCGACTTCCGGCATTTGCTCACCTCCGGCGACCGGCGAGCCCCAACCACCGGCGCCCAGCAAGAACTCTGGTAATGGCTCCAACATTCTCACCTTCGTCGGTTTTTCTTCTCAGGCGTCCGGTTTCGGTCCCGGCCTCATTTTTTCGATGGGCTCCGCTCCTCTGGCTACCGGCTCCTCAGTCCCACAGCCCGGAGCACCCCAACCGGCTCAACCCCCGACGGGCCCACTTCCCAGCGGCGTATCCGGCTAAGTCACCCATTCCGGCACTGTCCCCAAAGCAGTTGGAGCTCACGCCATCGGGCCCTCCCTTCCAACAACCTCCTTTTCACTAGCTCCCGGCACCTTAGGCCTGCCCAGCGGAACCCACAGACAGCCCCCCGACGGGCTCCTCACCACCCTCGGCCCCAGGAGCCTCCTCGATCCTGGCTTTGGCGAATCCAGCCTTGCCCTCTGCCGGCCTCCGATCATTCTGGGACGCTATCACCGGCACACATGTCGGCAAGACGGGCCACAAGAGACTATTGCTTGAGACATTCCGAGACAAGCAACGACGGACTATCTCGCGCTCCGAGGAGGGATAGTATACGGTAAGTTTCCCTAAGCCCGTTGTTTCTTCCTTAGTCGGGTCGTATGACAATGCCCTTATTTTTAAGTTTTCCTTCTCTGTCTCCTCCCTCTGGACGTATTTGAGTTGAGAGAGGACTATAATGTTGCTTGGATCAGGACGTATTTGAACGTCTGTGGGTGCTCCGGTCGCGTGTTCAAATACACCCCCGATTTCTCTACATCAACAGAGTCGCCAATTGTCCCAGTCTGGTGTTGTCTCCCAGGCCTTCTCCCTCATCTTTTTGACTCCTCTGCCCTTTTCTCGATTTCCAGTTGTATTGGCAATCCAATCGAGGTTGATGCCGCTACAGCCAACCGGTCGAGGCTATCCGTCGCACGGGTGTGCGTTGAGGTAGACCTCCGTGGTGATCTCATCGAGGAGATTGAGCTCAACCAGGTAGGGAAGATTACAGTCTAGAAGGTACGAAATTGACACAAAAAATTAAAATTATTATAGCAAATTACAACTCTAAAACTAGTTGAATGTAGCTTCCTCTGGTCGATCCTATGACTAGCCATTCATATAGGTCGAGTTTCTATCATGCCATCCGAGGGCCCTAGCTCGACCTGTTATTATCATCCTGAACTCCTTATGTTATCTTCTTGGTAATTAAAAGCTCTTAATCCTGTGTCGGTGAAGCTCGACCACCACTTGTTCTGCTCTAGTTCCGATCGATCGGGCGATTCGCTTGACCTAGTCAACTGGTTTACTCTCTCAGGCATGGTATCTCATATCAGTTTGATTAACTCAAAATTTATTCGTTCGAGCTTGAAGATAAAAAGTTCAATAAAAATATTNTATTCTATTTTCATGTTTTAGATTTTCTTGTTATAAATATTATACATATAAATATAAAAATAAAATAAAAGTATATAAAGAGTAATGTTAGTGAACATTATCGAACGTATTTTAACGAGCTCGTATTTTTTCGATTATTAAACGGGTCAAATTTTCTTTTCGAATTCAGCTCGATTAATACACAAACGAGCTCGAACGATGTTATCTTCACGAGCGTTCGATTCGTTAACATCCTTACATAGAGCTATTTTGTTGAAGAACCTGATGAGGTCTTCTTATTGTTAGTGTGAAATTCCAATCCTCCACAATAGGTCGATGAAATTTCTAAGTTTTGGTAATACACGACGGTGAGTTGGAAACTTCAACAGACTATCCCGACCATTAAAAATTGATGAGTTTGATATTATTATTTTATTTATCTTTTCATTAGTTAGAATAAATTTTTAATCAATTTAATTTTTTGAATTCAATATTTTTTAGTAACTAGAAGGGGGTTGAGGATAATAAAGGAAGGTAGGTCAAGTGGGTGTGTTTTGGGAGAGACAGGTTTGAAGGAACAAGGGAAATCTGAACCCGGTTCAGAAACTTAACACATAAAACCCTAAGACCCCCACCCAATTCGCACATGCTCAAGAACCCTAACTGCGAAGCCATGGAAGTGAACGATAGGAATAAGCGAGCAGAGAAAGAAGAAATCGAATCCGACGAAAAGAAGATACATAAGAAAGAAGACCGCGACGATGACGACGACAACGACGACGAGATGCTATTCTATGAAGGTGATTCAGACACCAACTGGATCAGTCGACGAGTTTGCGATCCCAGGTTGGATTGTGGAAGAAGATTTGTGGGACAGGGATGCTCCGATGATCGATGGCGTTCAGGTTACAAACGGTGATAGAAACTTCGATAAGGTCGAACTTTGTCACAATCCCAAGCATGCGGCGCCGTGGGGGTACGCATTTTTGAATTGTTCAAGGTTAGGCTGAAATTGAATGAAAAAATCAGAAGCGATCCCTTGATTAAGGCCGAATTTATGGCGAGATTGCAACAGTGCCACTGGATTTTGAGCTTGAAAATCCTGATCCAATTACTTATTACAGAGTGAGTCATTTAGGGTGTGATTGTTTATCAACTCACCTAGAAAAAAACCAATCAAAACTCAAATTTAACTCAACTTTAACCCAATTCCACTTTCTCCAATATTATCAATATAATCAAATAATATCAACCAATCATTCTTACACATCACATCAACTTTAATTCACTATTCATCTTCTCACATAATTCTAACTAACCACCATTTCTAATCCTTTTTCTCTTACTTTTACATCATATCAACTTTAATTATTTTATTTTAAATATTATTTAATATATCCACTAACAACTAACCATACCAACTTTTTTCAAAAGTAACTATAGTTAAAAAAAACCAATTAATTTCTAGATGAATTCATAAACAATCACCCCCTTACAAGCTCATACCATCAATCTTAACCCCAAAGAAGTAGTTATTCTTCCCCTAACCAGTCCCGAACCCCGACCCCCTATATACAAAGACCAGGATATTTTTCTATCATTTGCTTTGAAGATTGATGACAATGATATATTTGTTAACGGCCAAATCCACAACAGCAACAACCTGTTCCCAGGCGAAGGTATTTGCAGTTCGGATGCTTTGCTTCCCACTATCTTATGGCCCTTTGCAAGTCGGGCCCACCATCAGGAGATCACTGATTGGTGATCGAGAATGCGATCCTTTCCTAATGGACGTGTATTACAGCATGTATTACGGGGCGTGGGCCACTGTCAGTGTAAAGATGTTGTGTGAAGGGGTGAGCAGATTTTCCGGTTTCATCATTGCCCGTCCTTGCATATTCTACTCGAGGATTCGTTAAACGACGAGTGGATGATGAGGAAAAGAAGACAGTGGTGATTCAGAGAGGTGACAAGGGTATAGTGGGAATTGATGGAAACATTAAGCTTACGAGGTCGATGGTTGCTGTACCGTGTTATTCCTCCCTTGTCATTGGGGTTGTTCTGTACGAAGAAGATGGTGGCAAGTGTATTTGTCGTGGCAAGACTTTCTTTCCAGCAAAGAAAAGGGGGGAGGAAAGGAAGATCATTGTTTTTAATGGTGTCCCCACACTCGAAGTTAGTGCCAAATGGAGTTGCAGCATTGACAAGAAACACTATGAGTCGTTTTTTAAGGAAATGCGTGAGCTTGGAATTGTTGGGAGGGATGGAGCACAGAGTAGTGGGACTTGATCAGGCTATTCGGTATGCTGTTTAATGGTAATTCTTATTTGGAGTTTTATTTTTGGTTTTCAAATTATTGCATAGGTTAAAGAAAATAAGGTGGACACGATATATAGGGTGGCATTGTTTAGTCTCCTGCTGCTTTTATTAACTAGCTGGCGGCTGCACATTTTGCATTTCTATTTCGTTACTTCGTCTGCTAATAATAAAATTTTACTTTGCGTGATATGGAGCTACGGAGCTGTATAGTTCTTGTTATCATTTTCTTTCTCTTTTGTTTAGCTTATAGTTACAGCTCCTCGCATTTAACATATATACCTTGTTGAGCTTAGGTATAAACAATGGTTCTTATGTAACTGGTTTGAAACACATTTAAGGAGTAGATGTTCTGAAATTTGTGATCCATTAATAGATTCCATGACGACTTCAGTGCATGTGAGTTTATATTGCTCATGAATCTATACACACACACATATATGCATGCTTTTTCATCGCATGTGGACTTCTAGTCTATGATGATTTGCAAACACAATACTTGCGGGACATTTTTTCTATCCCATGTATAATTTTTGAGAGCGAGACTGTGAGGACAGTGTGAGAGCATTATACCAGTTACACTCATATACCCTTACCCTCCACAGATAATTTCTTTGAATTTCGGAGTTTTATCAGACACAGCACACACGATAGGCACGTGGGCTTCCATATTCCTTGTCTGATCCTTTGGGCCACCTGGACAGAAAGGAATAATGTGAAACATAGGGATATTTATTTGTTATGTTCCCATATTATTTAGCAGGTTGACCAGTATCTCTCTCTCCTCACCGCTTTGGACAGACTTACCCAGAGAGACTGGACAGGCTGCACGCCACCTCATCGCCTTGCACCATCTCTGTTGCCGCCTGTCCAGCATCCACGCCCAGAGCTGTTGTTTGGCTGAAACCCAAGCTTCTTTGGGTTAAGCTAAACACTGACAGAGTCTTTGACCGACTTACCGGAGCCGTCGGAGGTGGGGGGCCTAATTAGGAATCAAAGCGGCACCCTTATTACCGATTTCCATGCCCCCTCTTCGGGCCTCCTCGAGCTATGATGCAGAGGTTTAGGCGCTTCAAATCAGCTTTCAGATTGCTGCATCGATCTCCTCTCACATTTGGATCGAGTTGGACGCTGCCGCTGTCATCACATTCTTGACCTCAAATTAAAAAATTGTCACATCATGATTTTATCTAGGGTGCGGATAAAAATGGGACCAAAATTGATAACATTGTCAAATTATTGGACTCAATTTGAAAGTGGTCAATAACAGAGTGGATTTTTGGACTTTGGCCAAATTATAGGACAAATCTTGAATTTTTGCCCTCTCTTGGCCGAACCCGATAGTGCGACCACGTCTCTTTGCATCCGAAGGGACCCCTTAATTAACCAACACGTGTACATGACTCATCAAGCATTCATGATGATTTTTACCTTTTTGCCTTATTATAAATTGTAAAAACTCAAACAAAATTAACTATAAACAAACAACCAAAAAACACAAAAATTAAAACAACGTGAAATCACACGAGCATATTATTGCTACACACACATTTCGTCGTTCTCCTCACAGTTGACTCGATAGTTAATTACTTTGTTGATCAGATCAGATACCGAATTATAAATTAACCAGTCACGCGGAATGGCACTTCATTAAACAACTGAGATTTTCTCCTAATCTATTTTCAATTCAATCAACTCCCCAAATGTTCAACGTTTACATAATTACGGTACCATTAAACAAAATCACATTATGTCTCAAAGTTCAGTTATAAATAATCCCCTCATCATTACCCTACATTGTTCCATATTCCACAAAAAAACAACTTAACAAACAAAACATTCGACTAAAAATTACTATGGCGGCCCAAGCAATAATAGATCCACCGTGTTGTATGTGCTCGTTCGCGAGAGGTCGTGAAGAAAAGGAGTTCACGGCTTTAGAAGGTATGCCGGGAGGTTCGATTAAGCTTATGAGGGAGATGCCAACATCAGCGCTGACGAGGTGCAAGGCCGGGAGTTTGGAGCCGGGACATCATCATACTTTTGGTCACGATGCTGTGGTGATAAAGGGGAGATTGACGGTGTGGAATTTGACGAAAGGGGAAAAGTACGATTTGGGGCCCGGAGATTATTGGTTTACTCCGGCGAGAGATGTGCACAGGGTGAAGTATTATGAGGATACTGAGCTTTTTATAAAGTGGGATGGGCTTTGGGACTTTTTCATCGATGAAGATAGGGACGCTGCCAATGCTGCCATTGATGCTGAGAAAAATGCTGCTGCACCTTAGAAGTGTGTGTGTGTGTGTGTGTGTTTCTTTCAGTTTCACTGTTTATTTACTAATAAGATGTTGGTTTTGGACCTTTTCGTGTATTTGTTAGATTTTTAGCTCTTTTTTAATTACGTGATGTTCTTCTCTTCTCATTAACTGTCGTATCTGCGTATGGTTTTAATTTCGTGTATTTGTTTGATTTTATTACATATCTTCATGGGTGTAAACATGAAAATATTATTGATTGTTCATTTTTTAGTAATAAAATGTGTAATTGAAATGCTAATTTTGGAAGTAATTATAAGTTTATATTACAATTATAATATGACATTTTATACTTTTATATTTTATTTGAGTAATGTTATTTAGCCTATTTGGATGACAACTTGGTTTACAACCCAAGTGTAAATGTATACTACACTTGAGTTGTAAGACAAGTTGTCATTTAAGTTGGTTCTATAGCATTATTCTTTATATTTTGAAGTATGATATATATTTACACTTGAGTTATAAGACAAGTTGTCATTTAAGTTGGCTTTATAGTAATATTTTTTATTTTTTGAAGTATGATATATATGTTGAAATAGTATGTCTGCTAACCATTTGGTAGTCTAACCATTTGAAATAGTATGTCTGCTAACCATTTGGTCAGACAAGTTTTCTTAATTATTAAAACTAGTAACAGAATATTTATATCTTATTATTCTCTTATCTATAAAAAAGAAGTCCTATCTTAATTTTTTGACACGTGTCCAATTCTTATTAGACCGTCTCCAACCGAGCGGCAAAACGTAAAAAATGGGGGAAAATCTCTCCAATGGAACTGCAAACTCAAACCCAAAATGGGTTTTTGAGCTTCTCTCTCCTGCTCTCGACGCAAATTTGCGTTTCTGCAAAATCAAATGCGTTTGTACTTTCATTATTACAGTTTAGTCCTTCTTTTTAATTTTAATTACACTAAGGATTTTAAAAATAAAATAAATGAGATTTGTTTGTGGAGTGTGGAAACTGGAAGGTGCCGTGCCACACATGATATGGCACTAATTTTATATTTATCAACATTTTAATAATAAATTGAAATAATATAATTTTTCTATAATATAATATTTATCAACATTTTATGTATGTGTATATATTATATTCAGTATTAGTAATTATTGTTAAGTTAAATACTATTTTATTCATTTTTTATTATTATATATTAGTATATTTTATAAAAGAAAACAATTTACAAACCATAATAATATTAAACAGACTATTTAACACATAAAAAATACACTAACATTACCAAATTAAATACTAAAAAAAATATTTCATACAAATTAAATAGTATAATATTTAAAATAATAAATATTATACTTATCATTTTATTTTATATATTTCACAATAATAATGTAAAGCATGCATTCTTTATGGTATTTTCATCTTATGCATTGTAATTTTTAATTTTCTCTTGTGTGGTGTAAATTTTAATTTTTTCATCTTGTGCGTTGGAATTTTTTATTTTATCTTGTGTGTTGTAATTTTTACTTTTAACTTTTAATGAATATTATGTATATGATTATAATTTTATGATTAATTTTATTATATAAAGTATAAATTGAATTTAAAGTAATATTGTGGTTTAATTTGTAAAGTTATAAAATATGTGGGTAGTATTGAAAAGTTGTAAAAGTTGATGTAAAAGAGAATATTTTGAGAATATTCTTTTGGGTTTGATAATGAATTTTTCGGTTGGAGATGAATTACTGCAAAATGTGACAGTTACTGCAAAATGAGTTTGAGTATGAGTTTTTCGATTGGAGATGGTCTTATGAGGCCACGTCGCCCTAATAAAAACGACGTCATTTTGTGTTTAAAACGACATTGTTTCCTTTTGTACCAAAACAGTGTCATTTGACACTGATATTTCTCCAACCTACTGCCTGCGCGTTCAATCCTCGAGAAATTTTTCTCCTAAATTTCGTTGCCTTCGAATCTGAAACTCTAATTTTTATTTCTATGCAAATCTCTTCAATTATTATTTTTTGTTTATTTTTCCGTTCCACTTATGATTGTTGCCTCCAAACATCAATCTTCCCTTCTTATTTCCTATGCGAATCTGTTCGATTTTTTTTCGCGTTGGGTCTCATTTTTCTGTTGACGGCTGGTTCGAGCACGATCGCGTGAACGGCGGTGCAATTTTCCCCACCTATAGACAGATGGATCAAATCTAGACGGCATGGAGTCTATGGACTCAAGAGGAGCCGATTACGATGACAATGCTATTTCTTAAGTAAGTTTCGTTATTTAATTTAAAATCCTCCTTTTCCTTTTGGCTAATTTCTCTCGCCCTTGGATCTCATTCCGCGGTGGCTATTTTCTATGCAATAATGTACCAAAAGTGTTGTTTTTTTCATTTCAGCTCTGATTTCACAATAATCGTGTGAGCCGAGCATTGGATGTAACGAAGAAAGCAATTTCTTCTAATTCTCAAACAAGCCCGAAAAATTGAAGCCAAGCGACATGGAGGTATGAAGAATTTTCTCATGAATCTAGAATCTAGAATCCATTTAGTGTGACATTTTCTCATGAATCCAAAGTGCTAGCAGCCGCATTAGTTTTTTTTTTTTTACAGAAAAGGGGAACCTAATAATCACAAGAATCTCGATACTCTTCAGCAGAGTCCTAATGCTCTTCGCCGGAATCCCAATAATGTTTGTGAGGTGAGTTCCATCTCATTTCATTTTAACACTTTTACAATTTAGACGAAATTATAGTTAGGGTTTTTGTTTGTCCCTTTTGGCCTATTTTTAGTTAGAGTTACAGATATTGTGAGGTAAGCATCTGTGGGTTGCAGATTAACCACTAGAGTTTGTTGTCGGTTTGCATTAGAAGCTTCTTGCACATGCTCGAGACAAAAAACAAGAAAGTCTATTATTATTTGTTATCAATTTTCATTATTCATTTTTTTTTAAGTTTAGCAATAATGGTTAAGAATTTTTGTGCACATATAAGTATCGGTTACTGATTGCTAATTAGCATTGAGAATGGATGGTTGGATGTATACGGGATAAAATGGAACTGTATCAATTTTTATGATACTCAAAGTTGGGAAGAACATAGATAAATAGATGTTTTTCTCATATTTGTCAGTAGAATGCGAAAATTTGCTTAACATGTATCCACAAAGGTAACGAAGGTAACAAAATCTAAGTAACAAATGTGTAAAAGTCTTAGATATGTGATGATTCTGAATAATTTCACTAAATAAAACAATGTAATTCAAAGGAAATTTTCTTTTAGCTTCAATTAATAAATAGNTATTGTTCAGTAATTTTCTTCCATATGGAAAAGGAGGCAAGCTTTCGTCACCAAACGTACCATCAAGACACACATCGGGAGTGACCTATCAGTTAGGCTTTTCGTCTGGTGAACAAATATAAAAAACGCCGCATTCAGGTTCGTACGTCATCTTTTGATGTTTTTGGCTCAGATTTCTCATTGCTCAATTAGTTTTCCAATCAGTTATCAAAGAACTCTTATGATGTGGTTTAATATACTTTGTTTTCTATGCCGTCTGAGAAACTCTTACCAAGTTTTGGAACATATCCACACTGTCTCCTACAATGGGTGGATATCCAATGCAAGAAACTCAAATAAATCAAGTTGGTTTGTCCACATGTGAGAACATTAAATACTAACACTTAGTGTCGTGATTGTTTCTTGAAAGAACAAACATTAAAAATTTGCTTACAGTTGAATGGTATTTAGATCTTTTGATTCCTGCTTTTCTATGTGATGTGACAAAACAAATGATCATGAATTGTTTTTGTCAGGTGTATCCAGGGATGCATGGAGAGGTTTGTTTCAATACAGTGCCGTCTTACGTAATTAAAGAAGAGCCTATTTATGTGAATGCCAAACATACCATGTGATATTGAGAAGTAGGGTTCTGCGTGCAAAGGCAAAAATTGAGATTGGAGCTTCAAGAGCTATAAAGGTTTGGCTCCATAAAGCATATTTGTAATTTCTCTTGTATGTACCCAAACCTTCAGGAGTGGTTTTTGTGATTATACATTTTACTTGATGAAATGTTTTTTCAACTTTGTTTAGAATTACACATTTAAGTTATTCATGCATGAGGTTTTCATTGCTTTGAACATTTAAGCAGGGTGTTTAATAGATTCATTTATCTCTGTTTATCATTAGTCTTATCTTCACAAATCTCAGCATCAACATGCCCTGAAACGAGTCAAACGAGTCAGAGGACGTGGGGGGCCATTTTGTTAAGGCTGAAAATTCCGATGAGAAAGCTTGCAACACAAGTATCATCAAGAAGACAACGACGACTCAATCGACTCGAGTGATGAATCTTAATCTGACACGTGGCACTGCATTTTTATGCAGCCACGTCGCCCTTAATCGAAAGGACCTGCTGTGACATGTGGACATCAAGATTATCTTGGAAATAATTATCGTGGGCCTGCCGTGCTGTGCACGGCGATAGCCTTCTAGTAATGTATAGTCAATGTTATAGGATTATAACACCTTTTATTTAAAGCGTAACACTGTATAAACTAGGACGGACATCTTTTATTCTCCAACATATACATGTAATTTTTTACATTCTGTCCCATAAAATAACTTCTTTGTACCCATACAATTCACAAAATTATATATGATATAAAAATCGCATATTCAAATGAACCGTATAATTAACAGTATTATACCAACGCATATCAAAATCGAATTCATGGTTAATAATTATGTGAAACACTTTCGCATATTTTGTAATTGCATATTCAAATTCACTGCATAATTTTTTATATGTGAAATTATTTGGCATATATAGTTATCGCATATCTAAATTGATCACCGCATATTTATCATTATGCCACATATTTTCGAATAGTTTATAACTCACATATCTAAATCGGAAGCATAAATAACAAGTATGTGAAATAATCGCATATCCAACTCTACTGCATAATTTATCATATGCAAGAAAGTTTCAGATATTAAGTTATAGCATATTCAATCGAACATCGCATATTTTAGGATTATGCGGAATTTTTTACCATACTCACATATCCAAATCTATAACGCCGTATGATTAACGACTATGCGTAACATGTTCGCATATTTACAAATCGTATATCCAAATCGAAAACGGCATAATTTACTACTATCTTCCATTTCTTCGTAGATCCATATCACAAATTGCATAGTCGAAGAAATGTTTCACATATTATTCACATATGCACCTCATTGATTGTCTGATTTTTCACGTAAAAACCTTAGACAAATGGCATGTACCTACATTGGTTGATGTATATATACCACCCTTGTTACTACTCATTAATTGTATCATTTAATTGTTAACCTTTCACTTCTCGAAACCAAAAACAAAAAAAAAAAAAAAAAAAAAAAAAAAAAAAAAAAAAAAAATCCAGCAAGAGTAAATATTTATATTCAAATCACAGCCAAGAAAAAAAAATAGGCACGTTTGCGAAAAAAATGGATAGGATTTCACGCAACAAGCAAATCGCGATCCGTTCTGTGGCATGTAGTAGACCGAGTGAGGAACATGCTTGCTACTGAGTGTTTTTCAAGAAGTGCGTGAGAAGGCATACATACACCGAGACCCTGTGTTCAATTTCTTGTGGCAAGAAATTGCAGTTCACTGAACAACACACTGAGTTATGTCTTGAAGAAGAAGTATTCTGTTGCCCAAGTACGTGAAAGATTCAGCAGATGAGAAATTATTTCGATGAATTTTCAAGTCTCCATTTCGATTTCAAGAGTTCGAGTGTGTGGTGATGTTGGCTTGTTAGTGTTAACCACATGTATTGGTTGTATATGGGCGGGAGGTAAATAAGTTTTTTATTTTACTTTGTTCATAGTGACTCGGTCATAACACTAAAAAGCAATGTTCTGAAAGCCGGACCGGTTCTTGAACCGGTGAAGCTACCGGTTCAATGGTTCACTGGTCGGACCAGTGGTCGAACCGGTTTAATTAATATATAATTTTTTATTTATTTTATATGTATAATCTAAAATTGTATATATTTTTATCATTATTTTTATAGTATATAATGATATTTTTTCTTAATAAATAAAGAAAAAATAAATAAAAGATCGTGAATAGTCTAACTATTTTTAATTACCGTTATATTATAATATTAATAAGTAATATTATTTTCATCAAAATTAATGTGATTATAATGGACGAGAATATAAATCAGGTGTCACCACATATTTAAAGTTATTCAAATGATAGATTACTAAGGCCAATAAGCAAAATTAGTCTTTTAATACTATTCTACTTTTCAACTATTCTGATTAAATTAATTAGCTCAATTGATAATTTTAAGTGATGAGATGATCCAGAATTCGTGAACAAATGCATTTTGATTTAAAAAACAAGTGATATATAAAAATTTCAGCAAACAATATAAGGAAATTTTAAAAAACAAGTAACACAACATGACTTTTGTTGGACTTTAAATGCATACAGGAGGATCAAAATTATTCATATGACAAAATTGTAAGGCCCAACAATCACGGCCCAATATTTCAGCAACTCTTTATTCGTTAAGGGCATCCACATCCCTTAACACAAAAATCATTCATTCAATCAAAAAGTAACACTATCTCTCATCCACATCATCTACACATCATCATTCCACTAAATCTCTCTCCATTTAAACACACACCCACATTCCTACACATTCATTTAAATACATATGTGGGATCCATTATCCACTCATTCAATATAATTTTTTATATTCTATTCTCAATAAAAATAAATTTTAATATTTTTAAATTATAATAATAAATGTTAAATACATGAAAATGAAAGAACATTACAATACCAAAATAATTTAAATTAAGATTACACAAGAAAAAAATAGTACATTTATAGAAAATATTTTTTTAGTTGTTGGCAAAATGAGTCCAAATATGCTCAACTAAATCGGCACGAAGTTGATGATGCATTGTGTTATCTCGTATCTCTGAACTTCTACGAATATAATTTTGAAATTCTCGATTTGACCCCTGGACAGATTGTGCGGGCTCTTCATCCTCGTCATTGTGCCAATGTGTTACTACATCTCCTTCATCTTCAACAATCATATTGTGTAGAATAATGCATGTCAACATAACAAATTTCAGTTTTCTTCTATACCAAAACCGAGCAGGAGCTCTTACAATTGCCCATCGAGACTGAAGCACCCCAAATGCTCTTTCCACATCCTTTCGAGCTGCTTCTTGTTTTTCTTTAAATAACTTTCTTTTAGGATCTGACGGGCAAGGAAAAGACTTTACGAACGTAGCCCATTCTGGATATATTCCATCTGTAAGATAATACCCATTTGCATATTGCGTGCCATTGACAGTAAAATGAACGTTTGGTGCATTTCCTTGCAATACATTATTAAATAGAGGAGATTCATATAATACATTGATATCGTTACGTGATCCTGCAACACCAAAAAAGGCATGCCATATCCATAAATCGTATGAAGCAACCGCTTCAAGGACAATCGTAGGAGACCCATGCCCTCTTGTGAATTGCCCTTTCCAAGCAACTGGACAATTTTTTCATTCCCAGTGCATACAATCAAGGCTTCCAAGCATACCCGAAAAACCATGATTTTCTTCATGCATTTGGAGGAGTCTTTGAACATCGCTACTGTTCGGTCTTCTCATATATACATCACCAAAAATTTGAACCACACTTTCACAAAATTTAAAAAGACATTTGATAGCGGTTGACTCACCCATACGTAAATACTCATCAAGGTGGTCAGCTGGGACTCCATAAGCCAACTGACGAATAGCTGTTGTGCATTTTTGAAGTGGTGACAAACTTTGTCGTCCTACTGCATCAATGTTTTGCTGGAAATATGATGATCGTGTCTGAAGTGCATTCACAATTCGAAGAAATACTTCTCTTCGCATACGGAAACGTCTACGAAATAAATGATCCGGATAGACTGGATGGTCAGAGAAATAATCACTTACAAGTCTGTCATGCCCATCTTCACGATTTCTCTGGATGAACCTTCTTCTTCTACGAACTTCAGTTTCATGTTGATATGCTTGAAGTAACTCGTGGCTTCGTTGAACGATTGATGAAACCATTTCAACTTCTAAATCGTTAGTGTCATCACCATCTTCACTGTCTGTGGATGATGATGAATTAGACTCGGATCTATATGAATTTTGAGACATTTTTGGAGGATTCTAATTGAATTTAAAGTGTGTAACTGTGATTTGCAGAATGAGAAAATATATGTGAGTTCGCTTTGAATATATAGACATCAACGTATATGTGTATTGACCATTAATTGAGTTATCATATTGATAAGCGTGCCACAGTCCATACCTTATCTTCTGACATGTTTATTTGTGCCAGCAAATCGATTAACTTTTCAGAGCCATATCTTATCTTCCGACATATCGATTTTGACCAGCAAATTGATTATTATAAACATCAATTGCATATGGCTGTCATTCACGACCCATACTTCATTTTCTGACAGATTAATTGAGTTATCAAATGGATAAACGTGCCACAGCCCATGCCTTATCTTCTGACATGTTTATTTGTGCCAGCAAATCGATTAATTTTTCAGAACCATATCTTATCTTCTGACATATCGATTTTGACCAGCAAATTGATTAAAAGACAATATATCTCTCAATTATAAAGAACAATTTAAGTGGAAAGACATACTATAAATTTAATTTCGAACAAGAACAATTTAATGAAAGATTGACTAACAACTTAACAAGAACAAGAACAAGTTAAATGAAATACAAGCTAAAAGTTCAATACCTCCAATCACAACAAACAAAAATACAATGATAATTAAAACAGATAATACAACGTCTACAAGTTCCATTTCTCTCGAATTACTTGACACATTTTTTCATGAGAAATACGTTGCTCTTGAGTCATGTGGCTTGTGTCCTTCATTAAAATATCATAGTCTTTCCGACGATTTCTCTGTTTCTTCTCCTCAAGAGTAGCTTTTTTAACTTCAACTTCAGCTTTTTTCAAGCTACTTAACTCAGCAAGATGCTTAACCATGTTGTTGTATTCTGTAGCCATCTCATCAAGGTTAGATTTGCCTTTCCCCTTGGCCTTTCGTTTGGCTGCCTTCTGTCCGATGGGGCGAGCCACTTCATGAAGTTCATCTAAGTCAATGCTTGCACCCCCCTTTGATGAAGTATTGCTGGCACCAGACTCATCAATTCTCGTCTTTTTTTTTCTCAACAAAAATATCATTAGAACACTGTGGAGTGTACATAGGACGATCTTTAAGGATTCTCCATACATGCTCAAGATTGAAGGCTACACCGTCATTCTCAATACGATACTTTTCGTAAGCCCGACTTAATATATCCTCATCACTACAACCACTTCGATACACACTGTAAATACTGTTATAACACTCATTGAATCGATACACCTTTTTTTGAATCGTATTATGCCAATGAGATCTTATTATATTAGCATTTCTGTGAATATAATCAGAAGGTGTATTTTCGTTATAATAGTTTGCAACACGTACCCAAAACGCTTCGGCCTTCTGATCATTACCGGTAATTCGATCGTCACTTATTGTCACATAAGCTTTTGCCATTGCACATCCTCTTCCTTTGTCCATTGTAGACGTTTTTTCCGGCCTTCAGCAGCAACACGCGTGTTTCTCGGGATTTCAACATTAATAGTTGTTTCACAATCCTGGAATTGTGTTTCTGGAACGTATGTTTGAGTATCAGGTTCTTTCCTCATATGAGATCCGGAAGATTGACTCGATTGTTGCGGAGAAGATTGCACCAGATTTTTGACTACTTATGTATTTTAAACGAGATAAAAATGAAGAGCGATGCAGATGCTCTAAGATGCCACATCGGAGTAACAAACAAAACAATGCAGCTATATAAGTTACACCATGTAAGTTACACCACTAGACCTCCCAATCGGACAAACTGTTGTTGGTTCTAGTTAGAGCTGAGCACGGGTCTTAATGATTATTGAACCGTACAGAAAATTGAACTGAATTTACTCTGAATAAAAAAATATCTGTAGTCAAACCGTATCTAAATTATATCTGTTGACCGTTTGACAATCTTCGAACCGTACCTAAATTTTTTTGGAACGGTTCTGGAGATTCATAAAATATCTGTACCGAGAACCGAACGGAACCGAAAATAACCATACCGAACCGAGGAACCGAATAAGAACCGATTTCAATTCATAATATATA
>BKCP01006183.1:567434-583432 GCA_008636005.1 Striga asiatica
TATTATCTTATCATGTTAAAGACGGCTGAATATGGAAACTTCTCTTCCTGAATTGGTGAACATGTTAAAGACGGCTGAATCCACGATCAAAAAGGATAAGCCAGTGTTTCTTGTTGGATCCTCTTCTAAATCTAAAAGGAAGGGGAAGGGAAAACTTCCCAACAAACCCAATAAGAAGGCAAAGAACAACAAAGGAAAGAACAAAGAGAATGTTAATTCTCAGTCTAGTCATGAATGTTATCATTGTGGTAAAACTGGGCATTGGAAGAGGAATTGCAAGGAGTATCTTGCAAGCCTGAAAAGTTCAGGTATTTATTTTGTTGAAGTTAACTTATCAGTTAACGATACTTCTTGGGTATTGGATACCGACTGTGGCTCACATATTTGCAATGATTTGCAGATGATGGCAAGAAGTAACAAGCTAGAAGATGATGAAACAATCCTAAGGATGGGCAATGGGGCAAGAGTTGTTGTCAAAGCAATTGGGACTGTTTATCTAGCTTTAAATAATGGTGTACAAATTTGTCTTACAAATTGTTTGTATGTTCCGGATGTTATAAGAAACATAATTTCTATTCCATTAATGGATAAAGAAGGTTTTAAGTTCGTAATTGAGAATGGAAGATGTTCCACTTTCAAAGATACAACTTTTATATATTCCAGAAATTTGACAAATGGTTTATATACCATTACACCACAAAGTCCCATCTTAACCATTCAACAAAATAAAAGAAAATTAGATAATCATAGTTCATTCACAATTTGGCATGCTAGATTAGGTCATATATCTGAAAAGAGGATTCACAAAATAGGACCAAAACTCGACCTTAGGGGAGAGGAAAGGTTGCCTACATGTGAATCATGTCTTAAAGGTAAAATGACAAAATCACCATTTGTTGGACAAGTGGAGCGAGCTAAAGGTCTGTTGGATTTGATCCATACAGATGTTTGTGGACCACTAAATGTTAGTGTCAAGGGGAACTACCACTACTTTATAACATTTACTGATGATTATTCACGGTATGGTTATGTATACCTATTAAGGTACAAATCTGAAGTATTTGAAAAGTTCAAAGAATTCAGAAGTGAAGTGGAGAAACAAATTGGTCGTAGTATTAAAGTTCTTCGATCGGATCGAGGAGGTGAATATTTGACCAATGAGTTTCTTGATTATTTACGAGATAATGGGATTATTTCACAGTGGACACCTCCTGGAACTCCACAACTCAATGGGGTTTCAGAAAGGAGGAATCGAACATTGATGGACATGGTTCGATCGATGATGAGTTCCACTAGTTTACCTCTTTCATTCTGGGGCTATGCCTTAGAAACAGCAGCATATATTTTGAATAGAGTGCCGAGTAAAGCTGTACCCAACACACCTTATGAGATGTGGTGTGGAAAAACACCTTCATACAAATATATGAAAGTATGGGGTTGTGCTGCTTACGTGAAGCAGCAAGTGGGAGATAAGTTGGATATGAGATCCATCTTATGTAAATTTGTGGGGTATCCAAAAGAGTCTATTGGATACTATTTCTATGACCCCTCTGAACAAAAGGTGTTTGTTTCGAGGAATGTTGTATTCTTGGAGGAAGAGTTTCTCTCAAAGAATAGTGGAGTCATAGAACTTAATGAAGAACCACAAGAAATTCCACAAAGTACCACAAATAACATACCAGTAGAGACTGGACCATCTGAAACACAACCTCTTCGGAGATCCGAAAGGGTTTCTAGGGCGCCTGAAAGGTTATACCTATTGTTAGAGAACAATGAAGAGGGACTCCTTTTGGATAATGATCCAATAAGCTATGATGAGGCAATGTCGGACATTGACTCAGATAAATGGCAAGAAGCTATGCAATCCGAAATAGAATCCATGTATTCAAACAAGGTATGGACCTTGGTTGACCCACCACAGGGTATTGTACTTATAGGTTGTAAATGGGTTTACAAGCGAAAACGTGGTGTAGATGGAGAAGTAAATACTTTCAAAGCAAGACTGGTTGCTAAAGGTTATACTCAAAAACAAGGAATTGATTATGAGGAAACTTTTTCACCAGTAGCAATGCTTAAATCTATTCGGATATTGCTAGCCATAGCTGCGTATTATGACTACGAGATATGGCAAATAGATGTGAAAACTGCTTTTCTTAATGGAAACATTAAGGAAGACATTTATATGAAACAACCGCAGGGTTTCATATCCAGTGGGAGCGAACAAATGGTTTGTAGCTTCAAAGGTCCATTTATGGACTTAAACAAGCTTCGAGGAGTTGGAACATCCGGTTTGATGAAACGATCAAAACGTTTGATTTTCATAAGAATACGGATGAACCATGTGTTTATAAGAAGGTTAGTGGGAATGCAGTTGCATTTGTTGTTCTTTATGTTGATGACATCCTACTCATTGGGAATGATGTAGGGATGTTGCAGTCAACAAGGACATGGTTGTCTAAACAGTTTTCCATGAAAGACTTGGGAGAAGCATCCTTTATCCTAGGGATAAAAATCTATAGAGATAGATTTAAAAGGATGATCGGACTATCTCAGTCTATGTACATAAATAAGGTGCTAAAACGGTTTAGCATGGAAGAATCCAAACGTGGATATATTCCAATGAGTCATGGGGTTTCACTTTCTAAGACGATATCTCCAAAGACACCTGAAGAAAGAGAACGGATGAGTCATATACCTTATGCATCAGCTATTAGTAGCATTATGTATGTAATGTTATGTACAAGACCTGATGTGGCTCATGCACTTAGTGTAACGACCAGATATCAGTCTAATCCAGGTGAAGAACACTGGAAAGCAGTTAAGATGATTCTTAAGTACTTACGAAGGACTAAGGATATCTTTATGGTATACGGCAATGGAGAACTGAAACTAGAAAGCATTACTGATTCTGGTTTTCAGTCCGATAAAGACGACTATAAATCCATGTCTGGATACTTATTCACTCTGAATGGAGCGGCAGTGAGTTGGAAAAGTTCCAAACAAGAAACGATTGTTGACTCTACGACAGAGGCTGAATATATTGTTGCATCTGTTGCTGCAAAGGAAGCTGTTTGGATAAGGAACTTCATCCAAGGGTTGGGTGTAGTACCATCTGTTGTTGATCCAATAATGATTTATTGTGATAACAATGGGGATATTGCACAAGCAAAGGAGCCAAGATCTCATCAAAGATCCAAACACATTATGAGACGATACCATTTGATTAGAGAAATCATTGGTAGAGGCGACGTCGTAATGGAGCGAGTCGACTCAGCAGAAAATATAACAGACCCCTTAACTAAGCCTTTATCACAGAAAGTGTTCGAAAGACATCTTGAGAAGATGGGTCTAAGATACATGAATGATTGGAACTACGGCAAGTGGGAGATTGTTAGAGTAGGATACCCGGCGTTCCAATCAGATTGGACGTATTCTACTTGTAAATACAATCTATTAGAATTATATTAATTAAAAGGCATTACTTTATTTTAAGAGTAAGCATTTATCCTATATTTGCACTTAAGATAAAATCCTTAGATCACATATAGTTATAAGGTATGGTTGCGCATAGAGATGGTGATCATGGAACATACCTTGAAAGTTGTGATCTTAAACACAGTTCCAAGTCGTTGGATGTTTCGAGATGGGATATCGAATAAATCCGAAAAAGACTTGCACATATGATGTATACTTGTTGGACAAGAATGTTGCATTCCATCAACATTAGCGTGGGACGCAAATACATATATGTGGGTGCTTGTTAGAGAACAAGTTCACTGAACATGACCATATGAAAATTCTTAATGAAAGTTTATCATGTCGAATAAGAATTTTCATGTTACAATAGTACATGACTAATCCTTAGACTTGAGGCACGATGGTAACTTTGTGCATATTACATTTTACTTTGATTTATCCTTTTGGTTGCTAGCACAATCGTATAAAGGGATATTTTGGGTATTATATTAATATGTATGGAAGTTTGTCAGTGGCCAACAAAGGATTCGACACTTATGAAGATAAGTGAATTTCCTATGTGTTTCATAGTTAGTAATTCAAAGTCCTTGGCCAAGGCAGGATGAATAGAGATTCATACACGAATTACTAAACTTGAAATAGAATCATAGTTATTAAATCAATTTGCGTTTCGACAAAATCATACCCAAGATTTAATCGGGAAATTGGATGTCGAAAGGATTTTACATGTATGGACTTGTAATTGAAATAGATTTACTCGCTATTCACTTAATACTAGATTCATGCTACTTGCTAGATGTTATCATGATATGTGGGTTCTTGAATTAAGGAGTTAATTCATGAATAAGAGTTAATTTGATTAACTCAAATTACAAAGAGTTGTAAGCCCACTACTAGTATTAATTGTGAACCTAAAAGGTCACACCTAAATTTGAATGAAGGTAAAATTCAAATAGTAATTTTAAAGAGTTAGAATTAATTGACAAATCTAATTTGATTAGATGTCAATTAAAGGAATATATTAAATTAATCAATTGGATTGATTAATTGAATTTTGGATATTAATTTAGTAATTAATGGAATTACTAATTAATAGTTGGAATTTAAAATTGAATTTTAAATTTCAAATCCAAATAATAATAAGATTATTAAATGAGGAAATGAAAGAAAAGATTAAAATAATAAAGTCTTGAAAGATGCTTTCAAGAATTATTATTTTATTATTTTATCTTTAATATGATTAAAGATTAAATATTAATAAGAATAAATTAATTATGGCGGTCTAGAGTTGTTAACCACTTCACATAATTAATCTTATTTTTATTAATAGAATATTGGGTGGAGAATAGTCTTATTCAAGACTTAATATTTTATGAAAATATTCTACCATATATTATTATTTTATACTAAAATGTTTAGTATAAATATGGACATATTTGATGTTCAAATTTGCTAAGTTCTTCCAAGAGATTAAGAGTTGAGCTAAAAATAACATTCAAGTGTTGAGTGATAAAACAAGAAAGAGTTCTTGTAAAATTTCCTCATATATATTTATATTCCATACTTATTGAAAAACCGAGTAGTTTCTACTAGCGAAGAAACTATTGTCGGAACCGGATTTCAAAAGGTGGATACTCTTAGAGGGAAGACATTTGGATTCCTAAAGCGAGTAACATCAAGGAGTGGACGTTACCAAACCGGGAATTGATTTCCTCATACATCCTCGTTTTTTAAGGAGTTCAAGAATAAAGGTAAATTTTGAATTTACTTACAACAAATCAAAATTTGTATTATTACATGTTTTTAAATGATGACGATCTATGCAATCGCTATATGTACGTATGGGTTGATTATTTATACGATAAATACTTGTTTTTGAAACATAATTTTCCGCTGCTTATAACCCGTATGGTACAGACGAACCCAACAGTTTCTAGCAGGAAGTTGCCTATGGAAACCATTACTATTAACCCTAGCTCTGTTGTAATAATGTTCGACTTGTCCAGACCCACGACCCAAAAGACTTTGCCCTCCTATTTCATAAACCACAACCAGCCATCAATAATATAATCACCATCAATTTCGAAGAGAATTAAGTTTGAAGCAAAAACACAAAGTGAAGAAAACTATTTAATTTCTAAGTAAAGAAATGAACATTTACAGTACGAACATAACCGGCTGGCTGAAATCACGTAAGTTCAGTAAAAAATTAAAGAAAGCAAAAGGTGAGAGACACTTGGACCCGTAATATATGGAAAAGACTGATCTTGAGTATTTATACACCAAAACTGATCTTAGTTAAAAGGTGACATTAGACTATAAACAGCCAAACCTTGATAGCATTCTGCACTCCTGAGATATCTTCAAATTCGACAAAAGCATAGCATACATCTATGTCCTGCAGAAAATTTAATATATATAGAATGTCAGAAGATTAGCTAAAGAAGAAACATCAATGTACAAAGAGAACCAAAAAAACATAAAGAGCAGAAAAAAGACCTTTCGGGTCCATATGGCCACACCATCAGGCCTGAGTTTACCAAATTTCTTGAATGCTTCCCTTATTTCAGAAGAAGCCATTGTCGTTCGGACGTTTCTTACATAAACTGACTTGATCTCAACTGCAGAAAACACAAGAATAATAGCGTGAGTATAACAGTGCGTGCATGTCAAATTCCTATTATATGTGCGAGGAAAGGATTCTGTTGTCAAATCTTTACAAGCAAAAGGAGTCTAATTGTCCGAATCACGGAAAAATAGATGAACATAAGAACCAACTGACGACTGACACTTGAAAGGCAATACTTCGCGGTAGGTTATTCACAGATCAATCATCATTCCATGGACATTGGATGAATTTAAAATTGTTAATCATATCTCAAAATTAAAATATTAAATCTTAATTTCATCAAGGGAATAATCTTTTTTTCTCATCAGCCTAAGAGAAAACTAAAGCATCACAACTGTCTTCCCCGCTCACATCTACGACAAGCTACATAAGATTCGATCAACATGCTAATTGGTTTTTTTTCTGCATTTTACAAATAAATCAAAATATCAAGAAAAGAAATGTAGTGAATTCGTTTATAGAACAATTAATTAGATAGAAAACGAGGCTGAAGGTGCAAACAAACTTTGATATCTATCCCCGAATAATCAAGCGACATGATAAGTTGGTGTATTTGCTGCAAAGATTTACAAGAAGACAAAAACGAAGACTGTCAGATTTCATTTTCCACTGTTTCAAGCAACAAAATAAAATTGCATGCATTAGCATTAAGCAAGAATGCAAATGTGTGAATTTATATGCAACTTGAGGTAACCAATTTGGTAAATTCACCGAGATGAAGCTTAATTAGGTTCTCATCAGTGATACATACAGATGGATGCAAGACAATTTGATATTTCAACAGGACACTGCTCAGGCACAAGTATAGAAAATCCAATGTATATTAATGCACTACATTTGCATACAAAGATCCACCTTTAGAAACTAATAATTGAAAGGAGATGCCTAAGACAAACAGTTACAGAGAAAAATGGGAAGGTTATGATTTTGACATCAAGTAAAATGAATTGTGTGATAAGGTTTTCCTCTTTGTGTTTCGTATTTCTTCCATGCGAGGAAAAGAATTCACCATCATAAAGGATACATTCAAGAAGAGACCAATTCAAGTAAGTTAACACTGTGTTTTTAGGATCGTTTTTCAGATACTGCAAAAAAAATTAAATGTGAAAAAAAAAAAAAAAANAAAAAAAAAAAAAAAATACAACACATAATATACACCATCAGTCACGTTGTTGTCGTGGTCCACTCCTTTTGTCACTGATGCAAATACCAAAAATTAACGAATCTATTGAGATCTTAGATTCTGCAGTGGATAGTCAAACACCACAAAAGCTCGACGTTACTGGTGATGGTGAAGGTGTACTGGTGCAGCAACAGGGCTAAGAGAAGAAGGATATTGGGCGAGAATAAATTGAAAAATTCATAAACTATAAATTGGAATATATGAGAAATGAAGAGGATATTGGGCGACTTGGAGGAGTGTCGACACCGGTTTTAGGAAATCTATGTTCAGAAGCTCAGAAACAAGGTTTATTTGGCGTGGTTGCGGTTGAAGAAAGACGAAAGAGAGAAGGAAATTTGATATGCAAACCTTAGTGGGCTTTGGTGAGATATTCGGTTTGGTTGATCTTTCAAAATCCAAGGTTGGGCCCGTTAGTAAATTGGTTCATTTCTGGCTAAAATTTAATCTCGGGCCTGGTCATTCTTTTGAGGTTTTGGGCTTATCAATTTTGTGAGTTTAGGCATGAGGAAATTACACCCCATACTAACTCATTTAAAATATATAACACTTTTATACTCCTTAAAGTCTTATTTTTAAAATTACCTAAAAAGGCTTAAAATATTTTCAGTTATACTTAAATACAATAAAACCGTTATAAACTTTTTTCTTAATGGTAATTAGATATTTAAGTGAGATTAAATATTCACTTACCTAAAAAAGAGGAAATAAAAGATAAATTCATTATCCCAAAAAGCCACCCACCGCCCCACGTCTCCCTCATTCTGCACACTGCTCAATTTTTTCGCCCAATTCAAGTGTCAATGGCGAAAACTAAAATCCCTCATTCTCATCGAAAAAATCCGATAAATGGTGGCGACGACTCACCACTGATTAGATCTAGTGCCCGGCTTCCCTCAAGTTTTCCGGCAAGTCAAGAATGAACCCTATATCTAGCCGCAAGTTTTCCGAGTCGAGAATGAAGAACCCTATTTCATCTCTGGGTTCAGACGAATTCCAGTCAGACTCAAATATACCGGAAAAGTCTCGGCGAACTCGTAAATTGGAGAAGCCCAAATACACCGACAAAGATTTGAACGAGGAAGACCCTGATTTCGAGTATGAAACCCAACCCGAAGAAACCGGTAGCGAAGAAGATTTGGAAGAAGAAGACTCCCCGGTTGAATTCAAGTATATAATTAGTATAATTCAAGTATATGTGGGATAAGTTTATTATGTGTTTGTATTTTTTATGTAATTCTAACAATTATATGTGTGGACTGTATGTTAGTAATATTTAAGTTTATTTACTGGTACATATATCATACTGTCATTGTGTTTGCAGTCAAGTAGAGTTTTGTCTAAAATTGTGTTTTGTGGTTGTTCACTACACGTGTAGTATATTTTCGGTATATTCAAGGCATATTGCAATGCTCAGTATATTTGTAGTACAGATTTCTAGTATATGCAAGGTTTATTTGCATGATAATTAAGTTAATTCTGCAACTATTTGTCATACCATTTGTTTTTTAATTGCAGTGCATCTTTTTTAGTATAATTCAAGTATATTGAACAGCACACATGTTTAGTTCAATGATAGTTTAATATAAAAATTATGTTGGCAATTCTAATCTAATGAGAAAAAAGGAGAGGACAATGTTATAGAATAATTATTAGTTCGTGGATTAAAAAAAAATGTTTAGATAGCATTCAATTGCAGTAACTATTGGTGGTGTAGCCGAATAAATTACTTGATGATTTTAAATCATTGATTGATGATTTCTGTGAATTGAATAAATTGCTTGCGGCGTGATGTCATGTACTGTGAGAGCCATATTCATGAAAAGATTTTTTTTTTTTAGTAACATACTGAAATCATGCGAAAAAAAGGGGATGAGATCCGTCCTTTTAGGTAACTGAATAGGCTTTAATGCAGTAAATGATAGAGAATTAGGTAGAATTACAATTATTTGTTTATGATTAGTATTATTGTAATATTTTCAATTTCGTGTAGGAGATATAAAAATTTCTCTTTAGGCATTGGGATAATAGGTGTGATGTTTTATTAGAAAAATGTTGGGTTGTCACAATTGGTTTGGAGCTCTAACCATTTAGTATGAAATTTAATAGGCTTCATAACTTGGGTCGTACAAGTTCTTTTCATGCGCTTCACGGAATGCCGAACTTTTGGATCCAATACTTACATTTTCAACATATGAGTCCCTGTGACGAGACTCTTTCGAGGAGGTATTTTCATGTATCCGATATATGGAGAATTGACTTTTATTAGGAAGTTATACTATACAAAAATTCTATGGAGTCATCGGATGGTTTTCTTATGGAACTATCCACCACTTAATGTATTGGCACCTGTCCATAGTGTATTTATTACAGGACATGTGTCAATACACGATTGATGAATAAGTGTGGATGACTCCATAATCCGAGCCATCCGATGACTCCATAGCAAAATTGTTATACTATATTAGTATTTTATCTACTTATTTTGTATTAGTGTTATTATAATTGTATTGTATGAATTGAGCTATGTTTAGATTGATTTATGATTTTTTGGTATTTTTCTGTAAAAAAGAGATGAAGAAGGAAGGCGATGAAGATGATTGAAAGATAGAGTAGAGCGATAAATACGAGAGAGTGAAGAGAGATAGAGAGGTAATTTGTGTAACTGATTGCTCCTTCTCCAAGCACAAACTTAGCCTTATAAAGCATTTACATGTGGGTTCCATAATATTCCCTTCTTGTTAAACCTATACTAATTAGAGAAAAATAATAAAATAATAACAATAACAATAACAACACTTAACGGGCTACTTAAATGGTTCAACCCACGACTCAAAAGTCATCTCAATTGGGTCTATACTTCCCTTTTTCTTCAAGTATTAACCAATTCTCAAGGCTCCATCCAAGCCCAAGTCTCTCCATATATCGAATACATGACAATACTCCCTTCTCGAAAGACTCTCGTCTCCGAGACTCATACGTAAAAAATGCAACTTTTGCCAAAATCCTTGACATCGATTATAGAGCATTAAAAGAACTTGAATAGGCCAAGCTATGAAGCCTGTTAAATAACCAGCTCCAAATTGATTAGGCCCAAATCCCACTTGAATGAAATTCTTAATTGGCCCAAGAAAAATGAAAAAACCATCCATCCTTTGTCATTAGAAAGGCATGCGACTTGCTAAAAATTACCAAGGCCCGATGTGTGCCAATGCTAGCCAACTTATACTTGTGCATATTGGTCCCAATTTTTTTAGGACATTACTATTCATCGCCCCCGTAGACAGTTTTGCCTTTGGCATTTTTTTTCAAAAAGTAAAAAAAAAAAAAACTTGTCCGGCCGCTGAAACCGGACGGCCCAAATGGCGTCCGGCCGGTCGGACCGGACACGACCGTGTCCGTAAGCGATTTACGGCCGTACGGACCGGTTTTTGGGCCGGCCGGACGACCGTTGGTTGTCCGGCCCCGAAGGCCGGTCATGACCGGTCCGACCGGCCGGACACCTTCTTTTTTTTTTTTTTGAAAATAATATTATTATAAATTATTATGTTATATATTCAAAATAATTTGTTATAAATTGGACGTTAGAATAAAAAAATCATTCAACTGAAGTTTAAGAAATAAAAAAAAATATCATTTAACTGAAGTTTAGGAAATCTATTACTATATAATACAGTTAAGAAAGAATCGAAAAAAATAATTCATTTTCCGGTTCAAATGTTTATTTTTTCCCTAAAATTTTATTTGAAATATTTGGCTAATGTGAATATTGGTATATCCCGCCCATGAAATTTGGTTTTGCGGATTAATTTCTCACGTGATTCCTAAAATCATGAGTTAATTCCATTTCTAGTTCTTTAATTTGATTTAAATTTGGAAGCGATTTTTATATATCATGTCAATCCTAAAATCGTAGGTAGAATTTCGTTGGTGTAGAAAAAACAATTGGACGAATGTTTAAGTTGTATGTAAAATTTCTTAACATCTTTAACATTGATAAAAAAACTAAGATATATGTCAAAAAATGTTAAATACAATTAAATTTATCTATTCTTTTTTTTTTAAAAAACACCTACAGTTTTATATGCTATTTATTAAAAAATGTCTAAAAACATCTATAATAATTTAGCTAATTTTCATTAATATAAGTTGCAAGATCATTTTTAAAATTAAAAGATTTACATATTATGAAACAAATCGTTCTTTATAAAACCTGAATATTCGATTAATAAAATGTGGATTCAAAACTTTTAAAAAATATTTCCTTCAGGAAAGTGAAAGGTTTCGACGGGAAATTTATTTTAATAGATGTAATTTTAATGAGTTGATAAAACTAAATAAAGATGTGATTGTGATGAGTTGAGTCGTATGATCCCGGAAAAGTAGCAGCGGAAGCAAATATAATGGAGGAGGAAAAAATAGAAATAAAATATAATTAATTTTATAATCTTAATTTGGTTATTAGATTTTTAAATTCAAACATCTAAAGGAAAAAATCACAAACAGATTTTTTGGGTAAATTTTATATTATATATTGATTTTCATATAATCACATATCTAACAAACTAATTAATATTATATTTTTTATCTACATTATCTAACTAAATTTTTTATGATATAAGTAATATAATATATTAACAAATTAATCATTTATCTACCGGAATTATCTCTCTAACAAACTTGCCAATTCTTTTGAAATTAAAATGATATGACTAAATTTTTTATGATATAACTAATATAAATATTATTGATTTATCTATTTAATAAATGTTTATTATTTATTTTTTTCCTAACGTGATATAATCTAAATTTGGTTATTAGATTTTTAAATTCAAACATTTAAAGGAAAAGAACACAAGCATATTTTTTGGGTACATTTTATTTTATCTTAACTTCCATATAATCACATTCCTAACAAACTAATTAATACAATTACAATTATTTAACTAAAATTTTTAACTTCCATATGCGATTTTCGATTGCTCTGTAACATGAACGTATGTTCCCACGCTTCGAGACAAGCTCGTTCTCCTGAGTCGACCCGTCAGACTCTCAGGAGAACGAGCCTGTCTCGAAGCGTAGGTGTAACACCCCGCTTTTTGTAACTTTTACTTACGAAAAACTGAGTAAAATTTTTGCGTTTGTTTTCGAAAGATGCTGATACTGTTTTCTAAAAATACTTATACTTACCTAACTCACAGGATGTTACTTACTTAATAACTAATTTATTACTATTTCCTTTTACTTATGCATGTACCAAAATTGATATAAAATCCAGTTGAAAAATATGGATAAGAGAAAATTAAACATGTATGCATACAAGTTCTAGGTTGGCAGTACGGAAGCGTAAATAAAATACAGTACAGTCTGAAAATTATATTATTACATGCTAACATAAACATAAACATAATTGAATGTCCAGTTGTCTTCGGACATCACCACACCACCGATCGGCTCACGCTCCGACTGGACTCCGTCACCTGAGAAAAACATAATGGGAGCGTGAGCAAAACCACTGGACTCCGGCTCACGTTTGTTTAGTGGATTTATTCAACTTATTATTATTATAATTTATAAGTATTATTATAATTATTACGATTAATTATAATTATATTAGAAATTATTATTATAATTAATTATAATTTATAATTATTATAATTAATTCTAATTATTATTAGAAATTATTATTTTAATTATTATAATTATAATTTTAAATTATAATTATTATTATAATTATTTATAATTTATAATAATAATAATAATAATTATTTTTATAATTTATAATTAATTATATATTATAATTAATAATTATTATTATTATAAAAAAAATTGTCCGGCCGGCTCGTGACCGNCCGACGACCGGACGGCGCCGCCGCGTCCGGAGGCGGCGGCCGGACGCGGCTTCAGATTTTAAAAAAAATTTAAAAATTTTTTTCGCACGTAAAAATAAAATAAAATTACCTTGCTAGAGAAGAATGTTCTGCCGAGGCCATAGGATTTTTTCGATATTTTTTCGGTTTTTTTTCGGTGCTCGAATCGCTCGTTGAAAGTCCGAGAATTTAGAGAGATAGAGGGAGAAAAAGGGTTAAGGACAAAAGAGTAAAAATGGAGGGCGGGTGAGTAGTAATGGGGGCGGTAAATAGTAAATGAGTTTTTTTAATATGTATATACCAGCCCAACTTCCAAACTGATTACTTCTCATAGTGTGCCCCCTCTTTCTCTTCTCTAGAATCATCTTCGACGCTTCCAACTCACTCTTCTTATGAAATTTTGAAGCATATCTTGTTGGGATCCAGCGCCGCCATTATGTTGTATTGACCTCGACTTCCTTCTTATCTCGTATTTTCCTATTTCCTAATCCCAAATTTTTCATTTTCTTTTATCGCCACAATCTCCACATAGACAAATCCAGTGCCGGCGACCCTGGACCCTCGTCCCTATGCAATTACGATCTCCCATGAAGAAATGGTAGTTGCACGTCTGCCACGATCACGGCAGGAGGGTTGGGATCGTAGTTGCACGTCTGCCACGATCTACCATGAAGCACGTCCGTCTCAATGTCACTATTTCCTCTTGGACTAGTCCCAACAACTGGAGAAATGGCTTATCAGATTCCTATTCCATTTCAAATACGACGTACATACCTCGATCCAATAAGATAATTGAATCTGATTTATGCTTTAGTAATGACATTGAATCAGAATATGATAGCTTGCCTATTGAATTTGGCTCTAATTCAAAGAGATGTTGGTAAGTCACCTGGATTTTCGAGCATTTCATCATATTTATGGTTTTTTAGCGTTTGACCATCCGCGAAAGTCGGATCTAATACCTCAACTGGCTCACCGATTTATGATATTGTTTTCAACTGTGTATGGTTCGTTGCAAGAACAAATATTGGCTGTTGTTTTCAAACTTTTTTGATCAACAAAGGAAAAACTTGATGGGAGTTTGGAGAATTAGGTAATTTTGTCTCATAATAAGAGGTTTTGAAGCCTTCAAGAGCAGGAGTCAGTTGTGCAAGGAGAGATAAAGTAGGTAGAATCTAGGCTTGGGGTGCTATTTTCTGGGTTCAGTTTTGAACATGAAGAAGTTGAAATTGTATGGAAGTAAGTATGCAGTTCAGTTTATCGAATTATCGTTTATCCCAGATATTTGTTACTGGAAATTTGACTTGATTACATCCATTCTTGTCTGCAGCTTAAAATGGCTGGCCCCTCTTTTTTGAATTTTCAGCTGCATCGTTTGTTCTAAAATTTTTTGTTGTCTTTCTAACTGATTGAGAAAGAGCCCGTCCGCCGTCGCCCGAGGATCGACTGTCGTGATACCAATTGTTATGAACCAAGTTGTGTTGTATGAATTGAGCTATCTTTAGTTTGATTTATGATTTTTCGGTATTTCTCTGTAATAAAGGTAAAGAGATGAAGGAGGAAGATGATAAAGATAATTGAGAGAGAGAGAGAGAGAGAGAGTAGAGAGATAGATACGAGAGAGTGAAGAGAGATATAAACGAAATTTGTTTTAATTGATCGTTCCTTCTCCAAGCACAAACTTAGCTTTATAAGACATTTACATGTGGATCCCACAATATTCCCTTGTTGAACAACTTAGACTAATTAGAGGAAAATGATAAATAATATCAATAACAATAATAACACTTAACGAGCTACTTAAATAGGTCAACCCACAACTCAAAAGCCATCTCAGTTGGGCAGGAACTCCCTTCTTTCTTTAAGTCTTCATCCATGCCCAAGTCTCCATCCAAGCCCAAGTCTCTCCATATATCAATTACATGACATGCTACTTCTCAGGATTTTTGCGTTTGGATCGTAGAAATCCTCATTTCGGCTGGATGATGTGTTCGTACGTGTCATTGCATGGTTTCATACCCATTGCCTGTTTGGAAAGCATACTTTTGCTCGGCGGGTGGACTGTGGTTGTAAATACCTATATATTGTACATATGAGTGTACATAACACTCACATTGTGTGGAACCTACCAAAAATTAAAAAAAATATCAAGTTGACCCCACTCCATGTGAGTGTTATGTGCACTTCTATGTACATTTATTATGTACTTGTAGCATTTTCCCCTATAAATTAATGTTTGTAACCTTTTTTTTCGTATTGGACACCTTCGTGAAAATTCCTTGTGAATATGTCAGATGTCAACTATCGACCCACACTGGCGGCGCTGCTTTGAGAACCTTTAGGTTGACCTTGAGTACGATCGAAATCGTCGGCGTATGGCTCCTCCCGGTCCTCGTCCTCCTCAAACTTTAAGCTCTCGTGGATTTTAATAAAAGATTGAAAGGCACGTTGGACCGTCGCATATTCAATGTCATTGGGTAGACATGGAACGTCCGGGTATATCATCGACATCGACAATGGAGGTTGACCACCCATAGATGCGCCTACATTTTTATGGTTTGGCGGCCGTCCACCGGCACCTCCACGACCACCACGAGCACTTGACATTTTTTAAGTTTACTATAATTTATAGAGTAAAAACGAGAGGTGAAAATTATAGAAATGAGAGAGAATTCTGTAGAGATTATAAAACATAAACCAAAATGAGATTTATAAGATAAAAAATGAATTAATCTATAACTGGGCCGAATTTATCTAGAACCAGACATAAAATTAGAGAATATATTAAGAGAGAGATGAAGAAAGTGAGTAAGATAACAATGTTGGTGTGAATTTTCAGCAT
>BKCP01006183.1:585283-597077 GCA_008636005.1 Striga asiatica
ATCTAAGGGTCATTAACACAGCTCCTCCTCTAGCATTGCTTGTGCAGGTAGAACTGTAGAGGATAATACAGATTGCTGCTCCTACGGAAAGCCTTCTCAAAACTCTACCAGAACAAAATCTCTCACACCCCCACCCCACAAAATCGAAATTCCCTTGTTTTCTCTTTAACACCCTTCAAAATCTTCCTCGTTGTCCATTCAAGCCACACACACATCCTCAAATGGCCCTCATCTTTCTGAAATCCACAAGAGAAATGAATAATTTAATTTCCACAATGATTTAATCCATCTGAGAGTGAGACATCACCAAATGGGAAACCCCCCAAAACCCCTCCCTCTTCTCTTCCCCCTTCTAGCTATTCTCCTCCAATTTGCCCCATATTCCCGACCTGAATCCGACTCCACCACCGTCGTCTACAAGGGCTGCTCAAACCAGTCCTTCTCGGACCCCTCCGGCGCTTCCTCCCAGGCAATTTCCACCGTGTTCGGCACCCTCGTCGCCCAATCCTCCAGAAACAAGTTCTTCCGGACCACCGCCGCCGCCGCCGGCCGGGACTCCATCGACGGCCTCTTCCAGTGCCGGGGCGACCTCTCCAACGTGGACTGCTACAGCTGCGTGAGCAAGATCCCGATCCTCATCGACCGGCTCTGCAGCGGCCGGCCCGTCGCCGCCCGGCTGCACCTCGCCGGCTGCTACATGTCGTACGAGGTGTCGGGGTACTCGAGGATGTCCGGAATGGAGATGTTGTACAAGGACTGCAGCGAGAAGAGCGCCGGTGGGCAAGGGTTCGAGGAGAGGAGGGACACGGCCCTGAGCGCGCTGGAGAGCGGGATGAGCTGCAACGGCGTGCGGGATGGGTTCTACTCGGCGAGCGCCGAGTCCGTGTACGTGATGGGGCAGTGCGAGGGCGACGTGGGGCCCGCCGACTGTGCTGACTGCGTGCGGATTGCGGTGCAGAGGGCGCAGGTCGAGTGTGGGAGCTCGGTTGCGGGTCGGGTCTACCTGGACAAGTGCTTTGTCGGGTACGGGTATGGTCCGAATGGGTCGCCCAAGAAATCTGCCTCTGCTTCCTTTAATTCTCCGTATTCTTCTTCGTATTCTTCATCCTCCTCTTCTTCTTCCTCAGGTTTGATTCTTTAATTTTTGAATGTTTTTTTGTTTAATATTTAGATGCAATTTGAGTATGTGATTTTTAGATTGTTTGTATTTCAAGTTTTTTTTATTTTTTTATTTATTGTTATATGCGAGGACTGGTATAATCAAGACTTGGTATTTTATATATCTACTTCAATCTGTGTCGTTAACTGGTGAAGGTTCAGGAAATTCTCTCAAGTTGATAACCAAAATCTTGAAACTGAAGACAAAGGTGTTTTTGTTGGACTTTGATTTGTGGGGATCTCTGTTCTTTTAATATGATTTTATTTATATATTCTAAGGCGGTGTTTGGTCAGAAATTTAAATGTTACTATATTAAAATAGCAGTTGGTCAGAACTCAGAAGTGTATATGTTACTTTATTTTTGTATTGCATCTTGTTTGCCTCCTATATTTTTGTATTGATGATTGGATTTATTAAAATGTATATTGTGTTTGAATAATAAATAGGGGCAGGGCCGAATACAGGAAAGACGATGGCTATAATATTTGGAGGGGCAGCCGGAGTAGGGTTTTTGGTCATTTGCATTCTTTTCGCAAGAGGTGTAGTGAAGAAAAAGGATGGTAAGCTTAAGCTAGTTTTCATCTTCTTAGTTTGTTGACTATTTGTCCTTTTTTCCAATCTACCTCATGCTTTTATGATTTGGTGATGTTGATTTTTCTATTTTTGCAGATTTTTGAGAGCTTGAGGAATTTGGAACACAGAATTTTTTGTTTCCTCTTCCCAAAATGGTTGACGAAGTAGAGAAAACATAAGTAATTTCATAGTGCGTCTACTAATTATGAAGTCAGTTGGATGAATTTAGTAGTCTTTTGCAGAGCTTGTGTAGCAATTTTGGTTTCATTTTGGAATCTCCTCCTTCTAATGCAAGGTGAAGAGATTTTTTCCCCCTTTTGCAGTTCGCTATATATATATAAAGGAAGAAAAAAAAGTAAGAAATATTTAGTGGAGAAATTTTGGTATGAAATGAAGCTAATAGGGTCGCAGTCCGAAATGAAAAATGACGGTGTAATGTAAGTGTCAAATAGCAAGTACCAAGACGGTTTTGGATTTTTATCCTGTTTGCCATGTGATGTTTTGTCCCTTTTCTACTGTGCACGAACATGTCTCTCTCTATTTTCTTCTTCAAAGTTGTGATGCTTTTGAGGAAAAGCATTCTCTCTCTCATGCTTTTGAGAACTAATATATTAAATAAAAGATTCGAATATATTAAGGCCAAAAGTGCCACCTTTTTCCAGCTTGAAAAAGGTACATTGGCTCAGAGCAAAAAGTTTTAGTCCGTCTCACAACGGCCGGTCTCTGCCCTCCTTTCAATTCCAAAGCCTACAAAACTAGAGTGAAACAATGAAATATCTTAGCACTTAAAGATGGTCTGTCTAGCTTTTCTCCCAAGTTTGGATGAATTTCATATAGCATCTGTATGAATAAATGTGAATATGGTAAACGACTAAAAATCCTGAAAGTAGGATCAAATTTTGCCCACAATTGTTTCTCAATGCTCTTTTAAGCATTGTGCTGGCAGTATGATTGACTAACTCCACGGTATCTCCATCTTGTATCTTGTGATTGGAGATGTTTCTCTATCTATAGAGGACGGGAACAACAATTTATTTCCATATCAAATCTAGGAACAAGAAGAATGGATCGAAGATATCAACATATTTTTCAAAGTGAGGAAATGAAAGTTTAAAAATAGAGGTAGGTCAAAAGCCTAATTCAAAATTTATATCCATCGAATTTGAATAATAGATTTAGAAAAAAGGATACACGACCGGTCATGAACTGGGGTTTTAGTGTCACTTGGTAATGGATCGAAGCTCCCTAGCTCGACTTAGAGGAGACAGATCGAGTTGGTCGAGGTAGGTTCAACGGACGATAGGTCATGTTATGGACCTATGACCTATGTAACCTGAAACCTCAACTAGTGGACTGGTACAAGATAGAACATCTAATTCTAGCGGTGACTTTCGGGTTGACCTAGTGAATTGGTGGAGGTGTTAACGGCGTGACATCTAAGGGAGATAGGATTATGAGAATCCTGAGAGTCTGAAATACATGGAAGGACATCCAGTACAATACAATATGTGTATATTTCGTTGCCTTAAGGAAATAAAACTCGGGGGGAACAAGGTAATTGTTCTCCTATGAAAGTAGAGGTATAGTTACTGTTTGGGGACGTTCTGTTCATTATCATATACACATTATAAACGAGAGACTACCTTTATCATCGAAGGCTCTATGTCGAGAACCCTCGCAACGCTTTTTTAGGTACTCAGACGAGAGGGTCAAGAACGATTCAGAGATCCAAAGATCTGGCTACTTAAACATGAGTTATTTGGTAGATCTGTATCAAATTAGCATCGTCTGTGGGAAAACATAGTTCTACTTTGTTTTAAGCGGGATTGCATCTTCTCAACAAGTCATACGAAGGTACCAACGATGTTAATGATGGAAAAAGAAGGAGCTAACATGGTGTTGATGGACGGATCCGATCAACGGTTAAAATACAAAGTAATGATAATATGAGATGGAAAATAACAAAGAGAATACGAGTTAATCACTATTTATTACGTAATCATGAGGTCAGCCTCTCATACGAGGTCGGTACCATAAAGAGGGATCTTATTACCTGAGAATTCAACAACCCCAAAATAAATGAGGGGGTCTCCTATTTATAGTAGCATTTAATGGGATACTGTTCCTTTACTATTCATGCTGTCGTGTCGTACAGTGGCTTTGAGGGACAGGCCGGCGCTTTTTTGACTGATTGGGAGTGATTCGTGGCTTTCCCAGTTATTACCTACAGAGCATTAAATGCGGGTATGGGCTTCATTAAATGCGGACATGCCCTTAGGCCGGGTTAGACGTCCTAGGTCTGCATGCTAGTCTGAGACATCCCATCGGTAATCATTTGATTGACAAGTGGCATTATTTTATTGTTTCCTAGATCCTTAGATCCCACGAAAGTCGATTTAATGAAACTCCCAGGTCGGACTTCGGCAGCTAATCCATTCCGGTCTTCCGGGCCCCATTTCTCCGCCCAGCACTTATTCGGGCCGGCTTCGTAGCGAGAAAGTTAAGATGCCGATCTCGGGAGCGATGTAGCTCGTCGCCCTTGTTGAATTTGGCCCCTGATCAGCTCGGCACTTCTGATGTAACTCGATGACCAGCCTCGACGATCGGGTCGACCTCCTTTAGTTCTTCACCTTTGAACCGTAACTTTCATATGTGCCCAACTCGGGTATCAACACATGGAAAAAGGTTACGGCGACACCTGGTTGGGAAAACGACCTTTGGGGCTTGAGCCCACCTCTAGAATGCTCTCTAACAGGAATTAGCGAGAACGCTGGTTAACGAGGTCTCCTGTCCCCAAGGTATACCGGTACGATCCCCAGAGGAGATGACTGATGGCAGGCCGGAGGACCAGTTGCGCCTAAAATTAGAACCTCCATGGGTATCGGGGGTCGTTGAGGAATATGAGCGAGCACTCGTTCCCGTGTCAGTCCACCCTCTCCCTCCTCGAGGAAATACCATCCAGATCACCCGGATAGAGTTGAAGATGATGATCGTAGAAGCAGTGGCGGTGTGCACCCAACCTGTCCAAGCATGTTGGAAATCACATTGCGACCTGTGGTATCAAGGTGGGGGGACGACAAGCCTGAGCGATCCGTTAATTCTCCTAGTGTTGCTTCAGAAGCTCAATGAGACCCGACCCCGGAACGAATGGTGCTCCAGCTACATTAGCTTCAGGAAAAGATCGAGGGACACCGTGATCCCAGGCTTTATGGGCACCCATTTGCGGATGAAGTGCTCGACGAAGATATATCGCATGGATTTAGGGAGCTAGAACTTGTCTTACAATGGGTCCATAGACCCGGATCTACAATTGAGGTCTTTGAAAATATGGTTGTGCTGCATAAATACAACAACCCAGTTTGCTGTCGGACATTCTTGGCTATGCGAAATGAATCTTGGCTATGCGAAATGAACCTTCTCAGTACTTGTTCCATCAGCTCTCACCAGAATTTGTAAAGAACTTATGAGGGTTCAACTTGTTGTTTGTCAATCATCTCTCTAGCACACATAAACATCAAAAACGTACTTGACACTCAATAACATGCAGTAGTGAGACAAAGATTCTCTCAGGTAGTACGTATCTCGGTATACCAAGGAGTGCGTAAATGTATAATGGGCCTTAGAAGAGGTCAAGGCAGGAGGGCTGACTAGTGTTGGGTTCGACGAAGAACGTCGGCCATTGTTCTCTAATAGAATACCTAAGAAATTAATCCTACACGCAGCAGAAAACTAAAGTTTATGATAAAGATCTTATGTTTTCACAAAAGCCGACTCTGTATAGATTACACGGGCTATGGGCCCGGACTAATGGTTCTCAGATGTCTCCAACCTTTCTTCATCTGCCTCATCTTGTTGGTGTCCCTTCGCTGAGTCCTTTCCATACACCGCTTGCTCACGTCATCTGGTTGCATGCGTCGGGTATCGCATGCAGACTGTTGCTCTACGTGGCGCCTGGTCGTTGCAGTCGTGTGCTTGTTGCGGCTGGACGTCTCTAGTGGTGTTGCGTCGTGTTGGAATGCCACGGGGCTGGCTGCCATGCGCTTGGGCGTATCTCCGAGGGGCTGCACTATGGCTGGTCGTGCGCTGTTGGCTATGTGCAGACCGCCGGTGATCGCCCAACACCGTGAGTTTTATGTTATATTCCTTGCATCGGCTGGACGTCGTGTGGGCAACGATCTACCAATTACGTGTGGCTTGAACTCTCTTCATCTCCTCTCTCACATGTGAAGCTAGAGTTGAGTTATGAGAATGAGTTCCCCACATGGTTTATATATAGGCTACAACAGGGACCTAAGCAGACTAGGATTAAGACTCCCAGTGGGTCAATAAATACTTGGCTTGTGGTCCACCCTATTTTCTGGGTCATTAATAATAAATAATTCCACTAAATATTTATTATTGCACTTTATTTTCTTCACCCCAACTATATGGGTTCCACCCTATTTTGTGTTACTCAATAATTCCATTGTGAATGAGATGTGTGTTTTTAGTTAAGTGAATGTTCGTAGTTTATATATTTATGTAAACATAGTTCTTTTATTTTACATTGTAGGTAATATGGTTCTGGGTCTGGAACAGTAAGATCATATTATTAGTTCCTTGTAAAATATAAATAATGGTTCACAGTCGAGACGGAACTAAACTACCTGTCATGAAATACTGTAGTGAAAATCTTGGAATTAGTTTATCTTAGACCGATGGATTACACTTGTACATCCTAAATGTATTGAACGGACCCACATGATGATAAGATTATTTATACTGACCAAGTAAAGAATCTAGACCTCATTATTTGATGCGTATTCTTAACTCGTAAGACAATCTACGGGCATATATTGTCGGCACTTACTTTGATTTATCATGGGTGAGACCTACTCCGGTAGGTCGACATACTCGTTATTTTGGTAAGTAATGTCAGCTGCATGATGTGTCGTCGATATTGTTTACGGTCACCATATCCCAGGAATGATTGAGTTGATGATGTCTCCAAAATGAGCATAAGATTATTATTATGTCAAGCTCGGCCGGCGTATTAATTTCCGACATAATAATAAAGAATTAAGTGGTACTAGTTTCGGATTCGAGAAGTTCATTAATTATATTGTCAGTAATTTAATTAATCAATGGACGTAAATACGGGAGTGTAAATGAGCAATAAAGATGGGAAAGAATTAATTGTAATTCGGAGTTATGGGAGTGCAATGATATTTCTCTAGTGAAATGATTTATTATTCGAGCATTGAGCAGATTGGGTTTAGCCAACAGTTGGGCTCATGCTTGGGAAACCTATATTTAACACCCCATTGAAGTCTCTACTGCGGCCCTATAAATAAACCTCCAACCACAAAAGAGAAAGAGAAAACACATCCAGTCTTCTCCCTTATCAAGAGAAACCGATCGACCCTTTTGTCTTCTTCTTGAGAGTTTGTGAGATTCGAGAGCTTCGTTCGATTGATCCACCAAGATCGTTCAGAAAAGGTGTTTGGGTAATACAGTAGAAGATCTTTTGGTCTTTTATTCGTACCCCACAAAGTTTTGTAATTCGCGGGGTTGTTCGTTTTTTCACGAAAACAAAGAATCAGGACCATCGGAGACTGACGATCACCATCCCGTACCTACCGGAGTCACCTGCACCTCAGCCGAAGTCATCCACGTTCAGCCATGCCCGAACGTTGTCTGGTCGTGCACACCCGCTCAGCACCGCGCAAGTGTAGTAGCACTGTGACCGTTGCCTGTTCATCGAGCGCGATCTGCGACATTTTCGTGCGACGCACAGCGCCTAGTGCTCGTAGCGTGCAGCGGCCTGTGTTGCTTTGTGTGACAGCGAGATCCGCACGTTTCTACAGTGAACTGACAACAAGATCTGAGCGACAGCGTCCAGCGTGTGAAATGTCTCGATCACTAGCGCACCAGTTCATGCAGTCTCGGGCCAGACGTGACTAGCGTGCCTCAGCTCGAGCCCAGTGCGTCCCAGATCGGCCCAGACGTGAACAGAGCGTACTAGTTCGGTTCATTAGGCCCACTATGATCCCAGAGCGATTCGACTTAGCCACCGGCGGTTCGAGACGACCCAATGCGAATGGTAAGTGATCGGAGACGCGAGAACGAGACATAGTCTAGCAACCCAACGTACTTTGAAGTTCACACGATATCCAAGAGTGGAAATCAGAAACATCTCAGCGTCGGCAAAAATTTTAAACCGTAAGTCCTAATTCTACCTATAGATTCCGCTGCGTTAGATTTCTATTCGATAGATTCGAAAGTGCACATGGACAACATTCATCATAAAACCAAACAACTGGTATCAGAGCCCAGGCTAATCCATCTTTATGCACTATTTGAATTAGGACTTACATGACATAAGTAAATTAATTATGTATGGGCGCAATGCATTGTATATAAGAATTTAAAATCAGTGTTGTTTGCAGGTATTCTTGAATCCGACTATCTTGGCCCATTTATGGGTTTTAATTCATGTATGTCGTTTTATAAGCCTCAGACATGTCGTGAATTTTTAGGTTGTGGAATGATTGTAATAATTTAAATGCACGGTGGGACACCGCATAGTTTACCGTTTTCTTTGAACAATCATGTACGACCCTCGTGTGGGTCATAGGATCGAATTTGTAATATTATTATCATGTTCTTCGATTGACCATGTTGGACGCGGATGAGACCGGATGATCAAGACGATGACGACCAGCATATCCCGACGAGGCGGAGCCAGCAGCGAACCTGCGGTCGACGGTGCAAGCGACATCGGGCGCGACCAGGCGAGCCCGCCGGCAGCTTTCTACCATGCGCGGGCAGTGCCAAGGCACGAACAGGCAATGTCGGGGGCGACCGACGACAGGAGCGGGATAGGCTCGCGCGCATGTGGCAACTGGGCAAGTGTGTGTCATGGCGAGTTTGCGACTTGTTTGCAGTGGTTCGCACGCGGTGCACATGACTCAGGCGTGGGTGCTTGACGCACGTGACGATGCCAGTGGTTGCGGTGCCGACTCGACCGAGCGAACACCACTTAAACACGACATCGAGATGCGGCCAGCGGACGCGCTATGTGACTGACGACGGGAATGATTGTGAGTTTAACTCGCGCCAGTGTTGCCAGAACGTCGTGCGGTGACCGCGACGTCTCCCAGCGGATATAAATAATGAATAGATACATGTCATTTGTCTAAATTTTTTACGTGAAAAATCAGACAATCAACAGGTGCGCAAATTATGCGAATAATATAAAAAACATTATGCATAATCGTTAGTTATATGGCTTTATTTACTTCGATATGCAAGCACATGTCGCATTATCATAAAATATGCGTCAATCGATTTGGATATGCGATAACTAAATATGCGAAATCATTCGTATATTATAAATTATATGGTGGATTTTGGATATGTGATGTAGCGCAGCGTACGAACGGAAAAAGAGAGAAGAGATTTTAATCTCAGATACGCGTTTTTCTAATTCAAATATCAACTGCCTTCACAAAAGAGGATGAGTCCTTTAAATAAGGCTATGAAAACCTTAATACTAGCTTGTCCACCAAGCATAACAATTTATAACTAATAAATATTTAAAGTCTAATAATAAAACTAATAAGAATGGCAATAAATAATTACAAAAGAGTCGGCATCCGATTATATATATCCAGAAATGCAAGGGCGATCTCTTATCCATCATCCTCTCTTGATTGAGAAGGATTCGCCATCGAATCCTAGCCGATCTCGTCTTCGTCCGTGTTGTCATCTAGAAACGGCTCCAAATGCTTGACGTTGAACACGTCAGACATGCAAATGTGCAACGGTAGACGGAGACGGCATGCATTCGGGTTGATCTTTTCTATAATCTCCACGGGGACAATCTTCCGCGCTAACAACTTAGTGTACTCATGTGCCAAAAATCGATTCTTCGTGAGTATGGCCTAAACAAAATCGTCGAGCTCAAACTCCACATTATGCCGATGAGCATCCACTTGACATTTGTATGAATCAGTCGACGCCTCCAAGTTAGCACAAACCGACTGATGAGTCCGACGCAGGTCAACCATAAAATCTGCCCTCTTCTTCAACCGATCCGCAGACAGCCTGGATTAAAATTTATGATGGCACTTGACCGCATCATCGTGTGATACACGAGGAGACAAGAAAGACTGATGAAGGACAAGTGCATGACCAATGTCCCCATACACATGCTCACGTTCTGCAACAAGATTAGTCAAATGGTGTCGTGATTCAATAATTTGCTCATGTTTTCCTGTAGCTACATGAATAACATTGTTATCAAAGTTAAAATCCTCGTCCTCGTCCCCGGATGCCTCGACTCATTTCAGTGCCGCACCCTCGTCCTCGTCCCCGGATGCCTAGACTCATGTCAGTGCCGCACAAAAATTTAAATAGGAACGACGAAGAAGAAGAGCCTAACCGAAGTCTCATGTGACATGTTCCACACGGACCTCCTCATCAAAGATCGGTGGACCGTCGTACAAGGGCCCATCAATCTGCTCATCCTTGGTGCCGACAAACATGGCCCGAGAGTCCCCGAGCCGCGGGCAGGCCGCTTGGTGATGCCCTATCTCACCACACGAGAAGCAACGTAGCCCGCCGGTAGGTCGTGGTCCACCTGAGGCACCTGATGTCATTGCCGAGACACCCGAGCTTGATTCTGTTGCACGGCCAGAACCTGAAGCCCCCGTGCCACTGTTTAGACCCAATTGCACACCTGGGATAAAAGACTCGTTTGTCCTAACAATGCCTCGCGACCGACTATAAAATATGCAAAAGTTATTCACATAATTATTAATTATGCGTCCAATTTGGATATGCGTTGGCATATATGCTATAAAATTTTGCATAATCGTTAACTATATGGTTCATTTGATATGGAATTATAATATCGCGTAACATTTTTTCTTGTGGGGTGAAAAATAAGTTTTTCAATGAGATGTGAAAAAAAAAATGCATATAATAGGGTGTAAAAGATTGATATAGCCATATAGAATAAATCGGATTAAGGATAACTCGACCAGGGATCGAGTTATGTAAAAGTCAGTTCGGGCAAGTAGACGACGATCTGAGTTAACTGTCGCAGAAGTGAAGAGACTCGTCTTAGCTCGAGGAATGACGACTTGGAAGAAAAGTTCAACCTAATAACTCGACGTCGACAGAAAGTAACTCGAAGACCTCAAGAGGTTTGAGAGCAAATAAACAAAGACTCTTATCATCATTACTAAGGGAAGTCGACCTCAGGTAGCTTGAGGTCGACTACACTCATCACACAGCTCGAGCTCGAAGCTCATTTACAGCGCTGCTCGAGGTCATCTTCGCTTATCACAACAACTCAAGAAACCATCTCCTGCGAGGGTGTTTCCACCCTGGTCCTAGTTAACCTCTTATCTCTCGAGGTCGATTCCGTATACCTCACGACGCAAGGTGTATCTCTACCAATACTTAACTCCAAATATTCAGCAGACTTAACGGATAAGGAGGAATCTTAAGAGGATAAGATAGAATCTTAAGGTGACTCAAATCTCACAAAGAGATGATTAGGATATGGATAAACCGGGCAGCCGGGCATGCTGACCGAGGCACTCCGCGCAGGTATTTCCCCTATAAAAGGGGATGAGGTATGACCAAACCCTAACTTTTGACACTCTCTACTTATTCCATATTCTGCTGCTGGTCTATCTGCAGAGCACTCTTCTCTCTTCTTGATACTGACTTAAACATCGGAGGCACTACGTCGGGAACCCCTCCGGCATTGAGTTCTTGTAGGTGTTCGTGGCGATTCAGAGGCGGTTCAGACAAATCAGAGCTCATCTCAGCCGGTTCACTCCAAATCTAGGAGAAGTCCCATCAAAGATGTTCATCCCTTAATTTATAAATATTGTATATCACAATTGGTACTCTTCAAGAATTCATATTAAGATTTTAGTTTCCAGTAAAAAAGGGTTATCGCAACTGTTAAATTTGTGGTCCACCACCAACATCGTATTGACTTCCAACGTATGGTTATCCTTCATCTAATATAACCAATTGTCTTTATTTAATTTTTGAGCTAAC
>BKCP01006183.1:597612-610668 GCA_008636005.1 Striga asiatica
TATTTTCGTTATAAGCCTCTAGCTACTCTCGATACCTCTTACGAGTCTACTCAAAGGTTGATCGAGGATAATTGTAAAAGGACTACAGATCTCTTTATTAATGGAATGGGATAGGCTGCTTTCACATCGTACGATTTTTTCTCTTTTTTTTAGAACAATCTTTCTTTTATCTTAAGAACAAGTTCGATCCCCATCTGGTAATGGAAGATGAGATCCTAAAACTATTTCAATCCATCACTCTTAGAGAAGTCTGACATCATTGAGATTCTGGATTAAGACATCTCTGAGGGCATAGATGAAGTGGCTCGAAGCATGCCGAGAGACCTTCCAGTGACGTAACCTCTTGGGCAAGTAAATACCCACGGCTCACGTGCCTTTGCTCATAGAACAGAGATTCGGGTGGGCTGACAAATCGTTGTAGTCATATAGGCTAGCTTCTGGCGGCAGGTACACCACTCAATGTGGCCTCCACGGATAATGATAATAGGATCGGGCGGTCAATTCGTAAATCAAGTAGTCAATCAAAGCCCTATATCCTTCTCTCAGCCAGGAGAAGTCAGGATTGGCAATTAGCCCAGCTGCACATAGTCTCGAACAGAGCCTGTTGAGACACATTATACTCTGACGGGCAAGGTACGCGCCACTCTCTTTCTGAGTTATTCCAGCTTCTTTATTCTTTCGTGCCCCCGAAAACAATAGCTTCTGGGGACGAAGGAGGTGACTTAATTAATTTAAATGGAATTAAGATCTTGTCTCCCTTCTGTCTTCTTCTTCCCTTGCATGAGCCCTTTTCCACCCTCTCTATGACCCTTATTATGTCTGGGTTGAAGGCGGATTATTTGATTCGGACAATAGCACCAATAGCATCCCTTCCAGTTCCCTTTACTAGTAAGGGGAGCCATCACCAGGACCGATGATCCAACCACATACCAAGACAAAAAAGGTTGCAACAAGCCGGCCGGCCAATAGTCGAAAGAGAATCAACTAGAAAAAAAGAAATTGGATCTTATCTCAATCGATTGCTGCGCGTGGCTTCCTCCAGTGAGAACGATGCCTCTGAGGAGAGATCTTAAGGCTCGAGGTGAAGGAAGCGCGAGAAAGTATTACCGGCACCTCTGGTTAAGCTAGTCTTCCCCCTTCACTGAAAGTGACCCAGCGTAAGACTCCGAACCTTTAGCTTCTTCTAATGATTAATCCGCGGGATTGTTTTACTTTCAAGTGCTACAATGAACCAGTTGTTGTGCCGGTTGAACTAAGGCAGAGACCTCCTGGTGGTATCGTATAGTTGAGAACGGCTCGGGTCTGCTCAAGAGCTGGCAAAGAACCATGTTTATCCAGCAACCAATCTAGATAAATCATATCCAATTTGAAAAAAGACTTGTTTTTTATTCTATTCAATTGAATATTTTCTATTCAAGCAAGACCAATAATAAGATCTCCATCGAATACTATCTGAACACCTCCCGGAGTCCACCAATTCTCTTGATATCCCTCAACAACCCGAAATGCTCACTCCCGCAACGGATCAAGGCTCTAGGGGATTCAAGATGCTTCGCGTATGAATGAACTAAGTAGAGTCTCTAGTCAAAGTGATAGCAAGAAAATCCTGCCTTCTACTTCTTTAGGATGCAAAAGAAGAGACTTTGACTCTTCTTGCCTGATCCGCTAATTCCCTAGGTCAATTACATCGAACCTCAGTGCGCCTTTGAATATCATTCTTCTTCGCTTGCTTTTTTCATAAGAAAAGCTTTTAGCGCCATTACGTGCAAGCAAGCAAAGCTGGAGCTCGGGCCCGTCGATTACAGATCGTCGTGGCTCAGCTCTCGTTAAGCCAGAAAACCTTCGATAGGTCAATTATATCGAGCCTCTGTCTCTACCCTATTCCCTTTCTTATGTCCTTTTACCCCTTTTGCTGATCTCATCTTTGGCGGAATCGATCCCCTTTTGTACAAGAATATGTGGATTTGAGCATGTTTGGAAAGGAGAACGTTATTTTTCTGATGAACTTCGCTTCACTTCGTTTGTATGGTTGAGTATCTTCAAACCTGTGGATGTTCCCATCGAGGGAAGACCAAAGGTCCCGTCCCAGGCACCAGAAGAACGACTGTTTTCATTTCATATAGCTGAGAAAGATGACTTCATAATTCCCTTTGCTTCTATGACTTCACTGCGCTTCGCTTCGTTCGTTGGATCATTGAAATGAAACTTTTTTCTTCTCATATAGCTGCAAAATCCGCCGACCCATCATGAAAAAGGTACGCCGCTAGAGTGAGTGTGCTTTACTAAGCTAAGCTCCGATCCTTCGACCTCGAGCTCGTCGATGGACCTTCTGGTTGTTAAGGTTGACTGGACTCCCCTTGGCAGGGCTACGCTAAACCTGGAAAATGAATTTGAACCTTTTTTTTTATCTTAGTATCGGCATAAATGAAAGACTAGTCGGCCTAGATCTGAGCTAGCCTTTTGATTTTATTGAAAGAAAAAAGAAATGACCAGACCTGTTTCAGACAAGCCAAGGAAATGGCTTTTTCTGCCCTCTTCGAACTTCTATGACTTCACTTCGCTTCTAAAATTACTACTTTTGACTTCACTGCGCTTCGCTTCGTTCTGTCATGAACTGGCATTTCTCCTTCGGACTCTTGCTTTCACTGGCCTCACATGGGGTTGGAATTGGAAAAGTAATTGAATCGAAGAATCGAATTCACTCTGACATCTGTCGAAGCCAACCAGTGGATTACGGCTAGGCAATCTCGACGCCTAGGAAAGGGCATGGTGTGCATCATTAAACTTTTGAGTAGTCGGTCTGTTCTTCTCCAGGGGACGTACTCAGGGTTCATTATCTTACCTTCCATTCCGAGCCTTTTCTTCCACCTTATCTCCAATCCTCGATCAAACTTGCGTTCCCCAGGACTTTTTTATGACTTCACTGCGCTTCGCTTCGTTTGTTGGGTCTTTCCTTCGCCTATCGTATGTATCGGCTTGGCTTTGTCCCGATCCAAGGAGGCATTCTGGCGGATGCATGCGTGTAGGAAGGCCGACGACCTAATCTTGATAGTAAAGACGAGTGGGATGCAGAAACATCCTTTGCTATGATTGAGTTAGATGAAAAGAGAACAGTGCCCTACAAAAAAATAAATTTCAGTTTAAAAAACTGAATCAGGTAGGTCTCGTTGTTCCATCTCATACTTTATCTATTCGAATTGTTCGAAAAACAAATCCAGGCCCGAAAAAAGCACCCATACCGTCGTCATGTCAATCTATGCATCATCCGAGCGGAAGTCAGGGTTCCATTTTCACTAAGGAGCATCCAAAATGAAATGCTTGGTTTGGAATCAATAAGCTAGCATAGTTTCTTTGCGTGATCAAGTCAAGTCCTTCTCTTACCAGATTTCAATTAGATTAATGTGCGCTCGGATTTTTGAGTCCCTGATCTAATCATCATACCTCTTGAAATATGACCCCTTGTGGTCCAAGCTTCATGTCAGTAAGAAAGAGGCACCCTTTCAGGGAGTTTTTCCAAGAACTTTTTCATCAGATGTTAGGAAATACCGACCCTTCCCCCCATATGTTTGAGTAAAGCCTTTAGCTACTAGCCTGGCCTTTTTCTTCTTGTTGGCGAGTGCCTGTCTCAATTGATGGACGCTACGTCTTCTCCGGGGAGGTATCCAGTAGGGTAAGTGTACTAGTTGCTAAATTACTGCTGTCCGTGGCCCTTTCTTTCTTTGCTCTGCTCTAGTTTTTGCTTCTGAAAGGAACGAGTGAAGGGTGTTTTCCGATGGCCAGCGAGTGACCTTGGTGGAAAAAAGGTTTTCCTTTTTGCGAGTCTTTCAAGGGAGCTAGCCTATCGATCCAATTTGAGTGCCCTTTAAAAAGAGCACCGTAAGTTCTAAATGTAACCAACCTCTCACGACAAGTTATGGTTTTTTAATTATTGTAGTATAAGTCAGAATCGAAGGAGAGTTGAGTCGCATAGCAACGAAGAAGGTTCATAGCGTACCGCGAAGCGGCGAATCAGCGTGGCCAATAGGCGAAGAGTCTGAAATGAGGTGACAAAGTTGGCTCGACGGAAAGGTTTTAAAGAATCTCAGCTGAGGGCTGGTTCGGGTATGTAGCGTTGGGTCGAATAACTAAGTTAAGTACCGATGAAAAGAAGCATTATCCATAAGCAGTAGCAAATAAGCTCCGTTACAGGATAGTACTCTTTAGAAGACCCGTAGCTGGCCTCGAACGGGGCATTGACGTGTCTGACTTCTTCTTTATTAATCTCAGTCGCAAGACTCTCCTTATCAATGTTAGAAAGTCTCTAACCTTCATAAGGCGGAGCTGACTGATTTGCTTATGAGACTGGTTACTGATTCTCGATAATAGCCTTTCTTTCTCTTCACTGTGCTTCGCTTCGTTCGTTGGGTCAATAAGCTTTGGGATCCCTACCTTCGGTTCAATCCAATCACCAGAAAGAGCGCTCAATCATCCCGTCGACTAGCTGGCAGCAGTCACTCTACCTCTGGAAGTGTGAAAAAGAACTACAGCATAACTAGGGGAATAAGCGGTTTGAGCAGATCAGAGCTGATGACAAGAGAGAGACCCATAAATTAGGGTGCGCGGGGCAAGATGTCAGCCAGCTGAGTTGGGGTTTGGGCTTCAAATTGAAACTCGAATATCTCTTCACTAACTAGCAGACTTAGGGATTCAATTACGAGTCAGAAATTACTTCTATGACTGAACTTCGCTTTGCTTCTAAAGTACACTTTTCTTCTATTTAAGGCTTAGCCTGTCAAAGCAAGCTTCAAAAGTCATCTTTGAAGGCGTCATAGTGGCCTTAGGAACCTACTTGGATTGTGTGGGGGTTCGTTCCAGTGCCCAGTGATAGATTGGTTTAGAAAGATCGTATCGAGATTGCTTTTTCTTAATCTAGTAAGAGGGTCAGCTGCTATATAATCAGCCACCCGTGCCCGTTGCTAAAGCCAAAATATACCATACATTCAACAATTCAAGTGTGAAATAAAGAGCAGCTAACAAAGTTCGAGGAAGGCATGCCACACGACGTGGGGAATAAGCATCGGCTAACTCTGTGCCAGCAGCCGCAGTAAGAAAGAGTCACTCAGTGAATCGGCCTATTCCGAAGCGATCTTCCTTTAACTACCACCTGGTCATGAAGAATCATCAGGATTACCCAGTCAATAACCATACCCATAAAGGTAAAGTTCACACGTTCAAGGAACAAGAAGAGGCTCGATGTAATTGACCAGTAACCATCGATAGCCAAGAATCCCATTATTGATCGAATCGGGGCATTATTAGCAAATGAAAGATCTATCGACTTAGAAAAAACCTAGAAAAGAGGAAGAGTCACTAAGACAATTACATCGATCTTACACTTTCAGTTCGAAGGAAGGAACCAGCGAGGCAAGTAAGCAGTCCGATCTATCGGTGAAAGACATTCCACGACTTCGCCAGCCAAGCATTATGTTCCAACAACGGCCCCACACTCGTACTGATACTGATTGTGCTTTCCATGTTTGCTTTGCCATATTATGTATTCCGTATGTAAGGTCTTTGTCTTACTGAATTAGTATAGTTAGTTTCATTGATTGCGGATTGCCTTTCAAAAAAGTACGTTTTTGGGAATGTTCATGGCCTTCGCAGGCTCCGTGACAACAGATACATTTACATAAATGAATATTCTTTGGCTAGCGCCTTTATTCGTCTATTGGCCTTTTCAAAGCCTAACGGTGGAGTCAGTCTCGCCAAAAAGCCTTACGGAGACTATATTACTTACGCTATTAGTTGTTCTTCTAAATCTAACTTTAACTTGCGAGCCAGTAGCTTTCTTTTTTGCTAGGAGGTCCCGGGGGAACCACTAAGATCTGCGATCAGCCCTCTCGTAGACCACTGATGAGAAAAGATCAGCCTGATCTCTTCAATATCTCAGCATGCTATCCGCACCTTTTCCCCTTTCTCTAAGTTGTTGGGCGTTAAGCTGAAAAGTAAAACGCTCCCGAAAGGCAGTAGCTCCGAGTGTAAAGTCCCAACCCCAAGCAAGAAGATGGCGACATCTTTGACAAGTTCATTCCCAATAGAAATTTTTGATTCCCTTTTTTTCCTGCGTCAAAGGTAAGCGCCCAAGCAAGCTGCCAATCCAGTAAGTAATTGGAGCCTAGTCATGTAGGTAGAGCCCATTGATCGAACTCAGAAGTCTAAAAAAGTCCAGGACTAGTACGCACGAGAAAGGCTAAGATAGATAGTCTAGGGGTTAGGACTACTACCTGTCTAAATACCTTCCTAAATAGTAGGGACTCCAATGTTCCAAAGAGGTTCAGCCGAGGCTGGTCAAAAGGCCTAGGAAATTCGAGCCGTGGTATCAGATATGGACGGATGCCTGATAGTAGGAAATCTCAAATTGGTCTTCCTGAACCAGCAAGTGTAGGCTCGAAAGCCCCGTCATAGAAACTTCGCATAGGCAACACACAGTTCGGTACACTACACACCAAGCCAATCGAAAAAGAAAAAAGGTCCACTTAAACTAAAGGCAATCGGTAAGTCATTGGAAAGAGCATTTCGTCGGGTATTAAGAATGAACTAACTGTCCTCTCGAACGAACCTAGCGGTCGCGTATTAAGAAAGAATAGACCAATTTCACCGAGGTTAAACTATAACAAGCTAAAAGAGAGCGAAGCCGAGGCAAGAGCAAGGGGCGTAGCGAGAGAAGAATTTAATTTATGTTCCATTCTCAATGGTTGGTCGGTTTGTGGAGGAAGCTGTTAGTCTAACGGAGGAATCAATAGATCTAGTTGTCCATTCCCTTCCTTTTTTTCCTCTATGACTCGTCCAGATCGTGCTCGCGCCCAGTGACTGTCATGCCTAGCATCTCTTGCCCGTGCTCAAGTGCGCCCTGCTCCGTTCTTGTTGTGCCAGGTCGAGCCCCCAGATCGCCCTGTCCCGAACTTGTTTTAAGGCCCCTGATCATGGTACTCTCTGTACGCCCCACATTCTCAAAGTCCGTCACTGTTCCACTCTCGAGCAGAACCAAGCAAGTCCTGACACTGATGCAGCAGGCAATGCGTCTCGTCCTCTTGTCCATCTCTGTCAAGCAGAAGCTAAGCAATCGCTTCTACCCATCTCATAGTTCTTTGATCGGGCTAACCATCCAACTCAATGCAATCTATTCCCTCTGGCTCCCCTCTTGTTCCCAAATGTCATCCACGGGCAGAAGCATCCGAACCTGGTATTTCATCTTCGTACTGAGAAGCATGTCCCTTAAATGAAAGAAGGGCTCGAAAAAGATAGAGGTATGGTCACGGAGCGGATGGAATGGTACCGGCTTTGCTTTCTCACGAATTGGATTTTAACTAATATCTCTAGGAGACTTTCCTTTTAGTCGATCGTTAGTAGGTCTGTCGTCCGTATCATTATAGTCCTCCTAAAATCAAGAGCATTTCGCCGGAATAGATCCTGTATTTTCACCGCTCCGTGTGAAATGAGGTCAACTGCTTGAACGAGTTTAAGAGCAGAAGGAGGGGAAGTCTATCAGTGATTGCCTGAACCAAGTCCTCAATTTCAAAGGTGAGGAGTGCAGAAGCTTTCCCGAGTTGACGGGGCGGCATAGTTTCGGCTCCTCTTTGACTTGTGAGAGAAATCCTACTTACTTAACGTAAGAAGATGTTGGACTCTGTTGGTTGACTCTTGTCCTTTTTTCCTATTGAATGTCTTCCCAACGAATGAAGCGAAGCGAAGTGAAGTCAAAAACCCCACAGAGCGGTCAATTGCATCTTTAGAAGCGAAGTTCAGTCATAAAGCTGGTTGAAAGACCTCCTCATTCATGTTCTCACCACCTCTGGACCTAAAATCATTGTTTGAATTTATATCGAGTCTGACACCTGCCCGGTGCTGGAAGGTCAGAAGGAGAAGTGTTAGTTGCTTTGAATAGAAACCCCGGCAAATGGCGGCAGTAACTCTAACTGTCCTAAGGTAACGAAATTCCTTGTCGCATTAGTAGCGACCTGCACGAATGGTATAACGACTGCCCCGCTGTCTCCGACATGGACCCGGTGAAATTGAATTCTCCGTGAAGATGCGGAGTACCAACGGCTAGACGGTAAGACCCCGTGCACCTTAACTATAGCTTCGCAGAGACAACCTTGATCGAATGTGTAGGATAGGTGGGAGGTGGTGACACACAACGACCAATCCTAAAAGACCACTGTTTCGTCTAAGGATGCCTAATCGTCGCACCGTTCATTCAGGGAGAGGCGGGACACTGCGAGGTGGGTAGTTTATCTGGGGCGGATGCCTCCTAAAGAGTAATGGAGGTGTGCGAAGGTAGGCTCAAGCTGACGATTCTGTTCGTGAGCGTAATGGTATAAGCCTGCCTGACTGTGAGACCGACTGGTCGAACAGAAACGAAAGTCGGCCATAGTGATCCGGGAGTCCCGTATGGAAGGGCTCTCGCTCAACGGATCAAAGGTACGTTGGGGATAACAGGCTGATGACTCCCAAGAGCTCTTATCGACGGAGTCGTTTGGCACCTCGATGTCGACTCATCACATCCTGGGGTAAAAAGGGTTCGGTTGTTCGCCGATTTAAGTGGTACGTGAGTTGGGTTTAGAACGTCGAGAGAAAGTTCGGTTTCTATCTACCGTTGGTGTTAAAGAAAGAACTGCGAGAAGCCAACCCTATTACGAGAGGACTGGGTTGGGCCAACCTATGGTCTACCGGTTGTTATGCCAATAGCAGCGCCAGGCAGCTAAGTTGGTATGGAAGAACTGCTGCGCAGCGGGAAATCCTTCTCTATACAAGTTCTCAGATGAGGTTTTTGAACATAACTTCGATAGACCACGGAGCGATAAGCTTCTTTTTATAACTTCACTTCGCTTCAAAAAGTTTGTACCTTGTAAGTCGAGCATCTTCAAACCTTTCCTATAATATCAAAGGGTCCTTAGACCGCCTCTGGTTCTATCCCCAGTGGGAATAGTGAAATTCTATGACTGCGCGTGAGGGCGACCATGCCATATCATATCCCAAACCTAGGATAGGAAGTATAGTCAATATAGTAAAGGTAGATGTAGTAGAGGTTAGAAAGCGGACAGTAGAAAACCTGCTTTTTGAAGATAGACTGCGATAACCTATTCCTTTCGCCTTTGACTCTCCTGAAGGAGGAATTTTCTGTCTAAAAGTAAGTAGCTAAGCGATAACCTGCTCATATTTTGGGTTATAATTAAGGACTCAGTCTCTTCCCCAATCAAAAATAAGCCAGCCAGTGGGCCTTGATGTCAGAGAGTTAAGGGCTTATACGTATATATAAAAAAAAAAGAGAATAATAAATGAAGGAAGTCTTTTGTGGGCCCCCTTTTTCAGCGCATTCATCCGTGTCTTGCTGCTAACCTATTTTATGCTACCACATGTCTCCTTCCGCAAGCATCCTTATCTCTACATCTGGAGTAATATGATTCTCTTATCAAACTTATGAAGAAAAATAGTGCTTTGTCTCAATTACATTGCCCCAACGAATGAAGAATGAATCTATATCTGATCTGTGCACAGAAGTTGCTAGCCGGCGGCCGCTCAACTCTTCGATCGCAATGCAGTGGTGTTGGTTCTGATTCTACAAAGATAGAATGCCTGGTCGAAGGTCCAATACAAGTAGATAGCAGGTGTTTTCGTTTTGGCTCCCTTCGCTCCACTAGCCTTGATTGGCAGATAGAAGTACCAATGTGCCCCTAGTGGTATCGTATATAAGATCACGGCTGAATTTAGCAGTGATCTTTCCTTCTTCAACAAATCGGTGGTGATCTCACTTTCAAAAGAAAGTCTCAATGTGGCGGTGTACACGTAGCTCCATAGCGGAGCTAGTCACTGGCGTCAGGGTGGCGTTTGAAAAAGGAACAATTTACACAAAGCATGTATTGAAAATCAAAGTTATTCTATCCTAAGCATGCATTTCAGTAGGGCTCCAAAATATGGGTTATAGAGTGGGAGCATCAACCCTCTATGACTTCACTTCGCTTCGAAAAGTTTGTTAGTTTCGGCTTGTAACTTCCTTTTCTCATAGAGAAGAAAGGCGGTCTAGCAACCGCCCAGACTGGGCTGTGAATCCCGGAAAGTGAACTCCGAAAGAAGGTACCTCGTCATCGTACCCTCAAGGCAAGCTCCTGAAGTAGAAGTGTGAGGGTCGTGAGCCTAGTTCTTCAAAAAGAGAAGGGAGCAAGCTCTCCCTTTACCGGTATTATGCCATCCTCACTTTCTACGTTTAGCGTACCAGCTTTCGTGTGAGGCGAAAAGGCTGATGCATCGGATTTTTCTACTTCTCCCTCGTGAGAATGGGGAGGTGAAGCTTGAAAGCGGAAACCTTGCTTCCCGACAGCAAAGCACGTATCCCAATCAATCCAACCGATAGCAATTACAGTTGAATCTGTTGATCTAGAACCAGCACTCTCAATAGCAATATAAGTAAATGTGGTAACAGGAGCAGCGTGAAAGGTGGCGTTCTTCAAGGTGGTCATAAGGGCGTTAAGCATGAGGAAAAAGTACTGAATTTCGCTTCGCCAAATACTTCTGACTTCACTTCGCTTCGCTTCGTTTGTTGAGTGTCACTTTGCTCTCCTCTGACATAAACAGAAATAGCCCCGATTCACTTCTGAGGTTAGACTGAAGGACTAGTCGATCCGTCAAGCGGGAACAAGACAGCTTCACCTCAGCCAGTTAGAGTTTTTAATGGCGGGCTACGGTTTACCCTCTCCCGGAGTTGCTCATGGTCCCTATCAAGAGTGCACTTGATCCCATACGTCACCAAGCCGTAACATTTAGTGAGACTCAAAGAACGTAGCGAAGCGAAGTGAAGTCATAATCTATATCGCTTCTCTCTTTCTCGCATTGACCGGACAAAGGTTTCGAATGAGCATCCCTTGGGACCTTTCTCTTTCCGTCGGACCCAATGAAAGTGGTGAGCCATTCGTATGCACTAACAGCAAGTGGATTCCCGTCTGTTGCAAAGAGATTCCCATCTATTAATGAGCTTTCTCAATTGGAAGTAGTTTCTAGTAAGAAAACAATTCCTCCTCCGAGACTGAACTTCGCACTACTTCTGACTTCACTGCGCTACTAAAAGAACTAAATTCAGTACAGAACTCTGTGGTTCCTTCCAAGGAATCCGAAGCATCTAAACCACCCCATTCAATGGAGTTTCATTCTTGCGATTCCCAGCCATCTTGGCGGTATCGGTGTCCAGTCCGAGCCACTTCAAAGTGAGTCTTGACCAAACAAACGAAGCGAAGCGAAGTGAAGTCAGAAGTATTGGCGAAGCGTAGTTCAGTCAAAATAGAAGATGGTGGAGCCTCGTTCAATGCTACTGTCGAAATCAAAGGCTAGGCTATGAAGCGTCATATCACGAGACAAAAGAAAACTTGGGTCGATGTAATTGAGGCCAGGGACTCGAATATTGTGATGTTGTCTAAACTTGGATGGCAGCTTCATGAACTTCTATGACTTCACTTCTAAAGATGCAATTGACCTATGGTGCAAGGTAATGCGAGTTCTTCCACTACCGAGTCCAGTTCAGGTAGTGGGCAGGGTCCGCAGGGCATTTATGCTTGCTAAAATTCGTTACCCCTACCACGCCCTCTTTTTCCTGTCTTTCCAGGCAAGGAAGCAAGTTCAAGCTAAGGCTAGATGCCCATATTGCATCTTACTCCCCATATTTTACTACAAAATTTATTTATTGTTCTTCCATATATTGTGCAAAATATATCTACTACATGAGATTGCAGGTTCGTATACAATTTCAGTTTGGCGTGCCTGCGTTTGAATCCTGCATGCTTTTCTCCAAATAAAAAATTCCAAATACATTTCCTAAAGAATTCATGCCATGAGTTATTGGAATGAAAGATTTTGCTATATGAATAATCAATCATGCACTCATGAGTGAGCAACGAAATTTACTAAGCTTAAACCCTACAAATAAACAATTGGTTGAAATGTTGCAGGATGAGATGAGGAGCCCCCTTGAGCTTGATTTCTCGGAGTCAGAACTTTTCCAGAACAATCCAGAAGTTGGTTCGATCAATGATGAAGATGAGTCTTTCTACGATCCAGCAAACCTTTCCATCATCACTATCGACGACGTGAAAAACAATAATTACGAAAACTGCCTCCAGCCTCCCATGTTCGACATAGACTTGACGTCTTCTTTTTCACTTCCCCAATACATTAACAACAACAACAATAACAGTGAAGAGGTATTGTTCAATGACAATATCGTTGGTGGAGGAGTGAGCCACCCCGAATTTTACAAAGAGGATAGCGTTGGTTTTTTGTCTTATGATGTGCGGCTGACGATGAGTGGTTATCCGCCTTTGCTTCACCACACCAACTTCAATAATCATCATCCCTTGGAGTTTGAGGCAGACAATAATAATATAATTAATTTTCAGCAAACCTTTAATTTCTCCATGCCTCATCTTCAGGTATATGCATGCCTATTTTCTGGAATGATCAAAACTATCTTGGAACTAATCATGTGTATAAGGAAAAAACTCAATCTAGATCAAAATTGTTGTAAGGATGGGGTAGTTGGTGTGTTGGTGAATAATTAATTGGACAAAAAATTGATGATTAGAGTTAAGTGAGTTAGACGGATACTAAAATACCAATATAATCGACTAATTAAATTTAATTATAGGTCGATATATGTAGCCATGTGTAAGTATGTCAAATTAATGGATTCTTTTTGAAGAATTTATCCAACTCGAGTAAATATATAGTTGGACTAAATTTATTTATGAAATATTATATTGTTGTTTTACCGAAATCAAGGCACTTAGTGGTGAGAGCCAACATCTGCTTCATGGTAGTCCAAGTACAACGTTGGCATCGGATATCTCAAGTTTGGAAGATCCCAACTTTAAGGTAGCCAAACTCTCTCCAGAAGAAAGGAAGAGGAAAATCCTTAGATACCTCAAGAAAAGAAATGAAAGGAATTTTAGCAAGAAAATTAAGGTCTACTTCTCTCTCTCTCTCTCTCTCTCTCTCTCTCTCTCTATATATATATATATATATATATATATA
>BKCP01006183.1:616998-665280 GCA_008636005.1 Striga asiatica
TGATGTCTTGCTATAAATTGCATGTGTCTTTGTGTAAGGAAATTAATAAACTCTGTGCAGAGTAATGGTGGAGTAAGGGTGATGATCAAAGTAAGGGCATTCATTGGAAACCCTCGAATCTGATGACTCTACCAAAGGTGCTAGGAGGCCTTGGGTTTCAAGATATGAAACTTTTCAATGAGGCTCTCATCATAAAAAAATTATGGAGGATTGTGACAATGCCTCACCTCTTAGTGATAAAAGTCCTCAAGCATATGTACTACCCATTCTCTACTATTTTTTAGGCTCAAAAGAAGCATGACGGATCTTGACTTTGGAACAACTATATGACTGTCAAACCTTTTTTTAAGGAATTCAGGTTCAAATCAGGAAGAGCAGAAGTACAAAAATTATAGATTATAATTGGGTGCCAACTTTGAATGATAGGAAGGTGGAGTTTAAAAATAGGGTCCATGGTGCCAACTTGGATTTATGAACTGATGGATAGGGAAGGGACAACGTGGAACCAGGAGGTGATCAACCAGTATTTTAATAAGGAATATGTTGAGGCTATACCGAGTTTTCAAACCTTGGGGCTAGATTTGGAAGACAAGTGGATCTGGAGCTTGGGAGAAAAGATAGACTCTCAGTTGCTTCTGCTTATGCTAAGCTAATTGTCGACAAGGCTAATCAAATGGATAAGCCTAAAGGGAGTGAGCAACCCAACATGATAAACTGGCAAGACAGAGAACATGGAGGATGAGGGTGAAGGGGAAGATCAAACATATTATTTAGAGGTGTTTCCCTGGAGTGTTGCCTGTGAATTTAAATGTGAAGATGAAATGAATGGAGGTAGATATAATTTGTTATAGCAAGGATGTTGAAACTGTAAAGCACTTGTTCCTGAAATGCAGCAGAGCTAGGGGAGTGTGAGACTTGGCGCCTGTGAAATAGGATGGCTTCACTAATGACAGATGCTCCTTTACTCACTAGTGGTGGAGGTTATGCTCTCTGGAACAGAAAAAAGTTTCAGAGGACAGATTTCAGTTGTCCACTTATCTGTTTCAGTTGTGGAAAGCCCGTAATCTTTGGCTGTTTCAAAACGTGTGAACTCCGGAGTACTACATTGTGAAGAATGCTTCAGCAGAGTGGCAACAATTTAATTCTATCATGGAAGAACTGGTTGATTGAAGCTTAGGAGGGATCGGACTAGGTACTCAGTCAGTGTTTTATCCTCTTTGGTATTCATTGGTTTTTCTGATTGTTTTGTATTATAACTAGAGGGCTCACCTAGTTTAACTGTCTATGGTTATGTATTTTGTTTACGTCGTTCTAGGCCACAACTGTAGTTATCCCATTCCATCCGAATTGTAGTGAATTTTATATTGTAGCTTTTGTTTTTTGTTATCAAGTTTTCTATCATTTTGGAAAAAAATATACATAAATCAATTTTAAAATTCAATTAAAAAGCATCGCTGCTAACTGTAAACTTTTGATTTCAACTTAGGATTTTAAAATTTAGGTGACAAACTGTTAATTTCATATACATCATACAAAAATTTGTTAATTTGAAAGTTGAAAATGCAAAGTGTCAAAAATAAAAAAATTTAAAAGGTATTTTTTTTTCTAATTTTAATTCACAACAACCCTTTTCTCCCGAAAAAATCCAGGCGTCGCTGCTCTAATCCTCCACCGTTCGGCCTTCCTCAACTGCGGCGGACTCGGGCCTGCGGTCGTCCTCAACTGCTCGGCCCATCCCAGATGCCGTTTCGTCTCCGATGCTGCCGAAGGCTGATGGATCGACGCGGCTATCCCACTGATGATTTTGCTTTTTCAGGCAAAGTCTTGTGGGCTAGTCACCGAATTTTGTGGTCAGTATTGGCATCGGGAGGGACGAGGGTCTGTGGATGGGTCGGGGCCCTGGCGGTTGCGACGAACTTTTTTGTGGCGATCAGATTTTGGGACTTTGCCTCTACAACTCGGAATCTTTGACGGGGATCACCTCCGGTTTCTTGGGTCGCCCTTGAGGTATGCTTCCGTCTAATGGCTGTGTTGGGTTGAGATTAGGGTTGCTGAGGATCTTATTGGTGGGCCTTGGCTTTCCGACGGGATTTTCGGGCTCTGGTCGCCGTCGGGTTTGTGGTTTTGATGGGCGGAGTTATGTAGCTATGGGTAGGGCACTGCTCTGGATGCCGAGGTGTTTTCAATGTCGGGGAGGCCGATGTCAAGTAGCCGAACCACCCTCATCGTTCTCCGTTCGGCTAGTGGTGTTAGGCGGTGGGGGATCGGTTCCCCTCGAGCTCGACTAGTGGTGTTAGACGGGTTTGGTTGGAGCTGGTATGGGGGTTGGTTTCGTTTTGTTCCTTCGGTTGGTGACGGGTCGTTTTTTGGAGTTTAGTTCCTGTTCGGGTTCGGCTTTTTGTATAGGTCTTGTGGCAGTTTTGGAAGTGGTTCTCTGTACTTGGATTATTCTTTGATATCCATTGTTCTCTGCTGGTTTGGTCTGGGTGATTGCTGTGGAAGGCTTCTTTTCTCTTTTGTTTTTTTGTGTTTGTTGTTTTATTTGGTAGTATTGTGTTTTTGGTCTGGGCACTTTGCCTGTGTGCTTATGGTTTTGTATCTTCGGTATGGACCGTTGGCCTCAGTTTGAGCGGGAGCAATTTATTATCCTGTGGGGACCAGCTCCTGTCTCTATTCTCCTGTGGAGAACTTTTCGTTGTAGTTTTCTTTGTGTTTGTTGTGTTGTTTTCTCCAGGGCCGGCTCTTGGGCCAGCCAGACAAGGCTCCAGCCTAGGGCCACATTATTTTGGGGGCCTCATAATATTTATGTATTATATATTTCTGTTGGGCTTGGCCCATTTATTTACATAAAGTTTAAAGGCTATACTCTACTCACGGTCTGCCAAGAGAAAACTAATCACTTGCAATTGCACTTTACAAATTTTACCCGCGCAAATTCCCCGTAGTTACTCGACGGCCAAATCTCTCCACCCTCATCACAACCGCCTCAAGCGCCGCCGCCGCCGCCACGAGGCTTCTCAATCAATTCGGTAGGAACTTCTTCTATTTTCTAAATATTATCCGTGTCTCTGTGTTCTAAGTTCTAGTTCGGTACATGTTTTAATTTTTTTTTTTTAATCTTCATTTGCGCATGATTAAATTGGGCTGAAGGGAACTTATGTAGGTGTAGCTTGTTGTTTTTGTAAGTTTTTATGAGTTCAAAGCATAGTTTTTTTACTTTTTAGCATGATAATTCATAATCTATATATATATAAAGAGGTTGTTGGAAAAATATATTAATAGAAAGTTTGACCAAATAAATATAATGTTTGACTTACTATTAATGGAAAGTCTGAAAAAACACATGTAAATATTTAGAAACAAAATCTGAATCCTATTTTTTCGGTAACAAATTTGGAGATTCTTATGGCAAAATTTGAATCCCATTTTTTTAGTATAATATTTTATTTTTTTTACAAAAATTTAAATCATATCTTTTTTGATAACAAATTTAGAGATTCATATGCAAAAAATGTGTCAATTATTTATGAAAACAATTCTAAATACAAATCAATTTAAAAACCGTGCAAATTGGATACAAATTTACGAAACAAATAGTTGCATAATTTGTAACTAATTCTTCCAATCTTAATGATAATTTTTTTAAAAAAAAAAAAGTGTGTAAATTGGTTAAAACCACGTGCAATTTTTATTTTAAAATAAAACTGATATTTGGATGGGATGTACATTAAAAATTGTGCCCACATTTTTTGGTAACAAAAGCGGTTCATCTTTTAAAATAATTAATTGCACACCATATTTAGAAAGTTTTAGATATTTTAAATCATAAAATAGGGTAGCATTAAATGCCCCTAAATTTATGAGTTTTGTTGAATTCATTTTTGAAAATTTCGATAGATATTAAAGTGAATATGAAATTCAAAATCTCTTCTCATTTTATTTTTAATAAAATCTGCATCCAAATATACGTGTGGTTTTGAAGTGAAATGTTGAAATTCAAAATCTCTTCTCATTTTAGTTACAAGAAAATCGGAGTGCATTCAACACTTGGACCAATTTAAAAATTATTCCTTAAATGAAGGAATTTATAGATAGTTGTTATCTCTACTCAATCACATGATTATTTTCAATATAAAAAGAGACATATTACAAATTAGTGAATCATATATTACCGAATTCAATATCTTAACATTAATGAATAAATTCATAGTATTATGAATTTATTCATTAAGAATATATTATAGTTATATTATCAAATCTTTTAAAGATTTAAATCCATATTGTAAAAAAATTAATTCATATAATTTTATAACAATTCTACTACACTATTTAACAATATTCATTTTTCTTATATAATAAAATAATAATAAAATATTATATACTGAACAACAATAAGTAAAACAGTTACTTTCTCTTATATCAAGAGATAAATTTATATGCTAAAATTAAATTTTTATTAGTATAAATATTTTAGTGAGATAATATATTAATTACCAGTTAGCCTTAACATGCTCATATTTAATGTTCTGGCTAAAAAAAAAAACAACAACGCTAAAACATGTGGAAAAAAACTTATAATAACCCTATTGTTTTTTAGACTTAACGTTGATTAAAAGAGGTAGAAAATAGATAATAATCCTATTATTTTTTAGACTTAAACGGACAAGGATGTGAAAATAACTCATTTAATATCTTTGTCCCGTGCATCTCACGGGGTACGTACTAGTTGTTATAATTTGAAGAACAAATTGGCTTTGGCTTAGGTTTTGATTTTCCAAGCAGTGTAAATTAAATTGAGTATGTATTTCCTCCTTGAAAATAAATAAATAAGAAAAAAGAAAGAAAATTGAAAAATCTTGGTTTGATATTTTGTTAGTTTTGAAGCAGTGAGGCAACTTTGATGATATCTGTAATCTGTTCCATCTTGAAGATTTAGATCAATTATAATATATTAATATCTTTTGCTAACTGTTTTAATTGAAGTATCATAGTGATAGTCACCTCAATTAGAATACATTAGTTTTGAAACAATCAAGCAGCATTTATACAAATTTTATTATTTGTTCCACTTGATTCTCTGAAAGTCTGAATTCTCCAATTGACTGGCATAAGTTATAATCTTTTTTTTTTTTTGGTATTTGTTTATGTTTTCTTAGATTGATGTATAGTTTCTTTGTTTTTAATAAATCAAAGGATGATCAAATTTGTTAGTATAGATTGAATGGTTTGGCGATGTTATCCATTGAAAAAAAAAATGGTTGTGAAACTTGATTATGGTGACTTGATTGATAATTTTGTGCAAAAGAAGACGAGAAGGTTGTAAGTTTTTGTACTCTAATTTACTAAATTTTATCATATTCATGTTTTTTTCATATTTATTATTGACAATGTTTATTTTTATTTGTTCAAATGATAAAAATTAAAAATATAAAATTGCGATTACGTGCCTCTCTTAAAAATATTGTCTGGGGCCTCTAAATTTCTAGAGACGGTCCTGGTTGTCTCGAGTGTCTTGTTTTGGTTTCTGGCGTTGGCTAGAGTCAGGTTTCTAGGCGGTCGTCAGCTTGGGCCATATTCAAAGTTGTATCTTTGCACATTTGTGCATTTGTTATATAAATTCACTATCATTTGAAGAAAAAAAAAAGGTAGTACTATGTTGAGCAACACATCACAATTCATAGATTCGCATATGCAGAAGTCACATGTTGGAGAAAATGACGCGCCAGATTTCTTTTTCTCAATCAATTTTTGGGTGTGGGCTTTCCCTTGCACTCGCCTTTTGCAGCTGCCGACTCTGCATTTTATGAACCAAAATATTATTATTTTGTAATCGATATTTTACATATAAAAAATATTAAATATTCTTAGTAAAACTCATTTACTAAGGAACTTGATCTATATAAGTTATACTTGGGCAAATGTTTTATAATATTCGATTTAAAAGTTCAAAAAAAGTAATAAGTGAATTTTGAAAATCTATAAATAAAATACTCTTTTGATTGAGAATCTAAATATGTAATGGAATTTGCAAATAAATTATTTAGGAAAACCATTTTCTTAAACTTGACTATTGTTGAAGTTTGGTAATATGAAGTTCTAGGAAAATTAAATTTAATTGAACTACAACTATTTAATTTAATATATAACTATTTAATATATATAATGTTTTGAAATATTATGGAAGAAGTTGAGATTTTAGCTTTGATCTAGAATAAAGATGATTCATATATTAATTGATCAATGTTGATATTTTTAATTTTAAAATTAAAATAATAAAGCGCTTAATTAAAAATGATAAATGTACAATAACCCTAATGCCACACAAAAATAAATAAATAAATAAAAATCAAAAGAAACAAACAAAACAAAAAGTCTTTGAAGTAATTAATGAGTTGGGCTAAAATAAAAGTGGGCATGTTCCTGGAATGGGGTTTAGAGGGTTGTTGGGCCATGACTAGAGTATTCAAGGATTTGTCCAGATGCGGGTCCCACCACAAAAATTTCTCTTGCATACTCAACCTGGCCAACAGTTAAAAGTTCCCAACTCTTAATTTCATTGAAAATGTGTTTATGCAGTTGTACTGCTTTGGGATTTTTCGTGGAGAGCTAGGAACTGTAAGGACAGTTATCTGATCGTGGGCTTAAAAGATGGAGTAGTGAAGTTCATTAATTCTTCACACTGAAGGTAAAGTTCACTGCTTTTTTCCCAACCCTTGTCTCTTAGTTTCTGGCTAAGCTTATATTTCGGGCTCGTTCTTGCTAATTGTGGTAAATTTTTCACTTTATGGGATGAATTTTAGGAGATTTTGGATGGGTTTTACTGTCTTGTAAACAGATTTTTATTACTCTTGGGTTAGAAGTAGGTTTTAAGGTTAGTATTCAATTCTTTGGTTGAAGGTGAAAATTATTTTTTGTGAATTTATGTTTTATTGTTGATTTGCTTTGTTTATGAAGTAATAATCTATTGTTGTATACTTGTATTTATGTGATGTTCATGTGTTGGCTTCTAAACATTTTCCTTGTTTTTTTTTTTTTAGTTGTTAGCATATACAAATTTGTAAATCTATGAGTAAAAATAGTAGGACTTAATTTGAAAGGGTTGTGACTTTACTTTCTGTTCAACATACACACACACACGCACACAAAAAAAAAATAAAAATAAAAATTGATGTTTCTATTTTGTGCAAGTAAAATTTTATGTGGAGCATATGTATTAGTTCTGCCTTTTATGCATTAGTTGCATTCTCTGAGTCAAATGCCTAAACATCAGGAACCTGAGGTTATTGGAGTTCAAATTCCATAATTCTCTCAGTTGCCTAACATATTGAAGTATCAGTGTTTGTAATTCAATGAGAGGCCAAGATTAGTTAATTTTCCTCTTTCCATATAAATAACATTTGTTTTGTTCATAGCAGGTAATTTCACTCATCTTTCCTGATGTTAGGGAAAAGATAATTCAAACCGAGTTTCCATTTTCTTTTCTCCTCTCTATAAGAAAAATGAAACATTGTAACCAGTCCATAATGCTATTCATAAGTCACAAAATTTTGTATGTGAAACTTTTTGTTATTTTACTTGCATATTTAGTAAGAAAGATTTGCTAATGCCTACTAATCATCTTAGTGAAACATGTTCTTGTGAGGTTTATGAATTATCTTATTCCTGAGTTTTTTTCCATTTATTTTTCCTCTGTCTTTTAGGTTTGAACCATCTCAGCTTAAGTGTTTTCTTTGTTACTCAATCGTCTTGCAGATCGAAGTGTATATGTTTTCCCTGTGGACCGAATTAAAAGTTGCATAGAAGAAAACTTGCTGCTAAGTTTTGTACTACATAGCGGATGAGCATAATAGGAATTGGAATGAACACACTACTTGTATTTTTCCATTAATTCGTTATATTTTCCTGTTGAGCTGGAGGATGGACAGACCAATTACAAACCTGACAAAAGATACTACAACTGAAAACAGTTCTACTCAGTGTGCTATTGAAAGTCGAGAAGTAAAACGAGAAAGCCTGGTGTCCAAAAGCAGCAGAAGAAAATTAACTCCTTCTAAAACTCTTATGTTAGACGTTCTGAGGTCAAGAGCCAGCCCAAGCAGCAAAGGATTGTACCTTAGAAAGATCAATGGGTTGCAAAATAATATCCCAAAATATATTACAACCTTTGATGAAAAGTATATCCGTCGTTGTCTGGAATCCATACACAACTGTGCATTTAAAAGATCCGCAGAATTGGATATTTCACCAAATAATATGGGTTCGAATAATATGGCTCAAGTTGCTATTAAGTATCCATTGCTCGGTAAAACTGAGGTAGTTATGAGCTCGTTCTGTGACTGGACTGCTACTACTTTATTCGGTAGCCAGGCAATGATCAACATTTTGAGGAGCACGTTACTTCAAAAATCGGGTTTCTTGGATTTCGAATCAAGTATCAGAAAATCATATTTACTTTATATGGATCAACGGTTAGACTCTGATTTGACAGACTCCAAGCAAGAACTGTACAGTAACTCATTTATACAGAAGGAGTTGAAACAAGTTCTTGATCGTAAATATTTATCCGAGCCTGTGCATAAAAGAGATGCTTCTACATCAAGTACAAACTCGAGTTTTTCTGATCAGTCATCATCTTCTAGTTACAGCGAATCATTTCAGGGTACGCTGCAAAGCACTTGGAAAGATGGGCTAATACGCCATGTTTTTTCCGTGGATGATAAAAAAGAGGTTTACATGGCCAAATTGTCAAAGCTCGAGTCTTTGGGTGGTAAAAAGAGTCTGGATTGCGTTTACACTTTCTACTCGGCCAGCAATGGGAAGAAAGAATGTGATACAAATGAGCATGATGAGTCTGAAGGTATTGCCAAGATGTTTGTGTCTAGTTCAATCAATTCGAATTCTAACAACAACTTGGAAATCAGAGAAACTCAGTTTACTTTATCGGTTTCGAGTGATGATCTGACAGTGGAGATGCAAAAGTCAAATTATTCCCTCTCAAAGAATAAGAAACTGACAGAAAAAATTGTGGATATTTTCAAGTTTGCTCACTCTCACAAGCTGAGATCGAATTCCAAAATAGGCGTATCAAGTAGTACATATGAATACATGCATGGCAATCATCATAGTTTATCACCAAATCTTGAGCTTGCTGCCATTGTAGTGAAAGAGGTTTGCAAAATTTCAAACGAGGTTGGAGTTGGAGGATGGGGAATGAAGTTTCTTAAAAAACGACCATCTATGGATAATGAGGAGTGCTCAACTAGCATAAATGTTGTTATTCCTGTGGGATTTCATGGTGGATCAAGAACAGGAGGCGGGGGCCCATCGGGCCTTGTTGAGAGGTGGATGTCTGGTGGGCAGTGTGATTGTGGGGGATGGGATATTGGTTGCCCACTAACAGTTCTCAAATCCAGGTCAAACGGCACAGATTTTTCATTCCAAGTGGATGATTGTGGAGAATGCAAATCAGTTGATCTTTTTATGCAGGTTCGTGTGATGTCATTTCCCTTTTCTTGGTCCAGCTTTTTANAAAAAAAAAAAAAAAGCCATTCTCTACTTTTAATTAGAACTGAAAAAAGAAAGAATAAGTTATGAGTTTCTGCTTTTACATTATGCAATCTATCTACTATTAAAAAGTGGGAAGGGTGCTCCACGTTTCTGTTGTGATTCTAATGTGACTTTTACCACCAAATAAAACATTTCCACACTGTTGAATTACTCTCTATTTTTAATTTCTGTTGCCAACTTCTGATTATTATATATTTCATTCTTTATGAAACCTTTCTCCAAGCAAGTATTTGCAGACATTCCCTTGATCTTATCAAAAGTTTCAACAGTATTAATATACACTTGACTATTTCAAATATTCTGGTTATTTACACGGTGAAAGGATCGCAATAAGTGTGCCTTTTTTTGGTTATTTTACAGGGTTCGAAACAAAATGTACCGATCATGAAGCTGGTGAATTTTCTTGATGGCTTGTATTACGTCCATTTCCAACCAACACTGTCGAGCTTACAGTCCTTTGCCATTGCAACTGCAATTATACATTCATGTAGTCCTGTTTTCCGATCCCAAGTGTACAAGAAATTATTTGGCCACACTTACTGTGGGAATTAGCCTTATCTAACATATGGCTAGCGGCATGATTTCACATATTCGCCATACCAGATTCTATTTCCAAAGGTTAGTACTGTAGTTTGTAACTTCAGTATATCATGTTGTGCCATTAAGTTCACCAAACGAGGATAGTATTGTTTGCCGGCAAATAGTTATTGGGTCCTTCATTTTAGTTATGGCTAGCTGAGATAACTTGTGTGTGTTTAAGCTTGAGCATTGACCCCCATTGTATTGTGACTTGTCAAATTAATCTAGTAAAAGCTCCTTTGGGAATAAATCTCTCTTATGTTCAGCCAAATTCATTTTTGCGCCAGTATTATATACCAAGTTGATTTCTCAGTTAAATAGGTAATAACCAGAAAGGAAATCTTCTTTTATCTAACGACAAAGAAACTATTGTCGTCTAGTTGGACTATAGCAAGTGCCAACCAAAAGTTGTTCCATCCAAAATGTAACGGAAAAGTTTTGCAAGTTTCTGCTGGAAAATAATGTCTATTTGAGTTGAGACATTGAATAATCACTTGCTTGGGATTCTTGAGAACTAGTTGAGGAGCTATCCTGTGGTAGAATGGGATTGAACGACTGGTGGGACGGTATTGGAATCGGATAACAAAAGTTTCCAGTGGGGCTGAATCTTCTTCTAATCTTTTGTAAGATTTAAAGAGATTGTGGAGCTCCTTTGAAGAGAATTTAATATATTTTTTTTTTTCCAGAATTTAATATATTTTGGATTGGGATGTTTTGAAAAAACATCCCATCCTGCCAATCCATTTTCAGGCGACTTAAATTAGGCTTGTACCGATTTGCAAACAATCCAAAATTGTTCATTTTTGGCTAATGGTAATATAAACGTCAACTTTTCTAAATTTCCAGAAAAGGATTTTATCTGTGTTGACCTTTACACCTAACAGATCAACTAGAAAACATAATAATAATCCCGTTAATCCAGCACTTGAACATTTGCATGTTCCAAAATTGGTAAGGAATTTCTATTACATGTTCTTCGTGTATCTCTTCAATCCAGCACTTGAATCAATAATCCCAAAAACAGACAATTCAAACCNTAATAATAATAATAATAATAATAATAAAAATAATAATAATAATAATAATAAAAAATAAAAAATTAAAAAACCTTTCCCCTTTTTGAGAAAAAAAAACCCTCATTCGGCTGCATCTCGACGCCTTCCCCCAACGGGGCTTTCCGCACCATCATAGCGCCGCCGCCACCGGACCATGCGGCTCAAATCTCAAAAAGCGGCGTCGGCTGGATGTTGCAATTTCTTTGGAGGGGGCGTCGATCTCCCCTGAGTGAGTCTTGTCTTTTAACAGGTCTCACTGTGGGAGTGGTCTGATGTTTCTCCACCGGCATCTTTGCGTTGGCGGTCTTCCGGCATCTTTGCGAGTGAGAGTTGCGGCTCTAATTGCCCCTTTGGAGTGGTCGGGGCCGAGGTCGGAGTCTTCTTCCCCTGTGTCCCTTTCTCCCTGGTGTTGGGCTAAAGGGATGCGCCGACTGGGTCGGGTAGTGGTCTGGTTCGTGTTCGGACCTGGGTCGTCGTCGGGCCATCGGTGGTGTTGGGGTGGAGTGTAATGGGGGATTTCGGTTGCTGGTTTGAGGTTGTCCATCTGGGTGAGGGTAGGATCTGTGGTTTTAGATCCAGTTAGGCGTTAGTGTACTGCAGTTTCTGGATCGCGACCCAGTTGTGTCTCTGTCTGAGGGTGGTCGCTCTCGGGTGTCGATGATGCTTTTTGGTTGGTGTGGCTTGACGACTGTGGGAAGAGTCTTAGTCTAGTATCTAGTTTGTTTTGTTTTGTTTGTTTGTGTTGGTATTTTATTCTTCCTTTTGGGAGTTAGTATTCTCCAGTCCAGGAGTTAGAATTCTCCATTAGTGGAGCTTTGTTTTCTAGTTTTCTATTTTTTTTAGTTTTGTGGGTGTGTTTAATTTAGGAGTTTCTAGGCTATAGTCGTTTTGTATACCTTCCTTTGAATTCAGCTTTTCGTTGTTTCAATCGGCTAGTTCGCCGTTTGTAATTATGTGCTTTATTAATAAATTATGTCATTTCAAAAAATAAAATAAAATAAAATCAACAGTCCCATGAATCCATCACCAAAATCATCTAAGGAATTGTTTTTACTTAGTCGAATAGAATTTGGATGTATTAATCACTTGGTTCCTGATTTGTACTATGTTGATAACATTGATCCATGATTCAAAATCTGTCTAACATGGCATCACATTTACATTGTAACAAACACTAGTACATTGCTCTTGCGATGTACGAGACAATAAAGATAAATCATAAAAATTAAAGCAATGTATGAATACAAATTAGTATAAAAAGAATTTTGAAAACTAATATTAATTTTATCTTTTCTTTTATTTTTATGATTTATAATAGTTTCATATATGATTTATATTGAATTGGATCGATTATAAAATAGCTATCATTTTAGAGTTTCGATTTTGAATTAAGAAACATGAAATTTAAATATTCAAACATTATAAATAAATAATACTCACACATATCTCTTCCTGTCTTCACTCACTCATATCTTATGATAATACACGTTTTGATTCCTAAATATGTGATGGCAGAGTTAAAAAGTTGTTACAAATAATGTAAACTGACCCTTAATTTAAAAAGAATGTAGTGTATGTTGGAACACGCCAGTGAGGACGGTCCGCCCCCATGGATCGTTAGCGGATACCAAACTTATACATACATGATTTCGAACAAATCTAGACATGCTCCTAAAGTATGAATAGAAAGCTACCTTCAAACAGAGGCTTTGATTCAGTAATACGATCTTTTCGTTTGTATCCCGACAACGTTTGGACGTTGAATGGACGACGATCCTCCAAATTCTTGCAAAGAGCAGGCTGCTTCACGTCTCATTCTCGTCCCACGAATGGGGTTTGGGCTCCCTATGGGCCCAAATTCTTATGTTCAACCCCGAACACAATTTGACACGTAAATATTAATTCATTCTACTACAGAATTAATACTGCACTTCCGTCCTATCCCTAAATGAATCAGTGCTTCTATTAGACTCAATATAATTTCTTGTGTTTAAGATATCACATGTCCATTAATTACTGAAGTTTCTGAGTGCTTTAATTAATTAATGCATTTTATTTCTTAAGTAGTATCGCTCACCTTACTGTCGTAAAGATTAAATCCACCTGCAAAGTTTAATACAATAATCCTTATGAGTTCCTTAAGGGGACCTAATCAACCTGGATGAACAAGACATGATGCCCTAATGTCAATAAATAGTTATCATGCAGATAATATTGTTACCCAAGATACGGAGAATATTGAATCAAACTTGATTCTCACCCATGGTAAGTCAAAGTAACAAACAATTATCCCATATATCTAAGTGTCATAATTACGGTTAAAAATTAGTAGAGTCACCGAAACTTTGGTTATTCAACAGAACAGAAGAACACGTCTCAATTGTGATCCTTTCAATGCGATACAGCGCATAAAAATAAACTAATAGCCTAGACAAGCTACATCCAGTTTATACTACAACCTAAACTGATAGTCATGTCCATAACTACTCAGTTGTGAATACCTTTTATATCTTATAAGGAACCAATAATGCAATCTTTTGTTGGACTACTAACACACCACAGTTTCTACAATATAAGATAATTGGACATTTAGCGGATAAGCAATCATAAAGAGTGCAATAATATGAAAACATTTATTTCAGTCAACTAGAAAACCGAGTAAATACCTTCTGAAAGCTCACATAAATATTTGTTTTACAGTATACTCTAATAATCTCCCACTTACAGGGGCTATCTACTCTTGAACCAGTGGGGGCCCAGGCCCACACTCAAAAAAAGAAAATGAACATAGCATATAATGGGCCCTCACAAAGTAAAGAAAAAAGCTTATACAATAGGATGATAATAATTTGTTCACTGTTCTTGGAAATCATGGAATATAAAACTTTTATTTCATGCTTAGCTACATTTTTTGTGGCTATTTGATTATTAATATTGCATTCCTAAATCATATATTATATAATTAATTTGTGATTGATAGTTTATATTTTCCGCTCAACATATTTTTACAATGAAAAGGTCTCTTCGGTTTTTAATTGTATTTGGTTAATCATTGAATTAATTAAGGTTTAATATTTTATTTAATGTTTTTTAAGAGCCAATCTAATGAAACTGGAAATAGCTATGTTATTATTATATAATTCTCATAATATGTGATTAATGTTATAGTTGTCAAAATAGTAAAAGAAATGTTTGATTTGATGGATATATATTTCTTTATATTTTATATAGCATATTTTGAATAAATACTTTTTAAAAATTTATATCAAGAAAATGTGTGAGATTATTATTAAAGGAGTGGTATTATTGTTTACTTGGACTCAAGCATAAGTTTGTGTATTGGTATTTGATTTTCTCAACTATAAATTATCGTGTTTTATTTCTGTAAAAATTTCAGGCCACCACTCATATAAACTGTTAAATCCGCCCCTGTCCACTTATCCCAAAACTGAACTTTTAGTATAAAAAAGTATGTCATAGCAGTTCTCCCACTTATACTCAAAGTCTAGCTGCAACACATCGTAAATTAAGACCCTCTACGTGTTTCTCGAAGACCTTGATCGTCAGAGCCTTCTTGAAAATATCAGCTAGGTTGTCAATTGATGTTATCTTCGTTACCACCAAATCTCCTCGTTTTACGATCTTTGTGTTTACTGGCCTTATGTGCTCTGGGTTCTTTCGAGTTTGCCAATGCCCCAACATTGTCACAATATATAGTGATACACTTAGGCACACTCGAAGACACCCTTAGGTCCAGTAAGAAGCTTATGAGCCAAACAGTCTCCTTTGTTGCCGCTGAAGCAACAACGTATTCGACTTATATGGTGGAATTTGCGATGCAATTCTGTTTTACACTCCTCCATGAGATCGCTCTGCCTCCCAGCTTAAACACATAACCCGAGTCGACTTTCTCTTATCTCAATCAACTTGGAAACCACAATATGTGCAACCCAAAGGAGTTAAACTATCTGATTGGTAAACTATCATGTAATCCCGAGTTCTTTTCAGATACTTGAGAATCTACTTTACCGCAGTCCAGTGTCTTTAACCAGGGTTAGACTGATATCTCGCTACCATGCCAACCGCAAAGCAAATATCAGGCCTCGTGCACAGTATGATACACATAAGGCTTCCTACAGCTAAAGCATAAGGAACATTAGCCATTTCATCTATCTCAACTTTTTTGTCTTCGAACACATGTCCTTAGATAGAGAAACTCCTTGCCAGAAGGGTAGCAACCCTCTCGAAGTTCTGCATGCGTAAACGAGCAATCATAGTATCAATGTAAACTGCTTGGGATAAAACCAACATTCTCTTCTTCCTATCACGAATGACCTTGATTCTAAGAATGTACGATGCTTCTCCCAAGTCCTTCATTTGAAACTGTTCTGAAAGCCACACCTTTAAATTTGATTATATCTTGACATTGTTGTCGATGAGAAGAATATATCTACGTATAGTACTAAGAAAACCACTACATTTATGTTGCTCTTCTTGTATACACAACTTTCGTTTTAACATTGTTTAGATCCATAGGACTTGATCACCTCATCAAAATGAATGTTCCAAGACCTAGAAGCTTGCTTCAGTCCATACAAAGACTTCTTTAGCTTCTAGACTCAATGCTCTTGGTATTTCTTCATGTAACCCTCGAATTGCTGCATATAGATGTCTTTATCCAAGTTTCCATTAAGAAAAGTTGTCTTGACATCCATTTGTCAAACATCACAGTCCATGTGACTTGTTATAGATAATAGAATCTGGATCGACTTCAACATGGCTGCTGGTGAGAAGGACTCATCATAATCGATTCTCTCTTTCTGAGTGAAACCCTTCGCCACCAACCATGCTTTAATGGAAATAACTTTTCCCGTCAGATATTCGATTACGCCTATAGACCCATTTGCATCCAATGGCTTTATTGCCCTCAAGAAGGTCCCTAAGGTCGTAGATGTCCATATCATCTATAGTTTCAATTTCATAATCCATTGATTTCTGCTAAGACTCTGCATCTACATCTTGGATTGCCTCTTCATAGGTACAGGGATCACTATCGTGTTCTTCACGTGGAATCAAGTCCAAACACTCTCCCACAAACATGAAATGATCAGGTTGACGAACAACCCTGCCATTACGATGAGGCAGTTCAGGTGTAAATACATCATAGTCAATATGTTGTGCAGTCTCTTATGGTGTATCCTCTTGCACACTCGACATGACATTGTCTTCCCTCAACTCATTTAGAATATACTTTTGGACTTATGTTTACTCATATAATCTTCCTCTAAAAACATGGCAATGGTGCTTACCACCACCCTCTGGTCTTTAGGACTATAAAAGTACCCACCTCTCGTTCCTTTGGGGTAACCTATAAACATTCGCACTTCTGTTCTATGTGGCAACTTATCAACTTCCTTATCTAGCACATGTGATGAGCAGCCCCAAATCTGAATGTGGTTGAAACTGGGATTACGCCCAGAACACGGTTCTATTGGGGTTTCCAGAAGTGAATCTCCATAACGAGGTAGGTAATGAAGCGTAGTTCATCATCAATCTCACCATTTCCAATAGAGTCCTATTATTTCTCTCAATGCAAAATAAGTTTTATTAGTGTCACACTGGAACGATTAAATCGGAAGTAAACATGAATAAAAGTGAAATCAAAGCCATACACACCTTCCAATTGGAAGGATAATAAGTCTGAACAAAAGCTTTTAACAATAGTCTGAACATTATGTGAAGAAAAACAAGTTTCCATTTTATGCATTCATAAATTCCATTAACAAATTGGAATATTTGTACCCAAATTAGAAAAACTGCCCCTAATAAATTTTAACCAAATCGAAAAGAATAGTAATTATCTTTGGAACTTATATATACAGAGTTGATGATGATGAGGACGCCACGGGTATGTAAGGAAGAGAGCTTCGTACATTTTNAGAAATATGAGAACAACAGATCATGTTCCGGGAGGGAGTCCCGGCTAGCAAGTCATCATCACAATGTGGCGGGTGCGCCAAACGATAGGTCCGGCTACACAAATCTGAATGAAGGGTATCCCATCTGGTCCATCCGTAGAGAAAAGGTGACAACTGCAGCGAGAAATATGAGAATAACAAATCATGTACCGGGAGGGAGTCCCGGCTAGCAAGTCATCATCACAATGTGGCGGGTGTTGGGATCTGTGAGGATCTCGTTATGTACAAATCACGAATTCAATAGCAAACGTAAACCTATGCGCAGCGGATCTAAAGGTTTGACGTAGAGAACTTACGGCTTAAAATTTATGTAGATCTGGCTGACCACGAACGGTTGACCGCAATTGATTGACCGCAAATCACGTCTTGGGTTGCGCGAACAAGATCAGATCAAAACCGGATCAAACGGATGCAAACAGATCAAAACGAGATTTTGCTGCCAGGCACCTTCCGGCGGCGCGTGAAAGCGCGTGCGGCGTCGGATTCCGGCGTCGTCGGCGGCGATCGAAAGCTCTCGTCGAGACGGTCGTCTGGGTATACTGTACGTCTCAATCGAACTTCCGGTTAGTTCTGTAGGTCAAAATATATTTCGTCTCGGTTTACCTACAGATCTTGTACTGTATTACTCAATACACCCTTCTTCAACTTGTACCAGTGGAGCAACAAGAAGAAGATAAAGTTCGAATGAGATCTAGAGAGAGAGAGAGTAGGGGTGGCGTGTATATCTCGTGAATATGATATGGGATTCTCTTCTCATGAGCTTAATGATGTATATATAGAGCTACAGTAGGGACCCTAAGGAGATTAGGAAAAGGGCTCCTTAATTAATTAGACTAACTGTAGGCCAAACCCACTCCTCTAATTAATTAAATAATATTAATGGGCCACCAATATTATATTATTGCACTCCCTTTCCCTAGCCCAAATTACATTTGAGACTCCAATAATAATGACTCGATTTACCTCCCCACGTTTAAGATATAATGTCCATTAATTAATTCGATTACTGACAATCAAGAATTAATTAATTTATTATTATTTCACCGAAGCTAGCGCTCGTTCATCACATTCTTATTATGCCGGAATTTAATCCACCTGCAGGGTTTAGCATAACAATCCTTCATGAACTCACTCCGGGGACATCATCAAACTAACGCACATGGTGACCGTAAATATCCTAACAGCACATCCTATATATAATAATATTACCCAAAACAGTAGGAATATTAATCCAGCGAACTGAACCTCACCCATGTGAATCAAAGTAATATATATTATATATATCTGCCTGTTTAATATCTTACGGGTTAAGAGAACGCAGTAATTAACCGAGGCCTAGTTCATTTACGACGATCAGTATAAAATGAACTTCTCCTCTCTGGGATCCTGTTCAATACATAAATGTACTAGTGCAACTAATCAGTCAAGACAAACTGTACAGTTGACACTACAACCGTTCGGATGGGGTGTTCATGTCCATCTAGGTTGTGAACAACTATTCTTGTTCGCAAGTGACTGATAGAGTGATCTTCGGTTCGCCCGATGACGACCCACCCTATCTAAGTGCAGAACAACAGAATGTAGAACTTGTTTAATCTAACATGATTCTCATTCATAAAGGGTAAATGTGTAATAACATGCAAAGCCAAGCTTTCAGTATATAACACTAACAGCGGGTGCGCCTAAAGGTAGGTCCGGCTACACAAATCTGAATGAAGGGTATCCCATCTGGTCCATCCGTATGAGAGAGCTTCGTACATGACTTTGAAGGAATTACAAGGCGATGGCGAAATAGGAATTCAAGGGTCGACGAGCGGAGGGCGTCAAAGATTGGGCGCTGGGGAGGCGCGCTAGGTCTTCTTAGCGCTGATGAAACAGTCATAATTCAAAATAGACGAATAAAAGAGGAAGAAAAAAATGAATGAAAAAAGATGAAAGAACTGCTTTCGAAAACCAAGGTGAGAAACTGTCAAATCAAAATATACGTATCTATATATATTGAAAAAGGATGGTCAATAAATCATTGGTAGAAACTTTTAAAAAAAAATTAGTCAACCAGTTCGACATACTAATTATAGCAATCTTTTAAAAGCCGTATTGTTTGCAATTATCGTTCCATATTTTGTTCACGCGTTCAATTTATGGTATATTTCAAATGATCACTTATGAAAATTGCGACTCATTATTTAAGGAAGTAATTAAATCATATTTTAAGATACCTTAATTACTTAGATCATGTGAATTAATTAATATATGGTATATAGTGGACGAATTTATTTCTGGTATTGATGGTTGTTTCTATAGGAAATAAATTAATCAATATATGGTATAAAGCGAGCAAATTTATTTAGGTTATTTGATAACTATTTTTTGTACGAAATTTGTTGAAAAATTAATCAATATACGGTGTACTTTTTTCTATAATACGCAGGCTAATATATTGGTTTTTAGGCGTAGGTTTCAATTTTTATTTCAATTTTTCGTATGAAATGAACATAATAAAATTACCGTAACTCCAACAAAATAATATGAACTAATATTTTGATATAATGTGTGTGTATCGATATTTTTTTTTATATAGAAAAAGTTGTGGTCATTTTTTTTATTTTTTTTTGTATAATTATTAGATCTCGATTTAATTCATTTTTTGTTACGACATTTCAAATAAGTTTTGTGTGGATATTTTATACAAAAGTAAATTCATTTTAGTTGATTAAACAATATAAGTTTTATATCTATACTTATTATTCACATAGGTGTTTAAATATATGAAATTTTTTTACCAAAGTAATTATTTATGGAATCACGTTATAGTCAAATCGAATTTCTAAATAAAAATTTTAAAATGACACATATTTTGAAATAAATATAATGTAATTAATTATCAGTTATGTGCAACGTACGAGATGTGTACTAGTTTTAAATAAATATTTTTATGTAATTTTGCACAATTTAAATTTTATATAACATTTTCAATAAGTTATATAGGTACATTGTATTACATATTGATTCCATGTTTCTAATTTATAAATATTATTTAATAATAATTTTTAATTTATAAATATTAATTAATATTTTTTACCCGTACATCGCACGGGATTTGTACTAGTTTGAGTAAAGATAAAAGTAATATATATAACAAAAAAGAGACAAACTACTAAAAAATAAAGGTATGTTAAAATATAAATAAAATATATAAGTAGTATGATGGGTCATTTAATCCCAAATCTTCAGTTTTAAGCCCAGCGTTACAGCCCATATCCAAGCCCAAGCTCCGTTGCAATACCTGAAACCCTAAACCCTGAAAATCCTTAATAAATACGCACAAAATCCCGTTCTTCCGACACCTCTCCATAAACGTAAACAAAAATGTCGAAGCGAGGTACGTTCTCTCTCGGAAGATTTATGGCGTTATTAAGTTCGATAAGAAGTTTCAGTTTCCAGTGTTATGGTACATGATTTCACCTGATATCTTTGTTTTCAGGGCGTGGTGGATCGGCTGGCAACAAGTTCCGGATGTCTCTGGGGCTGCCGGTGGCCGCGACTGTGAACTGCGCGGACAACACCGGCGCCAAGAATCTTTACATTATATCGGTAAAGGGTATCAAGGGTAGGTTGAACAGGCTGCCGTCGGCTTGTGTCGGCGATATGGTGATGGCCACTGTGAAGAAGGGAAAGCCTGATCTGAGGAAGAAGGTCATGCCGGCTGTCATCGTCAGGCAGAGAAAGCCTTGGAGAAGAAAGGATGGCGTCTACATGTACTTTGAAGGTGATTTTTGTACTTGTCCATTTAAATTGTGTTCTGCATTGTCTTAATATGAATGGGTTGATTTGCAGTGTGCTATAATTATATCTTTTCATTTTGTTGTGCTATAATTATATCTTTTGTTATTGTCAATCAGTATCTTGGATGTTTAATACTTTTTGTGTTTGTTTGTGGGCTGTGGATGAGATTTTCAATTATTTTGGGTATTTTTTTTGTTGGTTTGGAATTCGTTTTAATTCCAAGGTGCCTGTGAATGCTTTATATAGTCTTCTTTCTGGTTGTAATTTTCAGATAGTGTTTGTTTTGATACTCTTATATGATGTATAAAATGTTATTGCGTGGGAGTTGTTTAGCTGGTTAAGCAGACTCGTGGTTCTTCTCCTCTCTGGGGTTGAGCACGTGATTTTATGCTTTCTGTGACCAGCTATACTTGACAATCCCATCAGCCATAGATCGAGTGGGTTATTGTGCTTTCTTGAACCTAGCTCTGTTAAGGTTGATAAATACTATGTTATTTGTTCGGATGCATGGTTTTGGTAGATGGTTTACAGCCCAATGACATTGTGATTCTTACATTAGTTTTGTGGTAAACTTAAGCAGAATGTTTTCTAATAGGTGTATGTCTTGTCGCCTGTGTTTTAATGTTCTATGGACTATTGTTTTTCTAGTATTATGGTTTTATAAAACGACTGCTGGTTAGGGGATGACTTGATGCGTTTATATCCGCAAGATCATATGATGCTTCCTTAAACCAGCTAAATGAAAGGACTTGCCAAATAATTTTATCGAGTGGGATCTCTCATGATGTAGAATTCTACTTTTCGCGATTTGGCACATTCTTCTTCTTTTTTGATTTAACCTATTTTTTTTTTAAACCAGACATTAGTCATGTATCCATCTATATGTAATGGTGCTCATACAGTTACATGTCTGGTAGATTAAATGTATCCCTCGTTACAGGTGTGAGCAATCTCTCTAAGCTTACACCTGCTCCATTAGGATCCAACATCTTTTATCTTGTCAAGAGCTTTTGTTTATTTATTGCATGATATATCTAGCTAGAATAATCATAAGACATTACTTATTCTGAATTTTTCTCAGCAATGTTGAGATGGCGTAAAATGATTTGAATTACCTTGAAGTTACATCCAGATGAATTATTCCTGTGTTCCGAACGTAAGGGGTAATTGTCTTGGGGATGTTAAGAACCAAACCTTCTTGTGTGTAACCCGATATTGACTACTTGTATCAATATGTTCTGATAGGCCTTGTACAAGCATGTTAATGTATGATTGTAAAATGTTTGTGATGTTAATTTCTTTATGCTTGGCAGATAATGCTGGTGTCATAGTCAATCCAAAGGGGGAAATGAAAGGTAAATATTACTAGCTATAAACATATACTATATGGTATTTTGAATGCTTCATTTCCTAGTGTTTCATGAGAGTGAAGTGAACCTTAATGTCTTAATATTTGATTGTTGGTTTCAGGTTCTGCTATTACTGGTCCAATTGGGAAGGAATGCGCAGATTTATGGCCTAGGATAGCCAGTGCTGCTAATGCCATTGTTTAGAGTGAATTGCAACCTTACCTTTTAAGAGCTGCGCCAATAGGGTCGACACTGATTTCCCTTAGGCTAAGGCATCCTTTGAATTGAGGGATTCGAAATTTACAGATTTCAGATTTATAAGTTCAAATCTTGAAATTTATATATTTTAGATTGATAAGTTCAAATCACCATGTATGTTCTGATGATAATAGAAGTTTGAGGATTTCAAATTCATGCTAGATAGATTTTCGTCATTGTTTTGAAAGATTTCAAATGACTCATCAACTTAGTATTATCAAATAAAATGAAATTCAGATTTTGTTACTAAATAATTAAAAATTAAAATCAGCCTAATTGTCTACCAATATGTTTAAATTTGAGTTTTAAAGATTCAATGTGTTTTTTTTTTTCAAAATTTTCACTATTAATAAGTCAAACCATTTATTTTTGTAGTCAAACTTACTATAAAAGTATTTTTCCAACAACCTTTTCATATTACTATATATTTGAGAGTGAATAACAAACTCATTCGATNAGCTTAATTTTATCTAATATTGCATATTATTAGTTAGTAGTTACAAATAAAGGAATTATATTTATTTAAAAAAATCTAGTAGAAAAAGTAGATATTTTTAGGGATTTTTACGCCATTTTTGTTAATCCAATTCAGAAGTTTGATCAAGAAAAATTGAAAATAATCGATATTTTTAAAAAAAAATAACATCGAATTTTCCTACCTATATACCAATTTTTTTACGAAACGAATTGATCCAAATATTTGATTAAAACAAAGTGATAAGAATCATCATTTTTTTCTAAAAATGCAATCGATTTTTTCTAACATTTGCACTGATTTTTTTTACCAAATAAATTGAAATAAAATTAATTCTAATAAAACATCAGAATAATTTGTTATGGTTTATGAAATTGTTTTGTTCCTAAAAAAATTGATATGAACTTAACCAAAAAATTGATACGAACATTTCAGTAAAATATGGTTAAGAAAAAACATAAGAATCTAGAAAACAATCGGTGTACTTAAATTTTGAAAAGTTGCACACGATTTTGATATTGATTGAAATTTTTTTCCTAAATAATTGAATAAGGTTTGACTTTAAATATCAAAGATGAACTGACTTAGCTACCAAAAAATCTGGATACGATTGTGAATGTATATCTCGTCAGAATTTCATTTTTATTTTAAATTAAAAATTGCACGTGGTTTTATCCAATTTGCACACATTTTTTGAAAGAAAAAATATTAAAAAATATTGGAAGAATTTGTGAAGAATTATAAAACTATTTGTTTCATAAATTTGTATTCAATTTGCACGGTTTTTAATTAAATTGTATCTTGATTTGTTTCATAAATAATTGACACATTTTTTAGCATAATAATTTCAAATTTGTTACAAAAAAAAAAAAGAATTATGATTTTGTAAAAACGTAAAATATGATAGGAAGAAAATGATATTTTGATTTTGGTGTAAGAATTTTTAAATTTATTATTATATAAAACAAGATTCATATTTTGTTACTAAATAATTGGAAATGAAAATCTGGCCAAATTATATAACAATATGATTAAATTTGATTGCTAAAGATTTACATGTTTTATTTTTTTTTTCTTTTTTTTGAAATACTCACAAATAGTAAATCAAATCATTTATTTTTTAGTCAAATTTTACTCAAAATATTTTTTCAACAACTATCGATATAATTACAACTTTTCACTCCCACGCCTCAAAAGCCAAGAGATCCGTCTTTCCCTCTCGAAAACCCTTTTTCTCCCAGATTAGATTAGGTCGAATGGCAACTGATACGGCAGCCCCTACATCGGAACTCCCGGCCGCGGAGAAACAGCCGCACAACCTCGAGAGGAAGTGGACGTTTTGGTACGACAATCAGTCGAAACCCAAACAGGGAGACGTCTGGGGCTCCAATCTCCGCAAGGTTTACACTTTCGACACAGTCGAAGAATTCTGGTGGTACGTGATGATAAAAACAGCTGCAGATGTGTGTTTTATGAAATATTTATGGCTTTACTCAATATTTTGGAATTGGGGAATTTGGTTTCGTTGTAATTATCTGTACTCTTTAGGTCGCCGTTAGATATGACGCTTTCGGTGTAGTTTGATGTGATTCCATTCAATTTTGTTAACTTGTAGAAGAATCATGATTGGTGGCATGTATGGCATGATGTAATATAAGGTGAACTATGGGTTGTGGTGACTAAGTGGTGGAATTTGATAAAGATGCTTTGAACTGTAAAGTAAGAAGTGAGCATGGTTGTTGGGTTTATTTGTGTCATCATTAGAAGAGCTAGATACTAGGGCCTGATTGAATACAAGTTTTGATGCGTTTCCATTGGGACTGTGTGAAATTGGCAAATATGATGTAAAAACTTTACCTCACTTGTGAAGTGGTGGTGATTTCTCTTGCAGTTTATATGACCAGATATTCAGACCAAGCAAGTTCCCTGCATCTGCCGACATTCATTTATTCAGAGCTGGAGTGGAGCCCAAATGGGAGGACCTTGAGTGTGCTAATGGGGGAAAGTGGACTGTTACAAGCAGCAAGAAGGCTAATCTGGACAGCATGTGGCTTGAAACTGTAAGCAACCTTATTTTTATAGTTTTGGAGTTTTTGGTAATACTTATTAGCATAATACGGGTATAAGAGCAAATTGACTAAGAAAAAGAATTTAAGGGACCAACTTTTGTTTTTTGTTTTTTTTTTTGTTCAACTGAGATGCCTATGTACATGGTGTATGACAATGAATAGGCGTGTGTTTAATGAATCATAGAGGTTTCGGTATGCCCTTTGTTACTCAAATTATCTCAGATAGTGACTCCGTCAGTAACACACACTTTACTTATATAAGACCTCAACAGCTATTTCCTTCTTCCTTTATCATGTGCTAAAGCTAATTGGGAGTCAGGGCAAAGTTTGTGTTTTTTTCACTTGACTACTTTGTTTTTTTAATTTATTTTGACTGCTGCATGTTGTTGGGCAGTTAATGGCTTTAATTGGGGAGCAATTTGATGAGGCTGATGAGATATGTGGAGTGGTAGCCAGCGTGCGCCAAAGGCAAGATAAACTCTCATTGTGGACCAAGACTGCAGCTAATGAAGCAGCTCAGGTATTTGAATCATAATAGCAGTCCACTCAACTATTAGTTTTGTCTTGGCATTATATTCTTGACATTGTTTCACCAACATTATCTAAGTTTACTGCATGATATGTTCTGCATATCTTTGTTTACAAGCACTTAAAAGGAAGCCCAGCTGAAAAGATTTATTGACATACAAATCAATGTGTCTAGTTGACATCTTTTATAGATCCACTAGATGTTGCAAAAAATAATAATTTAAAAAATCATTAATAGGGTACTCCAACCGTTTTGTGATGTTAGATGCTGTTTTTCCATGTCAATTCTTAAAAGTCAGAGCAGCAATTTCAATTAGAGCCCTCAAATCTCTTATGATTTATGAATATAAAACTTATAATCGCTCACAATAGCAATCAGTGTGGCTTGCAAAAGTTCAGTATGATGGAAAGAATTCAGATTTGAATGTGAGGAGTTCTGGTGAATAATTTAGAATTTTGTGATATTCCTTGAGAGAGAGTTGAGCTCAGTGAAATTGAAGTGTGGATAGGTGATAATAGTCTAAAGTAGCAATTTTCAGCACAGTGTAGAAGGGGAATGCATATGCCCTGTGAAACAATAAGCTTGATAGAGCTAAAGGTGAAAGCAAACAAAAATAAGAGATAATCAGTATTATTGATTAAGTAAATAACTTAAAAACAATTCGGAACGAATCCCGCGCAGCTAAGGCTGATACTTCGGGAAAAAACTCCCTGCTCAAGTTGATAGAGTTAAGGGTGAAAACAAACGAAAATAATAGATATTCTATATAATTATTTAAGTAAATAACTTAAAAACAACTCAAGACAAATCCCGGTTCGCTGGGATATTCTAAACAAATGGGCCAAAAGACTGATTATTGAAATAAACGAAGTAACAATTGATAGATGAGTTATTAATAATCGACATCAACTATTTGTGGGAACACACGATTTTTGACTCCTTTTGGTTGGGTATACCCCTTAATTATTTTATTAATATTGTCCAAACCACATAGAATGTCGAGCCCTTATGCTCTATAGTTCTCATGTAGTTTCAATGTATACAAAATTCTCAATTACGTCTGGCCAATGCAGATGGGCATCGGGAGGAAGTGGAAAGAGATTATTGATGTGACCGATAAGATATCTTACAGCTTCCATGTATGTTTTTTACTTCATTGCCTTTGACATTCTCATGCCTATTTTTTTAACTGTTTTTCTCACATTACATTTTTTCACTGGGTTGCTACAGGATGACTCACGGAGGGAGAGATCAGCAAAAAGCCGATATCATGTCTGAAGAACGAACAAATCATATAAATGTAAACAAGCATTCTTGTGATCCAGCTTCGGGTTCAGAAAATACTTAAAAGAATTCCTCCATTGTACTTTACAATTTTGGATCAGTATTTTTCCTGTGTGAGATATATTTTAAAACTTAAATTTTTTTAGTAGTTCTATTTTTATCAAGGCTTCACAAGGTTTTTTACTTTATGCAGCTTGAGAAAGATGCCTTTTGTTCTGGGAATTTAGGGTTTTTTCCTGTATTGTGAACATTGTTAGTAAAATTACAGAAGCAACTCAAACCAAGATATAGCACCTTGGATTTCAGTATTAGCTACGTAGAGCGTCACTTGCAATTTTCACATTGTGGTTTCTAATAGTAGAATGCAAAAGTTTCTTCATTTGGAAAAAAATTATTCTCTTTTTTTTAATAAGTGTCATTTTGAGAAGTTGAACAGTAATTAAGAATTTTTTTTTGTCAATAATAATTCTCATTAATGAGGATAGAGAAAGATGTTTTGAGAAAAGATGAGGAGTGAATTGTCAGTTCTCTTTCTCTTTGTGACAATAAATTTTACTTCGAGTCCCATTGGGCGTGTCAAAAATTTGTAACAACAAATTTTATGAAAAACATAAAACTTTTGTACAACTTGATTTTATTTCGATCAAACGATAGTGCGGGTACAATCTCTACATGTATCCTCTGATTTTTCTCTTCATGGATTTGATTTGGATCTTTGAAGATGGATTTGATGGTTAGATCTTCTTCAGGTTTAAACTTGAATTTGTCTAACGTTAATTGAGGGGTCGAATGACTTGATTCCGAATTAAACGTTAGGACTTTATTTGATTGAAGACAACTTCTTGGAGGACTTGCTTCTTCAATCTTTCTAGAAGACGGATCTGGACTTGAATAACGTTGACTCGAGGGCTTGAGAGCTTTTTCCCGGATCAAACGCTATGTTGCTTGAATTTCTCGACAAACTCGACTTGAATGTTGTGGATCTTCAAGAACACCTTTAGATTTTCAAGAGAATAATTGAGAGCTCTTTGAATTGAGACTTTGATTTATGAGGTGTTGATTTTTTGAGGTATCTTGGGTGTGATTTGTGGCTTTGAGGAGAGCCCTATTTATAGGTGTAGGAGAGAGAGTCTTGAAGAAGAAGACATCAATTTGATTGGTCCTTCTTGATTTGATATAATCTCTTTCCTTATCCTAGAATTTGATATAATTCTTTCTTAATCTTAAGATTTGACTTGGTGGACAAGAAATATTTACTTTATTAATTAAATATCTTATTTATCTTGCATTTATGTCCCAAAATAAATAAAGACATTAATTAATAAAATATTAAATTTCGATGTCTACACTCTTCAAAGCCTTTCGCCTGTTTAAAAATTTTAATATGTACAACCGGGAAATAATACCTTGGGCGGGAGATTCAATTAATCGAGATTCAGAAGCTGAAATTTATGAAAAGATGTAGTGTATTTATTAGCTAGATGAGGGTAATAATGGAAAAATATGTACAAAAGATCGAAAACGTCATTTATTTGGTTAATCTATACATATATAAAAAGGTTTGATTATTTTTTAAATATTAACTATTTTCCTAAAAAAAAAATTATTTACTATTTCGGGAAATTAATGTAACAATTTATGGTATATTTCAAATGATCAACATATGGTAATTGCGGCTCATTATTTAAGGAAGTAATTAAGCTATATTTTAAGATACTTTAATTACTCAAATCATGTGAATTAATTAATATATGGTATATAGTGGACGAATTTATTTTTGGTATTGATGGTTGTTTCTATAGAAAATAAATTAATCAATATATGATATAAAGTAAGCAAATTTATATAGGTTATTTGATAACTGTATTTTTTTTTTTTTGTAGGAAATTTGTTGAAAAATTAATCAATATACGATGTACTTTTCTCTGTAATGCGCAAGCTAATATATTGGTTTTTAAACGTCTTTCAATTTTTATTCAATTTTTCGTATAAAATTAACATAATAAAAATACCGTAACTCTGACAAAATAATATGAACTGATATTTTGATATAATGTGCATGTATCGATATTTTTTTTGTAGAAAAAGCTCTGGTCAATTTTTTATTTTTTATTTTTGTATAATTAGTGAGTTCTCGATTTAATTCATTTTTTGTTACGACATTTCAAATAATTTTTGTGTGAAATGCACTGTTCATTTTTTTAGCATGATAAATAGTGCTGATTTTTTTGGCATAAAAAAATAAATTTTTGGATTCGCTGCCAGGCTTTTACTCAACTACTTCAATTTTTTGGTTTGGATATTTTATACAAAAATAAATTCATTTTAGTTAATTAAACATTATAATTTTTATATTTATACTTATTATTCACATAGGTTTTTAAATATATGATAAAATTTTATCAAAATAATTATTTTATGGAATCACGTTATAGTCAAATCGAATTTATGAATAAAAATTTTGAAATGACACATACTTTGAAATGATATAATGTAATTTTTTATCAATTGTGTGCAAAACACGGGATGTGTACTAATTTTAAATAGACATTTTTATATAATTTTACACAATTTAAATTATATATAACATTTTCAATAAATTATATAGATACATTGTATTATATATTGATTCCATTTTTTCAATAATTTTGCCTTGATTCTCTGAGATAGATGATTCGAAGTGCGCGGCCTTCCTTCTAGGCGATAGTTGTGTAGCCGACACGCCTAGGCCTTCTTCTACACAATTTGTATGATAAAATCCTAACGAATTCTAACACACGAGATTTGATGACCAAAGGTCTAGAATAATAAACTAGGAAATAACTAGTTAGCCTCCTAATAAATATTTAGACACATGACCATAAACCAAAACTCTAAATAAAGTAGGAAAAATAAATAATCAAAATAACTAAGCTAATAAAATCGGTCAACCCTTCTAGAAGGATCTCGACCTATCGTGGTCCTCAAGCTCACGTCACTTTGACTACTCTCGCGGAAGTCTCGTTGACTAAGGACTGCTTGTGCCTTCCAGAAGACTCGCCTTGGTCCCCAAGATTCGCCGCCAGGCTTGCTGTTCACGCCAAGCCTGTGTTTCTTGCACACCTGTCATGCTGGCGCATGCATCCCGTTCGTGCGTGTGCAGTCTCGCGCGGGCCTGGCTGGCACCCGCACGTGCTTGTCCCAATAAGCCTGCAGCAATAAGCCTGCGCTGCACGCTCGCGCGCATAGCGCGCTATCGCCCTGCGCGACATTCCCGCACGCATCTCGCTTCAGCACGTCTAGTCTCAACTCTCGCACGCCTTGAGCGCCCATGTCTCGTACGACATTTCCGCGCTCGTGTCATTGTGCTTGAGTGAGATCCCTTCGCGCGTATCTGCTCCCTCACCCGAGGCTCGCGCCATCTGGCCCGAGTCTCATCCAGTCCTCGCTGTCGCCGTGCGGGATTCTCGGGTCTCGACCGTGTGCGTCTATGCCAGTGCATGTGTTTGCGCCCTTGCTGCTGGGTTGCCTTGCGCGCATGCTCGCGCTGTCACGCTGTCTTGCGCGCGCACTCGTGTTGTTGGATGCGTACCTTCTTGCGCTTGAATGTTTCTCGCCTTCAGACTGCCTTCTCACATGCCCCCGCGCACCTCCATGTGCGACCTTCGCTGGCTAGCTCCCTTGCACTCGTGGCGCCCGGCCTATCCTTGTCAGGCCTATCCTTATCGGTCCTATTGCCGTCAGACCTACCCTTGCCAGGTCTAGCCTTACTAGGCCACTGCGGGCTCTTATGCCCAGAACTGCTCGTCCACGCCTCAGCCTCGTGTGAGATCCCTGAGTCTGCGCTTGTGCGCGTGTCCTTGCCTTCACACGGGAGTCTTGGCTACTGCTCTGGGTCGCGCCCAAGCATGTCTAACGCCTTAGCCGCGTACGGGTTGTTTCTCTTGTGTTCGTGCGCCTCGCACACGAGCTCATACCCATCTCCGTGGTTTTGGCCCTTTCTTTGGCCTTCTCTGATCGTCTCGACTCTTGGCCCTTCTCGACCTCGGAGGTCAAAACCTCAATTCTCATCATTCCCGCTCCCTTTGAGAAATTCCTCGACCTCAAGGACTTGTCAACTAGTATCAGCTGAGGCGTCTCCTTCTCCTCATCCACATTAATCTCCATGTACGACTCCTCCTTATGGCCCTCTTCTACCTCGACCAAAATCTCCTCCTCGACCTCAACTACCTCGATAGACATGGCTAAAATCCGGGCCGAGTCATAGCCCGGCCCGGCCCACCAGGATCGAAAAGAATGACTCGGACCCTGCATGGACCTATACTCGTGCTGGGTCAAAGGCCTGTTTGACTGGGCCAGGCTGGGTCCGTCATTTTTATAAAAAAATAATAGAAAAAAATAAAAAAATAGAAAAAGCGAGCTATCGGCCCGGCCCAGCCCAACCCAGCCCAGGTCCGCCGGGCCGGGTCATGAAACGACTGACCCTGAAATGGCCCATCGATAATCCGGTCCGGTCTCGAACCCGTGATCAACGGGTTTGACCGGGCCGGGTCCATGCCGAGTCGGCGGGCCGGGCTGTCCTTGGCCATGTCTATACCTTGGCTTCTTCGACGTCCACAAATTCGCCATCATCGGGGTACACGTCCACAAATTCGTCATCATCATTCTAGTTTTATTAATAATTTTTTATTAATAATTTAACACGCTTTTAGTTTTATTGGTTAAATTGATCTCATTAATTTTTAGTTAACGTACGCTCCAATTTTCTGGTTGCTTAGATAATATTTAACCGTTGTTATTTTTATATTTAATAAATTTATTCACAATATATGTGACATTTTGCTCGCCATTTACTATAGTTTTTCTATTAGTACACTTGCAGATAACAAAAATAATCAACGAAATTCCCCTGGGCCTAGGCCGGGCCTAATATATCCGTGGATGAAAAGTAAATTTTGTAAAAAAATGTACACTTATATATTTTTATATAAAAAATTGTATTATTGAAATTAAGGTGGGAAAAGTGAGATAAGTGAGAAAACGAGTTTTGATTTTCTTACAAAAAATCTTTTTGAGATGAAGAAGCCATTTATATGATGTCCAAACTGCGGCCTCAGTGTGAGCCGCATCTCAACAAATTAGTGAAATAGTGCGCATAAAAACAGTAAAAGCATAGACATACAGAAGTAAGAATTAAAAGCAGAGATTAAAGCTGACATTTAGAAGGCATATCAGATGGCCATGTTTAGATTACAAATCTAAAATATCTGTATATTGGAATTAATACAGAAATGCTATGGGCACATTGTTACTGTGATCAAGAAAGGAAGCCAAGCCACTCCCCATTTTTCTTCGCTAATCGGATTAGCCCTTGCCGTTGTTTGGAGTCTGCTCCTATTGACTTGCAGAACTCTGTTATGACCTGCAAATTTCAGCAAATTAAAGAGTTTTCCATTCATATTCTATTGCTAAAAGAACAAAAAGCTTAATTGACTCATGTTGGACAATGTTACAGAAAGCTGAGTGATTATGTTCGGACCATAAAACTCATCTCCTCTTTTTATTGGGCTAACGAAAACAACTATTTCCACTCAATACAATATGATAAGCTATTTTGAATAGAAATCCAATCCAAAAATACTCTATTAGGTTGTTGGTTATATAATGAAATACAAACCATTACCTTAGTAATTTAAATATTTGCAGTTTGCACGATCAAATCACTAGTTTAGTGTAGTTTTACATTCGATTCGAGCCCATAAATATTTTCAAGCAGATACTAAGGACATAATAATGGAACAAAAAATTGTTTATACGACTAGATCAAAACAGAGAAAATGAATAAATCAAATCAAAAATTATTTTACCTGCGAGTGAAGAGCAATGGCTTTGCCTCTAAGCTGATTAAACCTCTTTTTCCCGATAATATTCCTCGTCACAATAACCAAGGGTGCAAAAATACCCTTCCCTTCGTTGGCATTCTTCATCACCACCGGCTGGGCTCTGATCGGCCGCGCCACCCTCACCGCCGCCTTGGGCTGCAGCTGGTTCACGTCACCGGCTATGGAAGAGCCCCAGCTACCAAGAAAAGCAGACGATGAAACTGAACCACAACCCGCCATGGATACAACAATCAGGAGGATTTGTGTGTTCGCAAAATTTTTGGGACTAGAGATAATTTTTATTAAAGTATTTTTGATTTCATGGTATAAAATATAAATAATTATATTTGGTGTGAATGTGAGGGGATTTGGTTCAGATGATTTAAAATGATGAGAACCACAAGAAATTGGTGGGTGAAGATTTATCTTCTTTTGATTTTATTTATTTGTTTTTGGAGTTGAAGGAAGGAGAAGTTTCTCAATGGACGAAGGTCGAAGATGTAAATTACATGTATGGTTCCTAGCGATTTGGAGATTTTTATCTTCTATTCTACTGGTTGTCGTTTTATTTTTGGGGGCCCCACTTACGGCTAATTGATCAAAGCTGGAGGATTGACCTGTTGCCGAGTCATGACCCCTATGCCCGATCTAACCGCCACTTAGGTGATCGGGGCCTTGACTGCTACCTGGGCCACCGATGAATTTCGTAGGCCCGAGGGATTAGCAATCGTAGTCACCGATGTCTACATTGACCGGGAAAAGCTCGGACGTAGGCCTACTCCGTAGGGGCGTGTGCTGGTCCACGCCTCGTCGAAGGTTGTTTCCATATTTCTGTGAAGATCTTCACCGGCCATGGCTAACGTTGTTCAATGGCTTTTTGGACGAAGTTCCCACAGACTGCGCAAAAATAGTGGGCAAATGGACCTCGTCTGGGTTCGCACAACTTGGGTCTGCTCCTGATTTGTTCGTGGACCTCTAAAACGAGGGGTTCTCAGTATTAGCGCTCTGACGATTAAGTCAGTCCAAAGTGATGAAGACGATTAATAGTAGGTAAACTTTGTAAGTACATTGAGTGTGTAGAGTGCAAATAGACATACTTCATCCCTTTATACAAGATTGTTACCTTGTTGCCCAAGACTGTCCGAATGCCGAACTACCCGTTCGTACTGCCCAAACTGCCCGAGCTACCCGTTTGTACTGTTCAAGCTGCACAATTTTGTTATGCCACATGGCCCAATCGTCATGTGGTGCTAATCCCCATTATATTCTTATTCGTCAGTTTTCTTTGTTAAACGGTCTAGTCGTGAGACCGACCCAACTCTCCATGAGGTAGTTTTCGTCTTCTCTGCTAAGCTCGTGTACTCTGTTCTTTTGGTCAATCCATCTACCTGTGCGCCTCCAGGTCGAGTTTCTACCAGGCCATGCGAGGGTCCTAGCTTGACCTGTCGGTGATACCTTTTATATGCATCATCCTCATCGACCTATAGCCCCCTCGACCTATAACTACTTCAACCTTCGATCGACCTACCCGGTTCCCTCGATTCAGTTGGCTGGTTTCTCTGATCAAGCCGACCCAATATGGTATTCCATATCAGGATTCATAAAAATTTATTTTCTATTTATAAAGGTATATAATACGTTGTATTATATTATATTTGATATAGCGATGTAAATCCAATGATAATGAATAATTATTAATTTTATATTCATATAGTAAAATCTATGCATTGAGTATTAGAATACATTTATTTAATAGCTAAAATAGTTTATATGTTTATAAATCCCAGATAAAAGTTTATAAATGGAATACTTCGAAACACAAGAAATTGACATACATGATAACCAGTTTGTTTGGAAATACTTTGGAAATAGACTTTTAGATGCAAAAGTACATTTGGATAAATAATTCATATTTGGTGTTGAATTAGTAATTGTTTTATAGAAAACACTTCTCATATTGACTTTTGAATGTAATAGTCTATTTCAAGAATTAGTATTGATATCCGTGCAATGCAAGAGATCTAGTACAAAATATTCATTACTTTATTTAAGAACAATAATAATATATTTTTTCTTAAATATTTTGGTTATTTTATTTTATTTTTATTTACTTTTTAAAGGTTTTTACCTGGCTACTAATATATGAATTTTATTATTTATAATTTTATAAAGTACTACAAATGCCTATGATTTTAAATATGATATTTGTATACATATATCTTCCATAACTTATAAAATTATCTATTTTTTAATCTTATAATTCTTTATAATCCATAATTTGATAACTAATCAAATTTTAACTCATAAAATTGAATATTCTTTATTCTAATTCTAAATGCCATGAAATATTATTCATTTGATAATTGAATTTTAGTTTTAATAAATATATGCAACATAGATTTTTCATGGAAAATATTGTTTGTCCAGATTTTTTTGTTTATATTTATTTCTTTAATTCATTTATTCAACATATATAAGAAGTTAAAATATATTCTATTTAAAAAATAAATATCTATAACCATATATTAATAATATAATTAATTAAGTCACTTATCAAAACTATAATGAATAAATTCATTTAATTGTGTGAACAAATAACTATGAAATTATTTAAATTTAAATGAAAATATGTTAGAAATGAATAATTCTAGTAAACTCAACTTATATTTAATCAATATTAACTATTGACTAAACAAAAAATAACTTATTTTGTATTATACAAAAAAAAAAGATTAATTAATTTTATACATATTGATGGGTCACCACCCAGATCTGGATAGAACCGGTTGAGATAAGCTTTGATCTGCCTGAAACGCCACGCGTCTACCTGCAAGAACTCACCACCGAAGGGTTTTGGTGAAGAACCTCCGATGCCTAAGTTAGTCTTAAGAAGAAGATGATGGTGCTCTATAAATAAAGGATATACACTGGACGCACGATTGTCGAGGTTGACGCCACAAAAATTGGAGGCCCAAATGCTGCTGACTGACTAGAAGAAGGCCTAAGTACTGAGGACACAAAATGCTATTGTAACACCCCTCTTATCAGAGTAAATTTTTCGCAACTTTTACTTCGAAAATACTTATAAACTTTTTGAAATCTTTTGCACTTAACTCGAGATGCTACTAAAAATTATATTTTACTGGAAATCTATTTTTCTTTAAACTTGGTCTAACTACTCGTGTAGACATAAAGAAAACAGATTTTGAATCTTTAATCAAACATGCATGTAACTGTACATTGTTCATACTGGTGAACCGGTAAAATCTAAAAATCTGAAAATAACATGCAAGTTCGAAACGTAGCGGAAGTCTTAAAAGCGTGAATAATTATACAGACATAATTTATTTAAGAGTCCATATAACAAATGTCCATTTAGTCAGATCCACCCGAACCACCACATCTGATCTCACACCTCCGCACCGACCCTGTGACTTGAAAATGATAATAGTGGGGCGTCATTACTCATCCACTGTACTCCGTAAAAACCCATACTAAAGCAAATAATAATAATAATATAATATCATGATCGTTGGTATATATCTGAACCGAAAAGCTGTTCCGGTAACTGAAACTGAATCTGTAATCTGGCCGATATCTGATCGGTAACGTGTTCACACTTTGATGGATATTTCTAAGGCAACTGAGGGCCTCCACCAGAACTTAGGATGTACTGTTAAGGCAACTGGGGGCCTTCATCCTAAGCATATAAACTGTATACATACCTCGAACGTGATATCAATATTATAGTCAATATAATACCCAGGCTGGGTCCCCACCTGTTCTTCTTTTGAAAACTTTTGAAAACTGTAAGTGCTGTGTTGGGTAGCTGTATCTGCAAGCTATATAAAAATATAAACAAATATACTAAGTACTATGCTCGTATACTCAATAAAATGCTAGGATGCTCGATTCTATCAGATAACTTATCCAGATATAAAGGAACACTCTAATGGTTCTCTAAAATAATACTAAGTCCGGAAATAAAACTGATATACTTAAACTGAACTGGTTTGGCTCAGAAAATACTTAAATTTCGGAATAAGACTTGAACTGAAATACTTGACCAAAAAATAACTCAAAATACCGATCGATCCGGTTCACTAACTGGATAAACCGGACCGGACTGGACCTCACCAACCTTTTGGTGACTTTTCTAGTGACAACTGACTTAATCCAACTTATTTCAATGTACTAAGTTTAAAAATACAAAGAAACACTGATAGACTTTAGTTGGATTTTTAAAATGGTTCGATAGGGCAGATATGGCTCGAATGAATACTAGATCACCGAACAACTTAACTTTTCTTGAACTTTTAATCAAGACCGAATACTTACACCTATAAATCATGACTTCTAAGCCTTGGATATTGGCTTATACTCACATGTAACTTAAAATGACTCGGGGGTGAAAATAAGCCAAATTTCACATGATATATGACCGAGTAAATAAACTCAAAACATGCTCAACTATTACCAACCTCATATATATGATTTATAAGGATTTATAAGCTATCAAACTTGGCCTAAACATGATTGGTACTAAAAATTCGAATTTAAGGCTCATTCAACTCAAGTGCTAAACTTAAACTATAAATATGCTATTTATATGCGAGATTTCAAACAATTTTATAAAATTGTATACTCAATATATTAAGCTGAAACTTGGTCAACGTTTTCATCACTAATGTGAAAATTTTACATAAACGTTTCACGTTGAAATCTCGAACGTGGACTGAGTACTCTTGCATAAAAATCATCTTGACATGCAAGGTCTAAACATTTTAACTCATTCATTTCTCAACCTAAAATCATGAAATTTGGCAAGCTTGTTCTCAACACATATGTAGACATGTCATAAAATGTTCATAATTTTATCATGCATATTTCTCGACTTATACAAGTTTAAAGTCACTGCTGTAACCAGACACATAAAATTCAGCTTGCATGATAAACTTTAAAAATCTATATCTCGAGTTATACTAGGCCAATTGACTTGATTCTTGATCCTATGTACTTCTATTTTACTCAAGAAATCTCCATATAAAGCATTTTTTCTCAGATTTTTAATAGCATATCTAAATTCGTATTAAAACAACACATAAAGAAAAATTATATGAACTGGGATAACTTAATCATATTTCATGCTTATAAACACTTGAAAACTGAACATATATAGCATAATTCTACATCAATCAACTCCTCATCTCATCTCTAACATGATTCTAAAATGAGTTGAACATACCATCCTCTTAAACTTGAAGAAAAATGTAAGAGAACTTGAATATGCTCGGTGATGTCCGATTGAACTTGCTCCCTTCTTTATGCTAAATTTCTTCTCGACTTCTCTTATATTTCTAAGTAAGAGTGAATTTATGGAGTAATATGATAATGAAGCTATTTAAAGACATTTGAAGAGGTGATTTAAATTTAATAATACCACACGTCCTTTTATTTAACTTTGATGGCAAAACATGACCTTGCTTAGTTAAGAGATAATGTGGCATAAGCATCTCCTATGTCTAAAATAATGGCTTGACCTGATCATAAAATTTAATAAGTGATAATGAAATCAGCCCCTTCCAATATAATGCTTTCATATATATCGACTTTTTGTAGGTAGAATAATGGAAGAAACTTTCATGTGATAAGGACACATGTTAATTCTTAGTCATTAACTTATACGTTACTTCACCAAACTTCATGACATGAAAACTATTTAACCACCAATTTGGTTTGAAAAGTTGGTTGCACTAAAGAAATGAAATTAAACTTTGACATTGACTTAATAGATGCATCATTTGAGAACTAAACCCGGTTGGAATTTCAACTTCTAATTCCGAAAATTAATCAATCCTAACTTAAATTAAATGGATTGATTTAACTTTACAAAATTGACTTAAGAAAAATCTTAAGAAAATACTATAAGGCTCAATTAGGATTCGAGCTATATTCGGCTCGACTCGGCTGAACAAACTCGGTTCCGGCCACAACTCGACTTCCATGTTTTTTTTTTTTTCAAAATCTTCTCGACTCCGATTAACTCGCCGAATTGGTATAACTAATCCCGACTACTAAAATCTATTTTTTTAAATAAAATAAACGGACCGGAATTACTTACTGAACTACCACGATTACTGAATAAAATTTAACCGAGAATAATTCCGACTTAAATTTCAAACATTAAACTGAATAAGTTAATAACTGACTCGTATCTAGAAACGAGCATTATTAATAAAAGAAAATTAGTTCAAACTCGGAACTAACCACTGTCACTTTTATTAATAACTGAATGAGATATTACAGCTATGCTAACTGTCGAAGAGGATGAAAAAGATGAAGGATCCGATTTTAGAACCACCGAAAATGAAGAGAGTACGACGCATACGACGACGAGAACTAGACAGTTGGTTCAATCCTGACATCTACTTTTATCAAGGTAAGTCTAGTAAGAGAATTACGAGGACTTTGATTCCCGAGGTAAGTGATACGTAGACAACTTAATTGACATATTACAGGTTAAAATGTTATTTTGTAACTAAAATTTTTTTGGAAATGCTACATGTACATAATAAATGTACATAGAGGTGTACATAACACTCACATAGAGTGAGGTCCACTTAATTTTTTATTTTTGATAGGTCCCACTCAAATGTGAGTGTTAATGTACACATAGCATTTCTCAAAAAAAAATAAAAAATCAACTAAATTGATATCTTAACTTATAATAAGTCAACTAAGCCAAAGTCCAATTTCTTTAACCCCTCCTCCCCTCCTCATTTTTTTTTAAATAAAAATCGGGCCGCCAGACTGAAACCGAAAGTTTTGGTTGAACCGGCCTGGACCCACCTGGCCAACGAACCGACCCGTACCTACATCTAGGCTGGTTCCAGGCGTGTTTTTAAGCCCGACGACTCTTCGGGCCGGGTCGGGCCGAGTCGTTATCCGGCCTGCCATTTGGCCACGACTACCATACAAAATAAAATTCATACCATTTAAATTTAGACATTTAATATCAAAATAAAATCTCTCACTTTATACTATAAAATCAAACATTTATTAATAACAAAATATTATCTACCAAAAATAAAAATGGTCATCAGATACCTAAAATAAAATCGCTCACTTTATACCAAAACTAGATTCATTAATTTTGTCAACTTTATCCCATAAATTGATAAATTAATTTAGAGACGAGATTTTTAAAATCTCTCAAAAAGGATTAATGAGTTTAGTAATTTAAAATTTTTTGATGGGATTTTAATTTTTATTTTAAGTAAATACAAATTTATATATATATATATATATATAGATATAAATAGATAGATAGATAGATAAATATATGTATACATTTAAATAATTTTAAATTAGTTATCTAATTCATTTGACTCGATGGAGAGCCTAAAAATGGTCAATTACCTGGCCGGTTTGTAAACATTACCCGACGGAAAACGGGAAAAGTAGACGCCTTTTCTAATTTTTCTATCCTCTTCAGATCAAATCTTGCATCAATTTCAACGGTTTTTCTTTCTCTGTGGGCTATATAGATTGCAATCTGATGTTATCTGTTGTCCGTTGCCCATTTCAGGGAAATCCGCATTTCTATATTTCTAGGTTTTATGTTTTTCAGCTAAATAAACACTTTTCATTTTACCATAATCTTCTTACTGTTATTTGTTCTTGATTTCGGGTCTCCGCATTTATGAATCACGCTCTTTGCTAATTCCGACCCCACAAATATCACGCGTTGCTATTGGTAAAACATGGCGTTGACTTCTCTGGCTTTGTGAGGACACGCATTTATTCCTGAAGGTTTCAGTTTCAGAACCTGGAATTTAATCGTTTAGGGTTGGAACTTGGAAGTTTTTTATTTGGTCAGATGGGTATGAAAGATCCTGGCTTTTTTATTTTGTTAGAGTGATTTTGTGAATATTGTGTTTTTGGTATAGATAGATTTTTGGTATCTTAGAGATTTGGTGTATATTGGTTTAGGGCTTCTTTGTATCTTTATATATTCGCCTTTTGGGAAACGAATTGGTGTTCACATATTCGGCTCTTGTCTTTAGATTTTGTCAATGGATATGAATCATAAATGTCTGAAAGCCGATGCGAGTAATAATGGTGGGAGCAGTTTTGAATCCCCAAATCTTGTCACGATTGAGAATGATGTAGATGACGAGTCACAGGGATTGTTGGCTGCCGAAGATGGTAATTTGTCGAACAATTTGGGAAAACCAAAGAGGAAAGTTCAATGGTTAGATAGCAGTGGAGACAAACTTGAGCAAGTCATGGAGTTTCAACCGAGGTAATTCATAAATATAGTTTTTGTTCTCCTATTCAAATTTAGAATGTCCATATATAATGTGCTTAGACTCAAGAATTATGATCATTTCTTGGATAAAGAAAGCGGATTAAAACGATAAGTGATGATTTGTGCACTGCTTGTGAGAAACTTTTTGTCTTATTAATATATATTTGTATTTTTTCATTTTATTTTTGGAGCTTTTTAGCTTGGGGCACATTCAAGTTACGTTACATATTTGGTTAACGGTAGATTTTGTGCGGAGTTACAGGGTATAAGCTTGTTGTTTTTTGTTGATTAGCATGCATTACATTGGTAACTAAACTTAAGATCTTGGAGTCTGATGAATTTATGATCCGGTTAAGGTTGTGTAAAATGAAAGTCTCCTACATCCTAAAAGATCTCAGCTTGCTGCAGTTCGTGTTCTTTGTTTTGCTTTAGATTCGCGTAACCTTATTCATAAACTCTTTTGGATGATAGCTGGTGGGTGTGATGTGTGGGAACTGCAAGAAACTCATTTTGATCCAGAAATTGAATTAGTGCATCTCCAATTCTTGAGTCTATTTGAGAGAATGTCTAGTGCCACATAGGATTCTTGACCTTAAGTGTGAAAAATACTCCCCTTCGAAGAAAAAAAAAAAGAACTAGGTTTGGTTGAGATGTGCTATGTGAAAAAATAGACGAGATCGCCATTAGGGTCTATTTTGATACATGACATTAGACTTATTATTTTCATAAAGCTTCTCACAGATGTGGTTACATCTCATTATCGAACTAACTTTTAAAATATTGTATTTAAGTCAGTATGGTTTATTTTTGCTTTGGTTTGTTTTCTCTGTTCAACACTTGAGTTTATTACTGTATCAACTAAGGAAAAAATAAATAAAGAAAAAAGATGGTAGAATAATGTAGCACTATAGCACTGTAGATGCTTTTACCCCAGCCATGATTTTCTATCGGTTAGTTGGACATCCCCCTTTTTATTTTCCATTTTTTGCTTTGCATGGCGGTTTTTTTTTTTACCGTGGAATTCGAAACATTTGTTTCCCCATCTTCATTGAATTTTTACATGAATTAGTTGACTTTATCTGAGTATTAAGAAAAAGAAAGAAAAAGAAATTCTTCTTGGAGTAACACTTATCGGTGATTTTTGCTAGAATCAGCATGTATCTTCACAAATCACATTCTCATAAATAGTCTGAAACTTAATGAGGATATCTTTAGGAAAATGAGAAAGGGATGCTCTAACTTTTTTTTCTCTATTATGAATTATGTATCATTGTTGACCAATTTTTCACTAGCTTTTGTAAATTGCAAGGATACAAAACCGGAAGAGATATAGAAAATGAACTATGCCCTGATTTTCCTGTTTGGACAAAATAAGTGGCAGATAGTGTATGGTGAATATTATAAAAAAGAAAAATGAATTTTTCTACACATCAATATTGCGCAATTATGGTATGATCACATTTCCTATCATCTGATATAAGTTACTTGAGTTGGTGGGAAATTGTTTACAACTAAGCTTTTCACACACACACACACAAACACACAGAAGTAGTTGTACTTGTTATCATCCTCTTACAAATCCTTCCATCTTTTGTGGGTTGCAGTGACGTTAGCGACTCGGAGGAGGATGATTCAGATTCTTGCATCTGCAGAATAATGTAGACCAGAACAAAAAGAATATTGAGGCAAAACCAATTGAAATATACAGGTACTGAACGAAAATGTTGCTGCATCAGACAGTTTCAAAATTATCAAAATGGAGGTATATCATGTGAATTTCTTTATATTTTTATCAGCTAGGTTATGAAGATGACCATAGTCTGTTGTTTTGATACATATAAAATAGAATGATCACTTTTAATAGTTCGTACAGTACAGCACTTCTGTAAAACATGCATAGTAAACGGATGTGCCCTTCAAATACATGTATGTGCATTTTCCTTGTGATCCCTGTGCCAAATATTGATGTTCTTAAATTGATAAAAACAAAATGTGTATGATGGCAATTTCAGAAATTGCAAGTGTGTTTGGGCACTCTAGAAAGATAAATGTAAGTAAGTGAATATGAAATACCCGACACTTACTATAATAATGCTGCTCGGTTTCATACCCATTTAAAATATTAACCATTCCCACATTTTTTATTTCACATTTTTAGGCTCTTGGACATACTAATGGACCACTTTAACTTTATTTTACCTCATTTCTCAATCATCTGCTGCTGCAATTGTTTTTCTATTTATTATTGGTGTGTTTGTGTTTTGATTTTATGAGCTGAGATTCTTCTATCATTGTTTCGAAGAATATTAAAGTTTCACATTCTCCCGATGGCAATCCAACTATAGATTACATATAGTTAGTACAATAATATAATATTCAATTATGAGAAATTTTCCATACTTTCTGTCCTAATTCCCTCTCTTGCCAACCTTTTCTCCCACAATTGACCAAAATTATCATGTTTTTCACTACGCCCATACTGTCAGCAACTTGGTCCGCATTTTCAAACAGATGTTCGATTTTACCAGGCATATGAAACAAGTCCTAGTGCTCATCTTTGCCCAGTTCTTCACTAAGACGACATTTGTCTCTCCAAACAGTCTTTATTACTGAATGGATTGAACAACTTCGATCAAAACCCAACCAAATCTTCGTTATAAAAAAAAAAAAAACCCAATCAGATCTTATGATGATTTCTGAACCAATAGATTTTATTGGGTTTTCAACGAAGTTGTTCAATCCTTTCAGGAATCAAGATCTGATTGGGTTTTGAACGAAGTTGTTCAATCCTTTCAGGAATCAAGGCTGTTTCGAGAGAAATGCCTAAAAACATCGAATATCTGTTTGACTATGCCAACTAATGCCGACTAAGTTGCTGAGAGTACGAGTATAGTGAAAAACATGATAAATTTGGTCAGGGGAGAAAAGATTGGGAGTGGAAATTTCCCACAATTGAATATTATATTATTGTACTAACTATTATTTAATCTCCTTTTGATTGTCAACAAGAATGATAGAAGAGAATCTCAGCTCATAAAATCAAAACACAAACACACCAATAATAAATAGAAAAACAGTTGCAACAGCAGATATTGAGAAATGAGGTAAAAGAAAGTTTTTACGAAGACAGAGAGTGGTCAGATTATTATTATTATTGAGTTTATCTATTTTGTCATATTGGTTTAGCAAACTATATGTTGTGAAAGGCTGAATTGGTGCTTTTAATAATATTTATAATGAGAATATTAATGAAAGTTTGTCAAGTGTATTGTAATTTTGTAAGTAATCCAAGTAGTAATCATGCCACCTGTATTGTTCACAACCTAAAACTCGAAACTTTTTATAAATGTAATCAGTATCAAAGCTAAGAGTATTGAGCAAACAATCATTACCCACTAAAGATCACTGAAAGGGATTAAAAAGAGAAAAAAGGGAAAAGACAATCATATGTCTTTCAAAATCAATTAAAATACACTCTCCCATCTCAGAAAATCAATTTAAATCAGTGTTTTAAAAGTAGTTAGGCACTGGTCCGCCTAGGCGGGACCTAGAAATCAATATTNTTTAATAGGGTTTAAATTGCTCCTCCATATAGTGTGTTCGTTGCTAGTTTCTCAATAAGCACAAGGTATGGCTTTGTATGGATCACCAAATGCTGCCACATTTCCAGGTCGACTGAATACAATCTAATACCACAAAAATAGTTGTGAAACAAAATCAGAATGTAAAAGACTAACTGTGCAAGAAAATGTAGTCAATTTTTCAGAGAAGATAAAGTAGCAGGGCATGCCTGATAGTTTCCAAGAGTACAAGTTTTGAAGCCAGCGGCACAATAGTCGAAATAGTACTCCCATGTCCTTATGAACTTCTCATCGAACCCAAGCTCCAGGATTTCTCTGAAGTGCAAACATTTCGATTTTCGTTTAAATAATAATAATAATAATAATAATAAAAATTACTGCTTTTATTATTCTTACCTTTGCTTTGCGAGGAAGTTTTCCCGCCAACATCTGAGTGTTTGGTAATAATGGATTCCTATGTCTTCAAGGTGCTCCACACTGCATTTTGCATAAACATATGTATTGTAATTAATTAATTTTCAAACTATTTTATTGCCATAACTTCTAACAAAATTAGATAAAAATCCAGTTATAGTTACCATAGTCTTGATGCTGCAGCCATGGCTGATGTTACTCGGCTAAGTGAAGGTAAACATCCACCTGGGAATATATATTCTTTAATGAAGTCCGAACTGCGTCTGTACTCCTCATACCTCTCATCTGGTATCGATATAAACTGCACCAAAATAAATAAATAAATAAAAATAATAAGAAAATTTCCAAATGGGAGCATTTATGCTGACCTGAAGAACAAGGAGGCCGTCTTCTGCTAACACAGACTCGCAGCACCTAAAGAAGTCTTCCATATATTCATGACCTACAGCTTCTAACATCTCACTACACTTGACAAAAAATCAAGAAAATGAGAAATAAAAATAAATTTAAGTTTCAATGATGTCAATACATTGATGTACGTCAATTTTGAACATCTAATTAATACTTAAAGTAAAAAAAAAACGCTGACCAAGATATTATCCGGTCATATTTCTCAATTTTGGGCAGCTGGCGATAGTCACAAAGATGGAACTTTATATGGTCCTACGACGAAAATCAAATGTTAAATCTCATTATAACATTAATTAATACTCGTAACAACAGTAATAATCTGTAATTCAAATAGACTGATTATATATATATATATATATATACCTGTAGACCAACTTCCTTTACTTTAATTTCAGCATATTTTAGCTGCTCTTCTGATAAAGTGATGCCAGTATATTTGCATCCAGTTCGCTTAACAACTTCAATTGCTAAAGTACCCCAACCACAACCTATCTCCAAAACGTGATCTTTTTTACTCACTCTTGCCTATAGTTTCAAGATAATTTTAGNACAGATGAGTAAAATTGTACGAATAAGAATTACCTTGAAGATCGCGCAAGAGTATGTCATTGTATTATCCAAAAACAGCGAAAACAATTCATTGCTCTGAGGATTAACAGATGAAAACAATTTTCTTTCAGCTTACCAACTGACAGGAGATAACGCTTTCCTTTACAAGTAAGATGCATATAAACGTGAAAGATATTTGAAACAACATACTCTTTAACATTCTTAAAGATTTGAAGAACTTACTAGATCATAATGCCTTGAAATGTTACGTCGTGCCTGAGTTAGTGTGTTTTTTCTCGACAAATGTTGAAAGAAGTACTTTGCGGATGCTAATGCAGAAGTGAAAAGCAATGGTGTCCACCATCCTCTGCGCGTACAAATGTGTGTATATATATAAATATCATATATTATTATTATTAATAAGTTTCTAGTTTGTTAGAAAACATATGACAGTAATATAGCATATAATTAATTTTCTAAGGTTGTGTCATGTGTGTTTACCTTTTGTTGTTTAAGTTTGAGGTAGAAATGCTTAAATCTCTGTTGCCAATAAATATCTGCAGAAATAGAAATAAAAAAGTTCCTAATGCATTTATGAGCATGAACATGAAAAAAAAAAAAAAAAATCTTTTCTTGAAAGCATTTCCTTTTCTCACCATGAAGAGGTTGAGAAGACCTTCATTCTTGTCAACAAAAGAGAAATCCCCATTAATATAAGCATCAGCCAGACCTAAATCTGCTTCAGTTGCTACCTATGACAATTATGCATATACATATATATGAAATATGAAGAAAAAAGATGTAATGTTGTATCCTGATATTTTTAATGTAAAAATCAATCAATAGTCTAAGGGCATATGAGTGTCACCTTCCAATAAAACTGTGGAGAATGAATTCTCAAGTAGACTTTCAAAGGGCTCGCTCTTCTCGTTCCTTCAAATACATACATTGTACCTCCGCTTTCTAGCAAACTGCGGCAATTCAAGTTCTATCATCATTATTTCCAAAATACAAATTACGGAAAATGGATTGAAACAATTAGAAACCGCATAAAATGACTTCGTAAAGTGAAGAAACGGAAAGACACGAAGACGAGTTATTTATTTACTAATTTATTAATTTATGTCTTCAAAACAAATTTTCAAACCCAAAAATTTACAGACAGAAAGAAATAATGAGAATAATAGTGTATGAGAAAAAAAAAAAAACTCACGTTATGGAGCCGGTTTCTATAAAACGCTCGAGAAACCTAGTGACAAGTGTACGTGCCCCTGTCTCGAGCCACGAAGGTACCATGTGCTTTGGGTTGTACATTAGTGTACAACTTTTTCGAAGCACGCTATTAGCAACGAGCATGCCTGCCTGTAAAGATGAAACATTAATAGAAAAACAGGGGAACCATCTTTTATTTTATTTTTTATTTTTTATATATTTTTTAGTTAATAGCACTCATAAAAGTACCTTTAGGCCATCTTCATGAAAGCCATAGCCTTGATATGCTCCACAGAACCATATTTTCCTCTTTCCTTGGATCATATTTAGCTGTTGTGAAGCTTTAGTTGCGGCCACTGATGGAATCGGGTGGCCGGTCGACCACTTGAGCAAAGAGTGTTCGGGTTTCGAAGGCGGATTAAGTGTCACTAGAAAAGGAAGCCCTTTCTCGCTTATGTTCTGCACGTTCCAAACAAAAGGTTAATTTTATAAATTATAAATGCAATTGGAAAGAAAATGAGATTATATTGAACCTGGAGAATGTTGAGCCAATAAGTGACGCAAACTTTGCTATTAATAGTCCCGAGAAAATTCCATGCGCTCCATGCAGCCGTGTTTTTGGGCATGAATTTTTTGTCACGGTGGAGGTAAATATCACTGTCATATGAGAGACAGTTCATCATATTTTGTGCAATTATTCGAAAACTCGGGGGTATAATACAAAATAGAGAGACGAGTACCTATAGGCGTATTGAAATGCTCCAAGTATACGTAATTCGTCAAATGTTGCCTGCTTTCCTAACATCTTTAAAGCGTCAGGGGCATGAGCAGCAATAATGCACTCGTTATATTTGTCTTCTGAGCCATCCTTGCAACTTACAGTACAACCTAAGATAATCCCTTCTTCTAGTAAATAAACCTTAAAAATGTGCCACAGTTCTTATGAACCATGCAGCAATATTTTAAAAATCAACACATGACTAAATTACAATTTGAAAACATACATGTTCATAG
>BKCP01006183.1:665423-693225 GCA_008636005.1 Striga asiatica
CAAACTAACTGAAAAAAAAAATAATAATATAAAAAAATAAAACAATGGTCAGTTTGAAAAATTAAAATTAATAGATACCTGTAGAAGATGGTGATTTCGGCAAAATGAAAGTATGGAATATGCAGAGAAGCTCATTACTCCCTCCGAAGAGCATGACCAGATTGAACCACATATCGGTATCTAAACGAAAAAATTAAAAAAGAAATTTGAATATAAATGGAGGGGAAAAAAAAGCAAGAAATAAAGAGTAGACATATTTCGTAACTCACAAGATAGGCCTTCTGAAATAATTCAGAATAGCCACGCGACTGAATGAAATGGCCTAATGTTTCATTCCGGTCAATGTCTAGATTACCGTCAAGCTCTTCAAGGTAACTGCAAGTCAGATACTAATTAACATTAGCATTCACTTATTTCAAATTTTATTTTATTTTTTTCTTTTCCATCCAAGAACATTACTACTAAAGATGACATGGTTTGTATTATATAGAAAATCTTACTTTAACACGTCATCCTTAAATTTGACGATCTCTTTAATCATTTTCCAAAAATATGGATTTAGAGCATTCTTCTTTTGCGCAAACAAACTTGATAGTCCATTTCGGCTACCCCATTCGCATCCTTGTCCTTTGTCCAAGCTCACGGCAAAGGACATGTCGGAGAGTTCCATATCCACTCCAAGCCTCTCGAAAAATTCCATCATGTTTGGATATGTGACCTGTCCATTAAACCTTACCATTATATATCTTACGAAACATTCACATCATTTTAAAACTTGATCATCATCAAGTACTTGACAGGACTTTGCGACACCATCTCTAGGAAACAGTCGTGAATAGATTGTTTTACTTATTCAGTTACGTTATCAACTCATCAACAGAGAATGATTTTTGAAGGAGGAAGTTAACGATTTTTCTTTTGTCTTGTGGTTTTAGTCTCATTTTCATGTTTGAAAATACGTTTATTATTCGTTTAGAAAATTAAACGTATGTAGGATTTGATGCTTGTAGCGAAAAGACTTATCACTTCAAATGTTTGGTAATAGGAACACTTTCCAAATTGGATCAAAGATCTTGTCCCACATTCAAAGATTTAAAGCTTTCAATGCTTTGTTTTAATATTAAAAAATTAATAAATACGAGATGGACTAGTCCGTGCTTCATAGTTTTTCTTTAAAAATATTTATACTTTTATAAAAAAATTTAATTAAAACACCACATCGTAATTATAATCCAAATACTTAATAAATCTAGTAAAGTACAATTTGTTGATTATAGAGTTGCTGTGTATGGTCTTGATTAGGATAAATGGTCTGCTTAAGGGGGGAGGGATAGCAAGGAGTTTCTGTGTATGGTGCGGCCTTTAGTAAAGTACAATTTCTTGATTATAGAGTTGCTGTGTATGGTCTTGATTAGGATAAGGCGCGGCTTGAAGGGATAATGTGTATGGTCTGCTTAAGGGCATAGCAAGGAGTTTCTGTGTATGGTGCGGCCTTGCTTGATGCCTTAAGACTTGAAGGATAGCAGGAGGGAGATTATAAGAAATTAGACTGGAACGTGATTTTATCAAATTTAATCTATAATCTAACATTATTAATTTCACATATATTTTCTTTTCTGAATATAATTTCTGCTCTCCTTCTCTAATATATCCATCAGGTATCTAAAAATGGAAACATTATTTAAATATATTTCAGTTTATATGTATAACAAATTACTAAATTACAATGTTTCAAAAATTTTGATTGTTTGGTCTTAAATTGAAATTTGAGTATTCAATGGATGATTAAATATGAAAATGTGAGTGGCTTGTGATTTATTTGTTCATGGATTTCCGTCAATTTCTAGAACAATATATTGTTTTTGTGATTTATGCTATACAGATTGAATTTGGACCATTTATATGGATGATCGAGATATTTCGTAGGATTATTCCGTACATTAACCTACGTCTGGGTCACAAGTTACTACAATTTTCTTTCTTATCTTCTCTGATCTTGTGCTTCCACCTTAATTAATTAAATTTAATTATTTAAATGAAATTATTGAATGCTAATTTTAATATGAAAATAGAAGTTCTTGCAAGCTCAGAATTAATTAAACTTGGTAAGGGTCTGAGCCCCCAGCATCCATCATATACAAAATCTAGCGGAGAAGATTTATGTCTCAAAATAAAATAATGAAAGACAGGGCCACCTGACTTACAAAAGGACCAATAAACAAGAAGAGTACAATCCTACAGCTACGTAACTCAACAGCGGGCCACGAAAATGATAACTTTTGGTTGGCTCACAAAATATTTTCGCATGCAACCATTTTACATAACTATTCAAGTTCAATGGTACAATTCGGGCCACGTCTTCTACTATAATTTTCAATTGTGCACTTGCTTTGCTGTTCATATTTAATTCAACTTTTGAAGGCTACTACTATTCCTAATATGCATCCCAACTAATAATTAATGAAATATGTTGGGAGACCAAGTCAATAATATCACTTCCACACAATATTATAACATTGATGTACCTATTTTTTATCTTATATTCATTGAATCTACGAGATGGTGTATTTATTATCGTTTCTATATTGTATTTAGTATTTTCGATTTGCCCAAGCATATATTACAATGTGTATACTAGGGGAATGCCAGTAAGTAGTGCAATACATAAGCTTTATATAAAAATAATATAAGCATTATATGGATAATTACACCATCTTCATTTCAAACAACTGTGCATTACGAGTGATGCACGAAACACATTATGATAGTAAAATTTACAAATTATATGAGTAAATAAGTAAAATAACACAAAATATAGTTTATCATAAATTATTTAAAAGTGAGATTACATTATTTTTTCAAATTATGAAAATTACTGAATTCGAACAAAACACATTTTTTTAACCTCCCCACCCTATAATTTATATTTATTTTCATAAGCCATTAATGTGAAACAATGTATTCATAAGCCATTAATATATATTATGCAGTTTTTAAATTTTATATTAAAAGTTTACGCACCCATATGTTTTAATTAGACTGACCGTCATATTAATATGGACTATGTAAATGATATTGTTTTATAACACGAGATAATAGTGAAATTCATTAAGTTGATTTGTCACAGTAATATAATTACATTATATGATCCATTAATTAAATTTAAAATTTTTAGTTACTTATTGATTAGATTAACGTCTTGTTAGAATAAAACATTGTAATGCAACCCATCAGAATTGACTGAACACGATATAGGCATATTTGCATACAGTGAACAGTACAAAACATATTTTGTGAAATTAAGATTTGGGAAGAAATTTCATTTTGCATGAGGACCATGACTAGTCAACAGTTAGGTAATGCGAACAAAATGGAATAAATTCCAAGGGGTAATTCTAACCGTAATATATTCTAAAAAAAAAAATTTCCACAATGACAACATACATCCGAATTTTATAACTTCTATTAGAAAATTCAAATGAAATTTTTTCAGAAAATATTTTGCTAGGATTAGTTTCCCATTAGATTTTTAATTGAAATTTGATTGGCTTATGACTTATCCAAGGATATTTTTTCCGACCATTCTTCATATAATAAACAGTTGGAAAAATTATTGTTTGAATCATCAAGTTTCAATAGGAATTTAGCAAAGAGAAGCTTAACACCAATATAATATTAAGCATTGATCTCTGTTGAATTTTCTATCAAAAGTTATAACATTCGAATATCCATTGTAGTTTGTATTAGAATATTTTACTATTATAGATTTTTCATTACAATATGATATGTTTTCATAGTGTAAAAATATAATAATTGTAGTTGACAAGTTATATTGTTTGATAAATAATGATAATTAGAAATATGTGAGAAGTGAATAGTATTTTTTATTTTTATTCAGAAATGTATGAATAATACTTTTTGAAGAAAATGTACATTAACTGATTACTATTTTTAAATTATGTTGATAAAATCAATGAAAAAAATGAGACAAACAACAATGAATAAGTGCAAAACATTTTAAACATGTTTTTAAAATGTTGATATTCTATCATAATTTAAATAGGCAATGAACTANGTGAAACAACTATCCCCATGAATAGGCAAAAACCCAATATACACCTAACCACCACATTATTTATCTCGGTCTTGCTAAGCCTAAAATTATCATCCAAAATAAGAAAGAAAAAATTATCCCAATAGAAAATGTTTACAAAAGCGAGATAACCAAAAGCGAAGGGGAATGCAAACTAAAACAAACAATAAAATTAATGAAGTAAAAAAGGGAAGAAAGAAAACAACTTACTCGATTGAAAACCATGAAACCGAGGTCAAGTGACGTGTCATCAATGGTGACAGTTTTAGCATGGCCGCCCAAGTACTCTTCCTTCTCATAAACCACGACCTCCGCCCCGCCCTCCGCCGCCACATACGCCGCCACCAGCCCACTTACTCCGGCCCCCACCACCGCCACTCTCATCTTTGCTTTCGTACGACTAATTTAATTTAGTATTCCTCGAAAAAAAAATCTAGGGAGAGAGAGAGAGAGTGTGTGAGAAGAGGAGAGAGAGGAAGATTTGAATTGTCAACGATGTGGGAGAGAAAACAAACATTTTCGTTATCACAATGCCGTTCCTAAAGATAAGGTTCTACCTTCTTGTAATTTACTTTTTAATTTGACAACAAATTAATTTTGTAAAAATATATAATGAAAATCCCGACTACTTTCCGTCTTATTTGCCTATTATGTAGTATAAGTGTTTACCTATCCTAAACTTGAAGCCCAAATAATGATATGATATATGAACGACAGTGTCGGCACCTCTGAGAAGGATGACCAAGCTCAAAAGTTCGGAGGACATATATGTATAGGTGGGCTTTCATAGGAGGTTTTGTTTATTTTTCTATTCCCTCATGTTGTTATGTTGGAGATAAAATAAAATTGTGTTTTAGTGAGAAAAGTGGTCAGCAATCTATATCTATATATATATAAATAGGTTGTTGGAAAAATACATTAATAGAAAGTTTGACCAAATAAATATAATGTTTGACTTACTATTAATGGAAAGTTCGAAAAAATACAGTTAAATCTTTAGAAACAAAATCTGAATCCTATTTTTTAGGTAACAAATTTGGAGATTCTTATGGAAAAATTTGAATCCCATTTTTTTCGTATCATATTTTATTTTTTTACCAAAATTTAAATCATCTCTTTTTTGGTAACAAATTTAGAGATTCTTATGCAAAAATGTGTCAATTATTTATGAAAACAATTCTAAATACAAATCAATTTAAAAATCGTGCAAATTGGATACAAATTTACGAAACAAATAGTTGTATAATTTCTAACCAATTCTTCCAATCTTAATGAATAATTTTTTCTTTCAAAAAAAGTGTGTAAATTGGTTAAAACCACGTGCAATTTTTATTTTAAAATAAAACTGATATTTGGACGGGATGTACATTCAAGATTGTACCCACATTTTTTGGTAACAAAAGCGGTTCATCTTTTAAAATAATTAATTGCACACCATATTTAGAAAGTTTTAGATATTTTAAATCATAAAATATGGTAGCATTAAATGCCCCTAGAATTATGGGTTTTGTTGAATTCATTTTTTAGAATTTTGACAGATATTAAAGTGAATATGAAATTCAAAATCTCTTCTCATTTTATTTTTAATAAAATCTGCATCCAAATTTACGTGTGGTTTTGAAGTGAAAATTTGAAATTCAAAATCTCTTCTCATTTTAGTTACAAGATAATCGGACTGCATTCAACACTTGGACCAATTTAAAAATTATTCCTTAAATGAAGGAATTTATAGATAATTGTTATCTCTACTCAATCACATGATTATTTTCAATATAAAAAGAGACAGATTACAAATTAGTGAATCATATATTACCTAATTCAATATCTTAACATTAAGGAATAAATCCATAGTATTATGTAAATCCGTATCTCATATTATTATATCATTAAGAATATATCAAATCTTTTAAAGATATTAAATCCATATTGTAAAAAAAGTAATTCATATAATTTTATAACAATTCCTACACTATTTAACAATATTTATTTTTATTATATAATAAAATAATAATTAAATATTATATATTGAACAATAATAAGTAAAACTGTTACTTTCTCTTATATCAAGGGATAAATTTATATGCTAAAATTAAATTTTTATTAGTATAAATATTTTAATGAGATAATATATTAATTACAAGCTAGCCTTAACATGCTCATATTTAATGTTCTTGCTAAAAAAACGCTGGTTAAAAGATGTGGAAAAAACTTATAATAATCTTATTGTTTTTTAGATTTAACGTTAATTAAAAGAGGTAAAAAATAGATAATAACTCTATTATTTTTTAGACTTAAACGGACAAGGGTGTGAAAATAACTCATTTAATATATTTTTCCCGTGCATCGCACGGGGTATGTACTAGTATATATAAAGAGGTTGTTGGAAAAATACATTAATAGAAAGTTTGACCAAATAAATATAATGTTTGACTTACTATTAATGGAAAGTTTGAAAAAACACATGTGAATCTTTAGTAACAAAATTTAAATCCTATTTTTTTTTTGTAACAAATTTGGAAATTCTTATGGCAAATTTTGAATCCCATTTTTTTCGTATCATATTTTATTTTTTTACCAAAATTTAAATCATATCTTTTTTTGTAACAAATTTGGAGATTCTTATGCAAAAAATGTGTCAAGTATTTATGAAAATAATTCTAAATACAAATTAATTTAAAAACCGTACAAATTTGATACAAATTTAGGAAGAAAATAGTTGTATAATTGTTAACCAATTCTTCTAATCTTATTGAATAATTTTTTCTTTCGAAAAATTTGTGTAAATTGGATAAAGCCATGTGCAATTTTTATTTTCAAATAAAACCGATATTTGGATGGGATGTACATTTAAAATTGTGTCCCCATTTTTTAGTAACAAAAACGGTTCATCATTGATATTTAAAGTCACTTTATTCAATTATTTAGGAAAAAATGTGTGCAACTTTTCAAAATTTAAATGCATCGATTTTTTTGGATTCTTATGTTTTTTCTTAATCATGTTTTACTGAGATTTTGGTAAGTTTATATCATTTTTTTGTTAAGTTCATATAATTTTCTTTAGGAAAGAGACAATTGCATAAACATTAATAATTTATTTTAATTTTTTATTAGAATTATTTTCAATTCAATTTATTTGGTACAAAAATCGGTGCAACGTTAGAAAAATTTGGTTGCATTTTTAGGAAAAATTGATGAATTTTATATTGGTTTTATATTGGCTTTATATTTGGTACATAAACATTAACAATTTCATTTCTAGGAGTAACTAATGATTCTTTTTAATTTTTCTTAATTGAAATTTAGAATTAGATTTAAAATAAATAATGGGTGAAAGTCCTTAAAAAATTTACTTTTTTTTTCTACTTTAATTTTGTTTAATAAATAAGATCCTTTAATTTTTTTAAAATTTGTTAACTAATAACCAATAATATGCAATTTTGGATAAATTCGAAAACACCTATGTAGTACTTTATGTACCAAAGAATCAAATCAATAATGTTGTACATAAGGAAGTGTTTAATAACATATAAAGTTCATTTTCATGAAATTTTTAATGACATGAGACAATTTAAATACAAAATACATTTTAAATAGGTAATAAATGCTCCCGTGCATCGCATGGGTACCGTACTAGTAAATAAGAATATATCTCACCCATAAACTCTGATCATCCATTGGTCAGAAAAAAATCTAATTTTAACACTCATTAAGGGTATTTTAGACATTATACATAGAGCTGTTAAAATGGGCCGGCGAAGTTGGCCGGTCCGTAGCCCGCCAAAGCCCGCCTTTTGGCGGGGCGAGGCAAGCCTCTGAAAATCTGGTCCAACCCGTCCCTGTTACGGGCCGCGGTTTCTGCGGGCCAAGCCCGCCTATTTTAATTTTTTTTTAATTAACTTGGGTTTGGATTGGGCCTGCAGGCAGTGGCCCAATTCTTGATTGTTAAAAAGTAAAAAATATAAAAATATAAACTATATAAAAAAAATTGCTGTGAGCATGTGAATAAAGCTGTCAAAAAAATTGAACTTAAAGAAAAAAAACATGCTTATGACTTATGAACATAGAAAACCTGCTGCAAACATTTTAAAAAAAAATGCCTATAATTTTTTTTAAAAAAAAAAATGTCAAAACCATAATCATAAAAAAAAAATAAAAATAAAATTCAAAAGCATCACAAATCATCCCAAACCAAAAGCATTATTCCACCATCATCACAAACTAAAAGCATCGATCCAAGTTCCCCATCACAATTCAACAACTAAACATTACAAGTTCATCAATCATCATAATCCCAAAATCAATAAATAAAGAAACAACTTCAAGTCCAAAGATGTAAACTTCCTAGGGAAAATTTCAAAATTAGTCCCACAGGTATAGGGGGTGACAATTTTGGTCCCGACGGAATGCAGAAAATATGAATAGTCCCACAACTTTTAAAAAATGATCAAAAGTAGGACTTTTTCGCCGGATTTACTATTTTCGGCCCGGAACGCCACGTGGCATCCGACGTGTTCATATTTTTTTACAAGTTGTGGGACTAATTTTGAATTTTCTACATTCCATCGGGACCAAAAATGTCACTCCTCTATACTTGTGGGACTAGTTTTGAATTTTTCCCTATCTAGGAAAAAATTTCAAAACTAAGCCACGTGTGCGCCAGCGTGTAAAAAGTAAGCCACGTGTGCGCCACGTGGTGTTCCGGGCCGGAAATAGTAAATCCGGCGAAAAAGTCCTACTTTTGATCATTTTTTAAAAGCTGTGGTACTATTCATATTTTGTGCATTCCGTCGGGACCAAAATTGTCACCCCCCTATATCTGTGGGACTAATTTTGAATTTTTCCCAACTTCCTAAGTACTCATCATTCAAACATGAACAAATTCAAAGATCATCAATTATTACATTATTAAAATCCTCATTCCCTTCTCCATTATCTTCGTCACCATCTTCAAGGATAGTTGGACAATGTGATGCACCACTAGATGAAGGTTTTATGTAAGCACATTCATCATTATCTGCAAAGGAAATACATAAAATATATTTTTTTAAAAAAAAGATAAAACTTTAAACCAAAACAAATTAGCTTAGCAACCAACTTACTAGTTACCAACAAGGCAACAACATAATTATGTAACAAATTACGTGTGCAAATAAGGGATTGGACTTTTTCGGGGAGGATGAAACTTCTATATTTGGTGAGCACACGAGCACTAATAAAAAATGCCGACTCCGATGCAACGGTGGTGATGGGGATGGCCAACACATCACGTGCCATCAATGCAAGTGTCGGGAATTGATTCTTACAAATTTTTCAATACTCTAAGCATCCAAATCCTCATAAAATGAAAATTCAAGTTTCGTCTCTTCTAAGTAGAGATCAATTGAGATTTTCGCCACTTGTATCACTTTGGCCTCAAAAGCCACAATTTCCTGCATCAAACAAAAATTTTCATTTAATAGTAAGAGTCATTTATTAACTATGTAGGCTACAAAGATAGAAAAAAATTAACAATAAAACCAAAAAAAAAAGGGATTAAATACTTACATTAAAAATTCTTTTTCCCTTGGATTTTGATCCCGGTCCACTTTGCAAAGTAGATGTTGTAGACGGAGGGGGAAAAGGTTGTTCTTGTGAACAATGTGAGCTGATAGCATTCACATAATGCTCAAAGAGTTCATATAACTTTGCATTCACACGTGAGAGAGCCTCTTCACATTTTATCGGATCGTGCTCAACTTTCTTATAGACGTACTCCAACATTTGAAGTTTAATCTTCGAGTCAAGAATAGCCGCAAATGCAAGCACTTCGCTATATTGCCTCCAATAGTTATCAAACTTGCCCCACATATTTAAGCACATGTTTCTTATAAACTCGTCTTCATTTGAAACATTATCAATCAATAAACTTTGAATTCTCCAGCCTTGCATAAAATACAAGTTCGAAGTAGGATAAGAAGAACCGGATATGAAGGTTATTTCATAAAAAGGCTCAAGGAACTCACAAATTTTTTCAGCTCTCGTCCATTCTTCATTTAATTGAAGGGCAAAGGTTGTAGTTCCTATTATGCAACTGAAGAGAAGCAAACGCCCTTTTGTACTTGATTGCACTCTCTAACATTAAATAAGTCAAGTTCCAACCAGTACTTATATCAACTCTCAAGTCGATATTTATGTCAATGTTACCAACCGCATTTACCGAGTCTTCAAATTTTTTCATCCTACCTTCAAAGCCTTTCACATATTTAACCAAATATTTAATCTTTTTTAATGCCTCATTTATTACTTTCACACCTTCATGCACAATGAGATTCAATATTTGCACACAACACCGAATGTGAAAAAACTCACCATCACACAATAAGCTATCATGCAAAGAAAGTTGCTCCTTCAAAATATCAACCATGCAATCATTGCTAGTAGCATTATCTAGAGTCAAGGAAAAGATTTTTTCTCAATCCCCCATTCCTTAAAAAATTCAAATTCTTTGGAAGCTAATTTGATTCGTGAATGAGGAAGAGGCACATAAGCAAAACAAAGTATTTTACTATATATTTCATCCAAGCTCTTATGTCATCATAATCAACAAACGAGAATGATAAGTCATGCTTAATAACAACAGAAGCTAACGTCTCACGTGAAGTCTTGGGGTTAACCTTTCTAGATCTTATATTTCCATCTTTATCAACAAGCATATGACCCACATCATTAAACTTAATTGCTTTGCACACTTGAAAATATGACGCCTCAAAGTAGAAGTTCCATATCTTTTACACCCAGCTTTGTTCTCCTTATCACATGCTTTGCATTGTTCTTTAAAACTTTATCTGGACACGACACACCAATTCTATGAAAATAAACCCAAACACCAGATCCAACATTTTCCTCATTTAATTGAAAATCAACCGCATCATTTTTATTGTCATCCAAATCTATACATTCTTTGCAGAAGAATCCATCANTTTACAAAGTCACAAGATATACAAAATTTCACCAAATTCACAAGATTTTCACAACAACAATTTCAATAAATTCAAAACAGTTTCAGCAATAAGTTCACAAAAATATCACCAGCAAATTCACTAAATTTTAGTCGGTAACAAGTTCACCAATTTTTAGCAACATTGTAGTACTTTTAAGCCGCAAAATAAAAATTTTCACTTTTCAGCATAATTTCAGTACTTTTAATCAACATTTCAACAACATTTCATTATGGTAACGCAAAACACTACGACCGGCTTGAAATCGACTCGTCTTTCTCCTCCCCGCCGGTAGATCGCAGCGTACCTGCAAAGAACTCTCACACTGGAGGGTTTTCCAGTGAAGAGCCTTCGATGCTTAAGTCAGTATGTGTTTCACTCAATTTTCAAGAGTAAAAATGGATAAATCATGTGTAACAAGAAAGGCTCACCCATATATATATAGGGGTGAGATACCTGCCTTAGGAGCTGCCCGAATTTGATGAGCTGTCTGCCCAAAGCTGTCCGGATCTGCTCGTCTGTACACACACAGTGTGTGTGTGTGTGTCAGAGGTGGTTATCGCCACTATCACTGTGCGCCAATATATCTTCGCCATGTGTCCTCTGCACATGGGGTAATTATTCCCTTGAATATTCCCTGGAAATTTCCTAGGAGACTCACGTGCTTTGATTGATCGGAAAAAGTGTGTATTCTATATATTTATTAGCATATTTTTATATGCTTAATTTATTTACACGCTTATATATTTTGACTTATTTATTATTTAGATAAATTTATTTGCTTTGATATTTTTATGGTTTATTTTCAATATATTTAATTATTTTTGTAGGCGACCCAATACTAGAGAATGAATGGCCACAATGGATTAATGTGGGCTGGAATATGTTATGATTGAAGTACCAAAACTTAATTTCAACTAATTGGGCCGAGGAAGAATTGGTAGCCCAAAATAAATTTAAAGTGTGTATTATGGTCATAGAGAGACTTTGACCCGAGGGAGGAAATAATTGAAGGCTTAAGCACATTATTTGCTGAGGAATCTTGGATTTAAGAACGGAGGAAGTTATTTTGCGGGACATTCACGAAATGAAAAGAAAAATACGCCGCATTCACGCAGCCTGTAGAAGTTTATTCACGCCAACAGGCAAGCCCTCACGCAGGCCAGGAGAAGAGAAACAGAGAATAGGAAAGAAGGGAAAATCAGACGCAGGCAGAGGATATATACGGGAAAGTCGGATCAATCACAGAGGGAGGCCGCACCCGCACACGAAAAGGGAATAATTCTATTCTCTTTCTTTTATTATTTATTATGTTAGGCTAGGTTTTTATTTCTAGTTCCGGGGAAGTCGAACCTTACGTACTTGATGATGTTTAATTAATTTATATGGTTAATAATTTCAATATCTCTTTGGAATTGTTTGTGTTATTTTGAATAATTAACCATGATGTGTTGAGTCTTATTTAGATTGATCATCTAGATTAGGCTTTTCATATCTATAGCTGAATTAGACCTTCAATCTGTAATTGTTGTGGTGTTTAGTTCATTAGAGGCTACCGGAAGACGGTAACTACCGGGGATAACACGGCCTATTTAAGTGAATGAATGCGGTTGAGTTCACTACTTAGTCTAGCCTATTTTTCTAATTCGTAAAGCGGCTAATTGTATTAAATCTTAAAAACGTTTTTCTGGACTGTACATGAAGTCAGGTTTAATCGTAGAGCGTCTCGCGATTAAATTAAAAATAAGAAAAAATTCGGGTAGCAGACCGTGTCGGATAGTGAGATTTGATACCAAAGTTGATTAGACGAGTCGGTCGAGAGTGTAGACGGAACCGTGAACTAGATTTTCTCTTTACTTATTCTATTTTATTTTTATTTTATTGCATTGTTTAGATTTTATTTATTTATTTAGGATCTTAGTGATTAAGTCAANTGTGATTTTTGAGTACTAATTGAGTTTTATTTTTATTTTTTTTAGGATTTTATTTTTATCATCTTTTACCCCTCTTTTTCTTTGTTTTTGTTTTCTTGCAGAATATTAGGTGCCTCCATACTCTGCTGGACAGAATAGTTCGCCCTCATACTCGCGGGATTGACTAATTTTTGGGCGATTTTTGCAAGCTTTGAGCAACTTTATGAGATGGCAGCCTATTATCACGACTTTTATTCCACCGTGCACCTTACCAGTATGAGAGGGAGATAAGAGGCCCGTTGATTGGAGATCCAGACTTAAGAGGATCTAGTGGTTGGCAAAGGTACAAATAAGACTACTTCTATTCCGATGAGTATGAATACCGTTTGAGAGAGCAATCAAACTCTTTCCATGGGTACTCCGAGCCACCAATTGCGCGAGATCCTAGCCCGTCGCTTGAGGATATGGTGAAGGCACTAGAGGCTCACACGTTGAGATTTCAACAAGAGTATTCTGAGCCATTTGTTGATAAAGATCCTGGTTCGTCGCTTGAGGATATGATGAAGGAGTTGACGGCTAACACTCTTAACTTTCAGCAAAATGTTGACGCGAGCATCAAGAACCATGAACTGCGCATCAGAAATTTACAAGGCCAAAATTGGCCAATTGGCGGAACAAATGGACCGACTAGTGTATCGGTTGAAAACGAGTCCAATGAGTTCGAGCGTCATCCATTCGTACAGAGAGGACCTGGATGAATTTGAAGAGTGCACACACGAGCCGGAGAACGAGAAAATCACGAATATCGAGAAGAATGAGAGTGAAAAAGAGAACCAAGCTGCAGAATATGGGGATACCCCATACTTGACCTGTTGTAGCCAAAAAGCGTACCGTTCTTTCTGCTCTTGTGCCGATAGAAGCTGAACCGGGTCTTATGTGTTGTAATATGAAGTGGGTACTAAGTAAGTATGCACTGAATCATGTCTTGGGCCTTGATATACCTTCTCTTGAGACAATCGAGCAAAATACAAGGCGTGAGTGGGATTTTGTTGAGGCGGTGACCGTGATCGAGCGCGGGTTGCTACATATTCTTGAGGAATTAGCGTCATGAAGGAAAGATCCGGTGAAGCACCCAACACCGGAAAGTGGGAATTTCGAAGAACATGGCGTGGTGAGATTGATGCCTCCCTTGAGGCCACCTCGGAAGCCGCCATGGACCTTTTGAGAAAATGGAGCAATAAGTCGGGCTAACGACAATAAAAAGAGGCACTTGTTTGGAGGCAACCCAATGGCGTGCGTGGTTTGGTCGACTTCCTCTACATTGACTAAGGTGAACTCGTTTCTTTTACCTCCGTTTTTGTTCTTTTGTGTTTATTTGAGTGTTGATGATATATGCAAACTTTATGTTTGGGGAGGTGGTTTCTTGGTGAGCATTCATGATTTATTATGTCATTGTATTTTTGCCCCTTAGAGTTTGAGTCTTAAATTGATTGCATGATATTTGTTTGTCTTGTGTGAGCTTGAGATTACATGTAGAATTTTGCGATGATGATATGAGAGTCAGTTTGAATTTATTGTGCTAGTTAAAATAACTTGAGTTGATTATATTCGGTTAAATAACTTAAGTTGTTTTTATTTTGGGAACAAAAGCATGATGATTGATATTTTTGTGATTCATTTGTGGTGAGTTGGTTTTGAGGCGATTTGTATTGTTGAGATGTGCTTGTGATTGCCTTAATCAATGTTGATTAAGTTTAGGGACTTGAAGTTGAAAGTTAGGGTTTCTATGTCTCATAGTCTAAAAAAAAGAATAATGAGGATGGAAGAATAGTTAGTGGAGTTGAAAAGCCGTTTGGCACAGGAAAAAGAAAGAAAGAAAGAAAAAAAAAAAACGTTATGGGCTGCAACAGCTGCCAACCCGTGGGGGCTCTAGTGTATAAATCCAATAATTCTTGTAATTTAGACAATCACGAAAGGCTAAAACCCCCGGGTTGTGACGGAGCTGCCGTTCCCTACTTAAAAAAAAATGGAGAATGAGACGTTTAGATTTCGGCTAGAAACGGAAAGGAACTAGATTTGTTAGCGAAGAGAGGAGTTTCATTAGTTGCATTGATCGATAAATTCGTTATAGAGATCGACAAACTATGGTGGTCTCTTGGATTGATACTTGATGGGCTTGAGTTCCTAGAATGATTTCATCTTGAGCCCGAATAAATTATTTCGAGTTGTTTGAGCTATGCACTTATGTGAGAATTGTGAGGTCCTGAGTAAAGTTCCACGTACTTGTTTATGTCCATCTACGTGCTTTTAGATCTAAGTTGTTTGGAGACAAGCAATGGTTTAAGTTTGGGGAGATTTGATTGGTCGGAAAAAGTGTGTATTCTATATATTTATTAGCGTATTTTTATATGCTTAATTTATTCACACGCTTATATATTTTGACTTATTTATTATTTAAATGGATTTATTTGCTTTGATATTTTTATGATTTATTTCCAGTATATTTAATTATTTTTGCAGGCGACCCAATACTAGAGAATGAATGACCACAATGGATTAATGTGGGCTGGAATATGTGGTGATTGAAGTACCAAAACTTAATTTCAACTAATTGGGCCAAGGAAGAATTGGTAGCCCAAAATGAATTTGAAGTGTGTATTATGGTCATAGAGAGACTTTGACCCGAGGGAGAAAATAATTGAAGTCTTAAGCACATTATTTGTTGAGGAGTCTTGGATTTAAGAACAGAGGGATTTATTTTGTGTGACATTCACGAAAAGAAAAGAAAAATAAGCCGCATTCACGCAGCCTGTAGAAGTTTATTCATGCCAACATGGGAGCCCTCATGCAGGGCAGGAGAAACAAACAGAGAATAGGAAAAGAAGGGAAAATCAGACACAGGCAGAGGACAAATACGGGAAAGTCGGATCAATCGCGGAGGGAGGCCGCACCCTTACACGAAAGGTAATAATTCTATTCTCTTTCTTTTATTATTTATTATGTTAGGCTAGGTTTTTATTTCTAGTTCCGGGGAAGTCGAATCCTACGTACTTGATGATGTTTAATTAATTTATATGGTTAATAATTTCAATATCTCTTTGGAATTGTTTGTGTTATTTTGAATAATTAACCATGATGTGTTGAGTCTTATTTAGATTGATCACCTAGATTAGACTTTTCATATCTATAGCTGAATTAGACCTTCAACCTGTAATTGTTGTGGTGTTTAGTTCATTAGAGGCTACCGGAAGACGGTAACTACCGGGGATAACATGGCCTATTTAAGTGAATGAATGCAGTTGAGTTCACTACTTAGTCTAGCCTATTTTTCTAATTCGTAAAGCGGCTAATTGTATTAAATCTTAAAAACGTTTTTTTGGACTGTACATGAAGTCAGGTTTAATCGTAGAGCGTCTCGCGATTAAATTAAAAATAAGAAAAAATTCGGGTAGCAGTCCGTGTCGTTACCTAGGGCTATTAATTCTATAAGATAGTGAGATTTGATACCAAAGTTGATTAGACGAGTCGGTCGAGGGTGTACACGGAACCGTGAACTAGATTTTCTCTTTATTTATTCTATTTTATTTTTATTTTATTGCATTGTTTAAATTTTATTATTTATTTAATTCACACTACTCGTGGGATCGACCCTTACTTGTCGCTACTACTAGTTAATAGAGGTTAGTCAAGGAAAAATATAAATTATAATTTGCCGCGTCGCGACGCGCGGTCATGCTTCCCTACGTCTGGGCCACGCTCCCGATCGCTTCTCACTCACGGGGTGGTCGATCTGATAACCTCCCATTCAGTAGGTCGATCTTCGACCAGATCTGCCACAATATTTGACCACTATCTTTCGGCCTGCTATTGCTCGATCAGCACGGCAATTCCGATATTAGACTTGTACGACCGGCATAGTGACCCGTTTTATTACTCTAGGTATATAATATCCCATATCACATTACTTTTAAGCCACAAAATTAAAATTTTTAGCAACATTACAATACATACAGTACATTTCACTTTTCAGTTTTCAGCAACATTTCAGGACCGAAGTTGGTGAGCAAAATATCTGCGAGGCTGAGACCGGGAATAGACTCAAGAATTAGAGACGAGAGAAACAGCATGACGGATACCGAAAACTTCGAGCTTTGAGCTTTAGTTGATGGAGACCGAGAGCAGAATAGGGCATAAGGTCTCGACGGCGGAGGCTAGAGGTGGTCCGGCGGAGGCTGGAGGCAGAGGCAGGAAGCTGCTCTTCAAGGCCGACGCCGACCGAGGTTGAAGGTGGAGGCGTCGGCGGAGGTCGGTGAGAGGCAACGGGAGAGGGTGAATCTCGAATTGAGATGAGAAGAATATTTCTTTTGCAGCGGGTAAGGCGAGGGTTAGAGATGTGTGTGTTTTAAATCTGACCTACTATTTAAGAGAACAATTCAACCGTTCTGATTTAAAATCAGGATTTTACTTAATCTTGGTCATCCAATTTATATAAATATGTATTTATTTATTTTTTAATTAAAATGGTCGGCCCGTGGGTTAGCCCACCTCGCCCCACCTCATCTTGCGGCCGCGCGGGCTAGCCCACGTAGGCCCACTCCCTGGCGGGCCTTGAAAATGATGGCCCAACCCGCCCCTTTTGCGGGGCGGGCCGGGGCAGGGCGGGCCGCGGGCTGTTTGGACAGCTCTATATACAATTCCCAATCACATACCAACAAGTGGGCCCCACCTCACCCCACCCATTCACTTTCCTCTATCTCTCACACATAATACACACATGTACAAAAAAATCAGACCAAACACACATGCTCGATTTCAACTCTTTCTTCGTCGGCCAACTTCTGCCGCCTCACAGCCTCCGTCTCACGTTGTCGCATGCCGCCACCGTGAATCTTTCCCCAACGGACGAGATCTTCTTCCACGGCCACCTTCTCTCCAACCTCTGCGGACGAGATCGTCTTCCCCTGATCGTCCACCAACTCCACCGCCGGCATCACCATCACCTCCACCGCGGTCGCCCACTAAACAGACCAAAACCGCCACTGCATCTCCCTATCCACTACCCCGACCTGCTACGACCCTCTATTCTCACTCCCAATTTCGCCGCACGCTCACCGACTGAACCCTAGGTCCACCGACTCTAACCACCTCGACCACCATAACAAGTGCTCCAACGGCGGTGGCAATCAGTTACACTGCGACGATGAGTCCAATTTGAGGCGGGAGACGGCGATGACAATTTTGTAGTATACGACAGACGAGATTCAAATTTGGGGGGAGGGGGATTTGAACTGAAAATTGGATAATTAACAGGGAAGTTGATGTAATTTTGAATATTTTAATATATTTACAATATATTAATTAGATAAATTTCAATTAATTAATAATCTAATAAATACACATTAATGTCAGTTGAAATGTACACATTAATGTTAGTTGAAATGCACAATGTAGAATATGTATATGCACATTAAAAATGTTCCGTCTACGAAATCGGCTCGGTCATCGCTTTTTTACTTTAAAATTTTTGGTTATTTTATTTTGAACTGGTATTTTTTTTTTATATTTTATACAAAATAGTATAAAACAATAAATAAAATATTAAATACTAAATATGTACAATAGTGTAATGAGATTACACTCTATTACGCTATCTTCCATTTACAGATGTAATATTGTGCATTTACACATGCAATAATATGCATTTAATTTATCAGTATTGTGCATTATGTAGTGAGAATATAGATGTGCAAAATCCCAACCGAAATCGAAAAAAAAGATCGACTGAAATCGGTTGCGATAAAAATTTCCTAAGAGACTTGAGGGTCTTTGTAGAGAGTGGTCATTTTCGGGCTAGAAAACGGAGAAGTGTGAGAACCTTTGCTAAGGGTGGTCGTTTTCAGGTCAGACCATGGAGAAGTGTGAGAACCTTTGCAGAGAGTGGTCATTTCAGATTAGAACATGAAGAAGAGTAAGAACGTTTGCAGAGAGTGGTCATTTTTTAGTCAGAACATTACGAAGTGTGAGAACCTATCATTTCGGGTCAAAACATGGAGAGAGGAGAGGTTCTTTCACTATAAAATAAGATATGGTATTGTAGTGGCTACATCCCAATATTTTCATTCTATACACTAAAATTTTATCGCATCTAACTTCTTATAAAAATGTCGATCCGTTTATCTTCCTAACCACAATGAAGATATTCTTTTATATCGAGTTTCTACGAAAATTCTCAGGACCCAGTGATTGAGGTATACCAATCATCTGATCGATTTTGGTCCCATATAAAAGAAGCTTTCAGCAAAGAAAAATTTGAGCATTGGGAGGTCCCTACCAAGAGATCTACGCAAGCACGAATTCAAACAATCGAGAAAGCAGATACTCCATGCATGCATAAAAGTAGTAGAAGATATGCTTCTGGTGCTTCAAATGAAGATACAATGAGTATTGAATTCTTATTGTATTTTTAACTTATCTAATTTATTATTTATATTAGTTATGGTTAATTGCTTACAACAAATTTTAGATGCTCAAAGAAAAAGTGTTGTTCACGCAAGATTCTAAATTCAAATCCGGATGGAATATACGATCATGTTTGAGGTATTATTAAAAACTTTAAAAAACTTAAAGATGGCGCTACAAGGAGCAAGAAAAAACTATTCGGTCATTTTCGGAGTCAAAAAATCCAATTCATGAATCTGCCCGACATGCATCCCTGAGCATTTCTTCATTTTCTCTAAACTTAGACGACTCGGATCAATTTGCTGGTGATCCCTTCATCTGAAGACCTATTGGGGTGAAGAAAGTCAAACTGAAGAGTAAGATAATTGATGATTCAGTATCGATCATCAACACATGTAGGAAGCAAACAATAAACTCCTTGAGGAGCAAAAAACAAACAAACAAACTAATGAAATATCTATTAATGGAGATGCAAAACAAATCACGCTCTAAACTGAGAGATGAAAATAAAATTCTATTTGAAAATTTTTTAGTTCCATAAAAAATCTTAAAGTTCTCGAGTATACTGAAGGTGAAAAGACACGAATTTTATAGAAAAGAACTCAACAAGCTCAATTGAATCCATTTCCAACCGACACATTTGAGCACTTCTTCAATAATTTGGGAGTAAGAGATGAAAATAAAATTCTATTTGAAAATTTTTTAGTTCCATAAAAAATCTTAAAGTTCTCAAGTATACTGAAGGTGAAATGACACGAATTTTAAAGAAAATAACTCAACAAGCTCAATTGGATCCATTTCCAACCGACACATTTGAGCACTTCTTCAATAATTTGGGAGTAAATGGTGTCTATTGGGGAGATTACCAAATACATGTATGCTATTGAGTTTCCTAATATATGGTGTTTTTTTTTTTTCTTTTGTATTTGTGTGTTATTTTTCATGGTTTATAATGTATTATTATTTCTCTTATAGTTCTATGTTATCTTTCAATATTATGACTAATTTGATAACATAAATGTCTTTTTTATGTGTTAAATGTGTAGTCTTTTAATATTATTCTACTTTGCAATATACTAATATAATATATAATTAAAATGAAACACTTACTAAAGAGAAGTGATTCAGATTTCATCTCATGCTCGCGATGTGACTTTTACTCATAGCAGTCTTAGATTTTTGGTTGACATGCTTAATCATTTGTTTTGTGTACATATGCTAGAAGATCAAAATGTCAATGGCACAACAACAAATACCCAAGCGCATGAGGCATGAAGAATTGGCTCAGAAGAATTAGCTGTACAGAAATGGCATCTGGCCGCCGCTGGAGTACCTGCTACACTTTCTCATGTTTAGAAAAACAGATTCATATGAAATGATTTCTAATCCCCAAACTACACTTTCTCATGTTTAGAAAGAGAAATGCAAAACTATAGCATAAGCTACATGAAAAGACAACATCTTGTTCATAAAGGATAATATTACAATTTGGTCTTATACTTCCATCTTGGCTCTTAAGTCAGTTACCTGTTTGTGATCAATAATAGTCTCCGAAAGCATTTGCTGCCAAGTGTTCAATTTTCATTGTCAACTGAATTAATGAGTATTTATATATCTGCAGATTACATTCTGTAACATATCTTTTCTTTTCTTTTCTTTTCTTACACGACGTAAAAATGCAAATCAGTCCCATTGTTTCAAGTAGAATAACCATACACCCTGGCACACGTACGTTCCCTACAATCACCAGCTAGGCCGCCGTTGTTCCTCTAGAAGCTTCCAACTCCTCCCTAAGAACCCTCATCGAATCTGAAACCTCCGCCTTATAAACATAAAACCTCACCACCACCAAAAACAGCATAAAATTCAACAAGTTGAGCACCGCAAAGAACGCGTAGTAATAATCCAAGTGCGACGCATTAAGATTATTCCTTATCCACCCTTCATCACCACCACCCTCCCCTCTCGTAATCCTCGACACCGTCGAAAGCAAAAAGCTACTAATAAAATTCCCGGCCCCAAGCGTAACCATAGAGTACGCCGTCCCCAAACTCTTCATACTCTCCGGCGCCTGATCGTAAAAGAACTCGATCTTCGCCACTTCCAAAAACGCATCCGCCGCCCCCATCAACACAAACTGCGGCAACAAAATAAAAATCGAGAGCGGCACTTGACCTCCGCTCTCGACTAACCCGTTAGACCTCGCGGCCCCGAGTCGAAACCTCTCGGTTAACGACGCGACCGTCATGATGACGATGTGGAAGCTCATTCCGATCCCCATCCTCTGCAGTAATGTGATGCCTCTCGGGTTTTTCGTCCATTTTCGAAAGATCGTCACTAAGTAGCGATCGTATAGGACTACGCACACGAGCATCGATATTGTGACGAAGGCCGACAGGCTGGCGGGGGGTATACTGAACCCCCCGCCGATGTCGCGCCTGAGGGTGGTACCCTGCTTCACGAACAGGGTACCGATTTGGGCCACCATCGTGCTCGGGACGAAAGTCACGATCAAAACAGGGATCATGCGGAGCATCTGCTTCGTCTCCTCGACTTGAGTGACGGGGCAGAGCGTCCACGGGTCGGTGGGGCCCGTGCGCACGCACGCTTTGTTGAGGAACTTCAGCGTGTTCGTGGATTCGATTCGGTATTTCCCTTTCTGCTCGTAAAACTCGGGATCGAGCTCGTGGAGGTTTTTGGGGTCGTCGGGGACGGGCGCGCTCGATTTTCGGAGGGCGGCCACGATGACTTTCGCCATCTTGGTGAAAGGGCTGCCCGTGGGGACCTTGTGCCTGTTGTAAAAGTGGAGAGAATGTTGTTAAGCTTGAATTGATGTATTAACTCAAAGAGAATAACGAGGTAGGCAAAATTGCAATTTTAGTCCTATTTGTTTGATCCAGTGGCGTTTTTAGTACTAAGATCTGAACATTTTGCTATTTGGTCATGTTATTTAAAAATTCAACGCAATTTCAGTAATTTGAGAACTAAAATTTCAACAAAATTTTAAATTACAAGATTTAAATTTGTAATAAAAAATCCATCCCAATGATTTTTAATTAGCAATTTATGTTCTGTAATTTTAAATTTTATTGCAATTTCAGTCATTTGGAATTGCAGCAAATACTATCAAAGGCGAAAAGTTGGAATTTTGGAACTAAAAATGCTATAGCGTTAAACCAGCAAGACTAAATATGCAATTTTTCCTTACAAGGTATATATAGAAGCCAAAAGGGATAAAAGAAAGGAAAGAAATCAAAGAACCTAATCACAGGATATACTATATCACCTAATTGATACAATCTAATCTATACCATATCAACAACAAGATACAATTGTCATATTTATCATATAAGAATATCACAAGATAGTCTCTCAATACCTGTAGAATGGGGTGCCGGACAAGAATATGGCGATCGAAATGGCGAGGCCGATGGCCGGGAGGCCGTAACCGAGCGTCCAGCCAACGTTGTCTTGTATGTAGACGAGGACCGTGTTTGCGAAGAGGGTGCCGAAGAAGATGCTGAACATCCACCAGTTGAAGAAGGAGAGCTTGTGGGCTTTCTCGCTCGGCTCGAACTCGTCAAACTGGTCAGCGCCGATAGTTGAGATGTTGGGCTTTGTGCCGCCCGTGCCCAGTGCCAACGTGTAGAGTGCGCCGAAGAACACGGCTAGTTGGAGTGTGGTGGGCTTCTCGCAGTGGGCCCCACTTGGGTCCGAGCATGAAGGTGGTTTTAGAGGGTGTATTGACACGGACAGAGTTAGAAGACACATTCCCTGTTATACATATCATCATCAAATATAGAGATCAATTTTTGGGAACGTATTTTGTTACGTATTTGCTAGTTGCTACTTTTAACCATTGCGCAAAATTGTTTCAATGCAATGTTATTTTTTTTTTAACGTATGATAAACGTGGCTAAAGTTGCATTGAATCTCTTTTGAATAAAATGAATTTCATTTATCGGTACTGAAACGAGTGAGTTTTCGAAAATTTGTTACATCGAAATTGGAAATTTGACATGAAAATTCACATCAATAGTTGATTGGATGTAAGATAATTAGCGTTACCAACCAATTACCTAAACCTAACATGGTACCCAACATGGTACATGTGATGATTAATGTATATTTAATGAGCAAATTATTGTACGTATTGTGAAATCATTTATTTCTTCGAGGCAATTAACTACGATCAATGAGAGCGACATGTGACTTTATTGTCAACCTAATCCCCTAAAGTAATCTCATAGTTCACATTATGTGGTCAAATATAATTTTTTAATATAGAATCTAATTCAATTATTTTCAATTTTGATTTAAGTACATAATATTAATTAATTATTCTTATATATTATATCAATTTTAATTAATTATTCATTCATTAACATAATTAACTTCCCACCAATTTCAATCACATCCCTTATACTTTTATATCAAATCAAATTTAATTATTATATTTTAATACAACTCAAAATCTTACTCAAACAAATTAATAGATAAATTGAAATTGCTATATCAATATTACTACCGTCAATATTCAATACTTGAACAAATGAATTTTTTTTTTTTTAAAAAAAGTTAAGCATTTGCTAAATAAATTAAAGAAAACTTCTACTAAAAAAATAGTTACTAAAAGAGGACATCTTTTAAATATGATTTATATTTTCCACCAATCTTTTATTGTTCATTCATAAATTTAATAAAAACGTTCGTGAAAGTTGTATCAGTAGTTTTATCTCAAATTTTGAGTGATATTTGTAATATTTAAGAATAATATTTTTAGTTATATACAAAAGTGTGTTCGTACTAACCAAAATATTTTAAGCGTCACTACTTATTTTCGTCAACCAATTATACTTACACTCAATTTTATTTACTCTATGAAAAGCATATATAAATGTAAAGACAAAATATATGAATATTTTATTTAATCTATACCTAAATAGGAAAGATAGTTATTTTAAAAATAACATGTAATTTATATTGGGCAAGATAAAAAATAGAACACCAATTAGGCAAGTGACTGGAGACGGGACTATATTTAATTCTTTTCAAAAACACTTCATAAACTATATCATAGCTTAAATTTAAGGTTAGGTGTGGTATGCTAAAAAATACAAAGCCTCCGTGTTTCTAGCTCTGGCATTTAATGAGCAAGACTGATTTATAATTATTTAAACATATTGCTTAAAGATACGACAATAAATCTAGTTGGACGGTCCAACAAAGTTCATTTGACCGATTCCATCTACTTTTTCAGCACCATAATCCAAATCAACTCACTTTAATAATTAAATATTACTCTACTTACACAACTTAATTTTATAATCCAACTTATTCAATTTAAAATATTTATTTAATTTTTGTTTATTTATTTATAAAATATTATCTACAATTGATTTTTATTATATTTTTTGGTTCTGACAAATTAATAAAAAAATCTATAATTAAAGCGTTATTATTTCAAACAAATAATACTTTACCATACAATTAAACAAAATGATAAAATTGATACGGTGGGATTTTTGTTTTAAATGGTAAAAGTGAGAATTTGCAATTATATTTTTAAATATATCAAATATGGTCTCTATTTATGAAAAAATACGAAGTTTGACATTTTTTTTAATAAAAAAATCATCCTTTTTTTTGCGTATTGTTGGTGACCCATTAAGGTAGATCACTGATAAACTTGGTCGTAGTCATAGTTGGATAGGAATTCTATAAAATAGAAAAATACCATTTAATGTATACTGTACATAGACTTGTAAATGAGTCGAACTCGACTCGACCTGTTAAGTAAACGAGCGGAAAATCGAGAGCTCGAGCTCAGCTTGTTTGTCAATATTAACGAGACGAGTCGATCTACAGAAAATTATGTAAGAAATCTTTTTTCAAGCATTATTGAGCTGAGTCCAGTCTTGCTCGTTAACAAAACGAGCTTTAAGTGAGCTCAAGCTTAGCTCATGTATCAAACGATTAGAACCAAACTCGAGCTTTCACGAGCCAAGCCGAGCTCACAAACTACTCGTTTTATTTAACAATTCTTATCTTGTGTGTCATTGCGGCGTCATCTACTACAAGCAAATTAATAGCAGGTCGCATGTGTACGTTGTCCAAGATTTTTGCAGGCCAACTGGCCAAGTACAAAATTGAGTATGAATGAAATTTTTAACAAATGAGAATTACTTTTACTTGTTCTGTTTTTTTTTTTTCCCCTCGAAAAACCTACTAAAACTAAGACTAGTTTTAAAAATAGGAAAATGGGAAGACCCTTAAAAAAAAGTGTATGTAGGTTAATATGCTCAACGGTATGTCAACATTTCCAGCCAAATTAAAGGTCTGATAGGTAAGACCCTCTAATTCAATTATTTGTTTGAATCAACTTTTTGAATACTAAATTTTAATTTAGAATCAAATTAGAGGTTTGACATATCACAAACTCTAACTTCAATAATTGGTAAGTATCAATTTGAATGAACTTTTTGGGGGGAAAAATAAAAGAAAAAGAAAAAAGAAATGGTCATTTTGGAATATAGGTTATTATCGATCCTTTTGACATATTAAATAGGTATATTTATTAATTATTTATCAAATAATTACATCCAAAGAATCAACTAGTTAAATGATCAATTAATTTAATTAACTATTCGCTATCATCTAATTCAGTTTGCTATCTGCTGAGTGGCTAACACTACAACAAAATGATAAAATTCCATTACAAATATATTCTAATGGAATTGCAATGGCATTTCCAACAAAAATATTCTGTTGGATTGAGTTTTCTATTGGACTTTGGCGATTTCAGCGGTAGATTTTTCAACGGAGGTGGATAAAAATTCCAACGGAAATTGCATATTCCAACGGTAAAAAATCGTTGAAAAAATAGTCGTTGGAATCATCAAATTCCATCTAAAATTTCAATGGAAACTCATTCCAACGGAAGCTATACCATTGGAATATCCGTTGGAATTTCTATTGAAATATCTTATCGTAAGATTTTGCTTTGGAATATAACAATTTTTTTGTAGTGTAAGGACTTGGTTGTTTACAAATATATTGATATTTAATTGAGTCTTTTTTTTTTTTTTAAAAAAAAAAGTTATTATGATTATTTATTAGTAAAATTTAAGTTTGTATTAAAATAATATGATTAAAATTGATTTGATATAAAAGTAAGAAATAAATAATTGAAAGTCATATGTAGTTAAAATTATATAAGTGGATGAACACTGATTAAAGCTGATATGATTATTAGAACATCTTCAATGCTTTGCAATGTCACAACTTTTTATCCTCTAATGCACAATGTGATTACAAATGTTGTAATGATGTGAACATAACTAACGTGTATAATGTAAAGAATAATGTGGTTCATCTACATTCCCCTCCACACTCTAGCTATAGCCAATAAAGATAAGAAAGAGAATTATTCTTACCAATTCTAAATTATTTAATTAATTTTCTTGCTACATATTATAAAATTTTAATAATTTAGTAAGTAGATAATATTGTAGTTAGACTAAATTGTGCATTTGAGATAATTTTTATTTTTCCTACATGGTTCACAATCCATTTAATTTATTGACATTCGTCAAAATTTGTTTTATTACAACATTAAAGCATTGGAGATGATAGATTGATATTTATTTAATAAAACAAAAAAAGGAGAAGTTTTTACATACCGAAAGATAGATAGCTGATGCAAGGAGGAAAGTCCAATATCGTCCCAAAACGGCATCGGCAACATAAGCTCCCAAAACAGGAGTCATCCAAACAGTCCCTACCCAATTCGTCACATTATTGGCCGACTCAACTGTGCCTTCATGCAGTTTTTTGGTCAAATAAATAAACAGATTCGAGGATATCCCATAGTACGCCATCCGCTCAAATACTTCATACACTGCGTATTTATTTATTATCATATTAATTAATATATTACACAAAACTTATTTATTTCTCGGACAAATAAATAGTACTCTATTATCTAAACTAAAGTAATAGTACGCCATCCGCTCAAATACTTCATACACTGCGTATTTATTTATTATCATATTAATTAATATATTACACAAAACTTATTTATTTCTCGGACAAATAAATAGTACTCTATTATCTAAACTAAAGTAACCGCTCCCTACAACTTGTATCTATCCTATATATTAATACTAATAATAAATATGCATAAATGCATTTGGTGATGATCATCATCACATCACTTATTTCGTCTTAACTCTTTAAGTTGGTTGGGGAAATACATATAATTCACAATAAATAGGTGGAAATTGATTGTTTTTGTGCATATAATACAATTGATACTTTTACAAATTCGAAAAGAATCATTAATTTCGGTTTATCAAGGT
>BKCP01006183.1:705920-744228 GCA_008636005.1 Striga asiatica
TAAGCTTTGGATTTGATATTTTTTTACTATGCAAAATCTGAATAATAATACGACCGATATTTTTTAGTATAAATGATTGAACTGGAAGTCAAAATTCCAATGAGATTTTATAAAAATAACATGATATATTGTTTTAATCATTATTTAACAAAAAATTTTCACAATTTATTTTTACAAGTGGCCAAATTGATAAAACAACCAAATAATACTCGAGATCTTCATAAAAAATATTCGATATTGTCAATTTGATTCACTATACCCAATTTAAATTTAAATTGATTAGCAAATAACCAAAATATAATTGCAAAAAAATTTCAAAATCAAATATTACATAATCACATTGCAAATTACCAATTGATTAATTTGTAATAAATAAGTACGAAAAAAATATAATAGAATCAGATTACCTAAAAATCGTGTGAATTGCATAGAGTAAATCTTTGTGCCTTTGTTAAAATATTTTTCATATCAAATATTTATGGAATTGATCTAGAATATACTTTGTTCGTCTTCCCCTATAAATTTAGTGTTGAGCGATGTTTTCTACTCATCCTGTTTTCGATTTAAATTTTTATTACACACATAGATGATCCTAATTATTTGAAGGATAGGGCTATGCGAGCCTCAACGTTGGAGGTGGTTGAGTATATATGAGTAGATGACGTCTTTGAACGTGGCTAATGTTCAAATATTCTTGAACTATGATAATACCTGCAAATCTGATTCCAATAATGATTTTTTGTCCGATCTCCATACCCTCGAGTTTTTTAGATGTTCTGGAGTGCCGAACCATGAGTTGAGTCTTAAGATAGGAACTCCAGTCATGTTGTTGCGGAATAGTGACCATTCTATGAGGTTGTGCAATAGTACTACATTGGTTGTCACAAAGTTCTTCATTCATGTGAATTGAATGTAAGGTATTGATTGGATCTAATGTAGAAGATAAGGTGTTGATACCTCAAATGCCTCTAACACCTTTCGACTTTAGAGTACCTTTCAAATTTCAAGAGAGACAATTTCTCGTAATGGTTTTTTTTTCTAGTATTCGATGATATGCACGTATACAATATTAAATTATTATAAGTAACATGTATGTACTTAATATTGAAATTATAAATTGAATAATATTATTACATTTTAAAATTTTATCATTAATAAAAATGAACATTATAAAAGTATTCAACTTTTTCACTATATTAATTGCATAAAATAAAATAGATAATGTAGTTTTTCTAAATCTTGATCCAAACCGTAATTATCTTAAAAAGTATTATTATTATTATTATTATTATTATTATTATTATTATTATTATTAGTATTATTATTACTATTACGACTCCCGACGGGGACCGGTCGGGGTGAGTTGTTTGGACTGGGTAGCAAGAGAAACACGGTCAACCCGATCGATTCGAGTACTGACCTGGCATGATCAACTCGGTTTGACCCGGACATTAATTTTTATTTTTATTTTTATTTAATTTTTTCTTCTTTACTTTTTTTTTAATAAAGTTATATTTATGTGATAAATACTTGTGGCAAAATACAATTTTTATTAAGATTTTGAAGTATAAAATTTACATATAATTTTTTTCAATTATTTTATGTATCGATATAAAATAAAAATAATATAAATATAATTTATAATTTTATAGAATTAATTACTCAGTTCAGAAATTATTCAGATAACCCGATGGTTCGACCGGTAATCCGGTGTCTTTCCCGGCTCAATCATCAATTCAAATATTAAAACTATAGTTGGATGACTTCAAGATCAATTTTTTCGTTTTCATTGTTTTAATTTTTTTTTCTCTCATACTTTCTATTTTTGTTATTGTGGCTTTCATCGTTTGCATTACTATAGTCCATTAAATCTTATATAAAGCATAGTTCTCAAAACCGAACCGGACCGACCGGTTCGACCGGTTCAATCGGGAACCGACCATAACACCGGTTCGGTTGGGGTATAAAACCACTAAGCCCAAGAATTGTTCACAAACCGTTCAAACCGGTTAAAAATCGGTAAAACGGGAACGGTTTGTTGGCCAACGATTTTCAATTTTATACTTTAAAATTTGGACTGAAGATTGATATTTGAACTTGTGACTCCAAAATGGACCAGCCCAAACTTACTTCTTTCAAATTGGAAAGCCCAACATATGATGCAGCCCATTAACGTTTAATATGTTACTAAAAGCTAACTACACGGTTTTGCTTTTCTAACCATCTTGGCCCATTAACACCTCTAACTGGAGGGTATTGCATTTTTCCATTTCGAGCAGTGGCACTTCAGTAATATTATTTAAAACACAAGGTCGATGATATAACGTGCTATAAAAATATATAATAATCTAGAAGGCACGCATCCCAGCACCTCCACCCTTTGTATAAAATCTCCTCTCTCATCTCCCACGCACTTGTTCTTCCCTCTCTCTCTAACCTCTTCCCTCTCTCTCTCCACAGCCTCCGCCGGCAACCTCATCTCCTCAGCCGTGAAGCCTCCTCAGATCCGCCGGGTCTTGTTCGGATTTCTGATTTTCTCATCAGTATCTTTCGAAATCCCTAATTCCGATCATTTCGGATTTTCAATTTCTTTGCGCCTCTCTTATTATATCCTCCGTGATTTTTGTTTTTGGAATTTGGGATCAAAAATGCACAAATTGTTTCAGCTCTCTTCACCCTGAACTGAACTTGTGAATTCTGAAATTTTGATTTTTTTCTTTTTCATATTTTTTTCTTGAAAAGAACAAAAGGAAAATTAAAGCCATTTGGATGCGCTTTATTTTCCCTATTCCGTTTTGGCGTGAATTGACCCTATTGCCCTTCAAAAATCTGCCGTCCCATCGAAAATCAACCGACGGTCAGGATGAGTTATCACTCCCGTAGGATACTGACACCTAGGGCCTCACGCAAGCGTAAGGGGATGGAGGCCCTACCGTTTCCCACGTCATCCAAACCGTTAATTTCTCAAACCGCCGTCCATCGCGGCGTTAGTTTCACAAGCCAGGCGACGACGTCGTACAAGGGGTCGGAGCCGCTGCCGCAGCCGCAGCCGCTGGCATCGAACCGGCTCCTTGCCGGCTGCTTGGCACTCGAGTTCCTGACCAAGGGGACGTTGTTCGGCCAGAAGTTTGACCCGGGCCGGGCCGAGGCCTCACCTGTGCGTGCGGCGGAGGTGAAGAGGAACAAGCTGAGCCAGCCCAGTAAGGAAGCCGAGCCGAGTGGGAAGGCAAAGCCGAAGCCGGAGAGCTACATTGAGGTGGCAAATCTGCTGAAGAGCGACGGGGTCCACATCCCCGGTATTGTCAACCCCACGCAATTGGCCAGATGGATAGAGATGTAGACGTGGATGGATCTCATTGGCTGCAATTTGCGTGGTTTACGTGGAAATTGGATTGCTGTACATACATAGCTCAGAATTAGAATGTATGTGTTGTGTTGTCTTGATTCATAATCCTTTCCTGGTATTGAGCAAAATCGGTTGAGTTACTGATTTTCTTTTCATATGATGGATGTTAATTTCAATATTTCGTCAAATCTATTTGTCTGTTAAAGCGGCCGATTAAGAATTGGGTTTCTTCAGCTGTCAATTTAGGGATAATTCAATTTTTGCCCACCAAACTATGATATGTTGAATTGTGAATCGTGTACGTAATTTTAGAAATTTCGGTTTACATTCTTAACATTGATCGTTTTCCACGAGCTGGAGCTTGATATATTTTATTTGGTTCTTGATATCTTGATAGTTACAGGGCTAATTGCAGTTTGTCATATCGTAAGTTGAAGAAAAATTGGTTTGATTTAGTTATAATTGATTTTTTTAAAGCTCCATTAGTTAGTTTTCTCAAAATTAATTTTAAGTGAAAAAGAAATAATAAAATTTATTATTAAATATAATTATTGATGAATGAGAAATAATAATTACACTTAAATAATATTACTCCTATTGTATTTAAATGTCATTTTGGCTTTATCAACTATGAAACAAAATAAATGTCGTTTGGATCTTTTGTACATATTTTTTCATTATTACCCTCATTTAATTAATAAATACATTACGTCTTTTCATATTCTCTTTATCTTTTTTTAAAACAACAACAATCCCTATCTTCATTAATGACGGTTATTATTAACAAAAAAAATTATTCTTAATTAGTGTGCAATTTTTCAAAATGACACTTATTGTGAATAGGAGGGAGTAATAAAGAGAGTTTGAGAAATCATAATAATTAAAATTAAAATTAAAGTTGTTGTGTATGATTTTAGGCCCCATTTGGTTGAATTTTCTTACGAGGATTGATAGTTTCTTAAAAGCTTTTTCCACTATGTATCTTGAAAAAAATACCGTATTAGGTTCTTCGCTTTAACTTTGTACTGCGTAGATATGCAACTATATCGATTACTGACCATAGTTTTTTGTGCATATTTTTAAATCCAGTTTATGAGTTCTTGTGAATGATTCTTACGTTGATGTTTGCAGCATTTTGCTTATTCCAACTCATGGGAAGATTTATCACATTTTGCTTAAATTTGAACCTATTATCCGGCCTACCGTGTCTACCTGCTCCAAATAAAGAAAATAGAAATTAGAACAAATGTAAGGAATATATTTGTGAAAGTGGCACGAATTGTGTGAGTCAAAATTAAATTTACTTGAGGCTACTTCAAGAATTAATTTTCAAACGATTAAGAAAATAATTAAAGTCATCTATCCCAAAACAAAACAAAGGTTCATGATTATAGCATGTGTTGTCAGAAAACAAAGGTTCATCTCTCAAAGGTTGTGATATAGCAAAACCGAAAAATAGTATCAAGACAACAACAACAACAACACATATCCAGTAAATCCTCTATAATTCTGGAAGAATCAGAAAGATGAAGATAAGAGTGATGTGGAGTGCAACCAAAAATTGATCAATTAATAGTATAGTTGCAAAATAGCTTTCTGTTAGTAAAAGGGAGAAAGGGCAATTGGTGAGGTGATAAACAAAATAGAATCACAAAGGCAGTGACTAATTGGGCAATCCAAAGAAAAACACATATGTATGCTATTCAGAGAATGCTACAGTCAACTAGTTCTAATACAACAAGTACTTCATAACAATCCTTAATCTAATGACTTGAATGCTTTTTAACATCGTTCCTCCGTAGTGATAATAGCGAGTGAGCCATCAAATGTATCTTGTAAGGCAAAAATTCAACTTTGGTCTGTTTAATTGTTCAAAGTCCTTGTTTGGTAGACTAATTTTCTCATAATCAATAATAGTACGTTATGTTGAAATATGTATCACTATTGGGACATTACCCCGAAAATGGTTCATTATTTTTTGGGGTTAATGTCCTAAAAATGATGCAAATTGCAACATAACGTACTGTTTTTAATGAGTAATGTCCCAAAAATGATACAAATTGCAACATAACTTATTATTTTTGATAAGAAGTAAGTTAGTGTACAAAAAGTGGACTTTAGACAAGTAAATGACCAAAATTGAAATTATTCCTATCTTGTAATTACCATCTGTAGAAAATATATGACAACAATGAATCAAGTACTATAGAAAAATCATTATTTCTTTCTACGTCCACTAAGTTATCGACTATTTTCCCAACAAAATGCATCCCCAAAACAATAATCTCATATAAATGCAGTGGTCCAAACCCTTGCTAGAACAAGAAACATTGCATAATAAATCTGATATAGCCCTAAATTGGGTAAATCGGAATAAACCAAGTACAGGCGGGTCGACTGGACGACCTAAGTAGAATCATTTATATAAAGATGACTAAAGGGGAAGACGAGATTGTAAAGGTGACGTCATGGAGACCCTCGGATGACCTAGAAGCATCACAAGACCTGAATAAATGGACTTACAGGGATAAAAAGCTTATGAGGCGTCGTTTACCAAAGAGGAAGGGATTAGACAGTTTAATCCGTCCAAGTGGCCACATTTTGCCACATCAGATTTTGTCCCTAATTTACTATACATGATACAATCTTATCCTATCCAATCGTCTATTTACTATCCATGACAAATTTATGTGGTATTTGTTCCTCTTTTACAAATATGCCCTTCCATCAGTCTTTTTCATCCTTATTTCAAATCGCAAAAAACGAGATTTAAGAACCCTAATTTGGCGACCCAATTTTTACGACTCCACCTCCCAGCATAATCCAAATTCTCATTCGACCTTGCGCTTGTCGATTTCAGAGAAGGGAGCAGAAAGTTCAAAGCGAACGGAAGCACGAGGTAAAGTTCGATGTCCATCGGAATATTGAAACTGTAATCCATTGTGATTTGGAATTGTCATTTGTCCCCCGTTTTGTGAATCGTTTATATCCTAGGCTCTCGAGATTTGTTTATATGTTTGACATATGGTGTGTTCTTTTTTTTTTTTTCGTTGTAAAATTTTAGGTTACAGAATTTTTGTTCAATTTTTAGTTGGTCCGCATTTCTTGATGTCTGCCTCTGTTCTTTCTTCTTTCTTCGCCCGTGATGTTGTTTGTGAGGATGTGGTTGAGTGTTGAGAAATTATTAGCTGTGGAAATCATTGAAAAAATGAGGTGAATATGTGTTCCTTCTTGATGTTGTATAATTCATTGGACAAATAAGTTGCTTGCTCATTGAGTGTCTCGGCCGTGAGTAGATGATGGTGATTGTTGCGTAAAATAAACCGGTTAGAAGCTGAAACAAATTGCCAAAGTGTCGAACCTGCAAATGAACTCCAAGAGAAGGAGAGGTACATGAAAAAGATGAAGAAACTGGAAAAAGAAAATGCACATTTGAGGCAGAAGAATAGAATGTTATTGGTTTTAGTTGTAATGTCAATAGTGTGGATGTTTATCATGAAATGATGGATAATATGTATCAAATTATCCATCAACTCTTATGTATTGGTGTTTTGATGTATTTTCGTTATGTACTCTTTAGCTTGTATGTCACGGAATAGCAGTATGTAACGCAACCGTCCTTTTAATGAAATTTCGTTTGTTTTTTTCGTATTTGAGTCCCCTTTTATTAAATTCGCATATTTGTGTAACTTTAAAACGTAGGTAGTATCTAATAATTGTGTGCAGCTAAGGTTAATACAAGTTGTAATCCGATACAGACTGGTCAATTCAAAAAGGTAGTATTCCATCAATGGGTCAGAAACACATGCAAAAAACGTCTTTTATCGACCCTCTGCATATCTCACTTGCCCTGATAAAGGAGCAGTGTTACATCTTCTAAAAGTAAAAGCAACTTTTGTTGTTGAACCCACCCATGCGTATAGGTTAATACATGTGAGCATACAGTAATTGTTTTGGGAAAATGCTACAAGTACATAATAAACGTACATAGAGGTGTACATAACACTCACATGGAGTGGGGTCCACTTGATTTTTTATTTTTGGTCGGTCCCACTCAATGTGAGTGTTATGTACACTCTTACGTACAATATTATGTACTTAAAGCATTACCCATTGTTTTGAACGACCATTCACCTATTTTTTAACAAAGCTACTGGTCAACGTCTGCGTACACGGTACAACTGCCATTGTGTAAATGCTGAATTCAACATTCAACTAAACTATATGGTAAAAAAATTAATAATTGTTAGCACGCGCTATGACAACACGTTGCATGTCTACATGTAGGCTCAAGCTTTTTCTGCAAAGCTGAGTAGATTGGACTAAGGCTTCACGAGCTTGTTTAGCATCTGCACATGGCTGCAGGTCTACTTTTATGCTTAAGCTTTTTCTTCAACGCTGACTAGATACTAATGTTTCACGAGCTTGTTTAGCATCTGCACATGGTTGCAGGTCTACTTTTATGCTTAGGCTTATTCTGCAAAGCTGACTTGATAGGACTAAGGCTTCACGAGCATGCTTACCATGTGTACATGTCAGCCAATGCATTACATATCCGCAATCATGATATTTTTCTATATAAACAGCCCACTGCACAACACACGTATCCATTAACGTAGAGGGAAGTTGTGAAAGATTAGATTTCGTAAAAATAAATTACTTAACTTAATTTCATAAGTAGCGATGGCTCCCGATTTTGGTGTAGTGCAGGCTGACTACTTGTACGACCTATATTGGACACCAAAACTTGATGAGTTCTTAATCGATTGTTTGCTTGATGATAAATTTTGTGGTCACTTTGTTCATGCTACAGCTACTACTGACTCCATCGTTGATAATACGAAATCAATAAATTCGTATCATGGTAAGAGCTTCACGATGGAGTACATAAAAGGCCGCATTGATATTTTAGCCAAACGACATGATGTTTTCACATCCCTTAATGTCAAGGATGGTGTGCAATACGACACTGGCCAAAACAAGCACCATTGTTCGGACAATACTTGGTATCAACTGGTAGATGTGAGTTTTATCAATGATTTTCCATTCGCTTTATTACACACACGTTAGAGCTGCAAACTAATCTATATATTATCTTTTATGTAGTGGGATGATTTTTCGGTGGCGTACATGAAGGAAGGTGATCCGCAGCATGACAAAATTGTAGAGTTGTTTTGTGTGGAGCCGGCGTACGTACCTCCTTTCGAGTACCATATTTTGTCTGAAAGTGACAATGAACCCAATAGGAATGCAAACGATGGCCGCAACAAAACTCTTCAAACTATTGATGTTGAGGACTACACCCCAAAACATGCCCCTCCGAGTAGGTTAGTGCCGTACCCTGTTCGAACGGACATCCCACGTAAAAAACAACCACCATGTCCAGCATTCTATCTGGGTGGCACTTTAAAGCCCCGACAACAAGAGCATTCCATACATAGCCAGACTGGGTCAACTGATGGATCTGTCAACCAGCCGACATACTACAACTCCACTCACAGCCGTGTGGATGAAGAGGAACCAAATTCTTCGTCCACTGCATGTTTTGCCACCCCTATGGATTTCACGCTGCCTGATTGGCCGTGGTACTAGCTCCGTCACAGTGTTTTGGTTGTTTTTATGGTTGTACTCTTTTGTTCTTTCGTCATGGTTTTAATGAGCACGTAGTAGGTTCAGCTTGGGTTGCTTAGGTATTCTATGTTCACTTCTCTTATGTTATGCTTGTCTTATCTAGTGTATGCTTGTCGGTGTTATTGCTTGTCGGTGTTATTGCTTGTCGGTTTTATTGCTTGTCGGTGTTATTGCTTGTCGGTGTTATGAAGTTGTGTTCTATACGTCTCCTTCTCTTGTGTGCTATGTTCATATTCACCCGGGTGTAATGTTTGTAATTTAACAGCCATTAAAAAAATACAATCGAAAAACATTAACAACAAAAATATAAAAAAACGATATCAAAATCCTCAATTTTTCCAACATCGTCAATAAACGAAGTTCATTAAATAAAAAACAAAGTTCGCAACGATAACCAAATCCTTAATTCCAGCATCATCAATAAAAGCTAAATAAATAAAAAAAAAAAGTTCGGAACACCATCCACAAAAGTCTGCAACATCAACCCCAAGTGCACAAGGTCCACTACATATTACACTTCCACTACATTTTGACTTTGAATTTTATGACATCATAATGTGGGAGGAGAAAGAACAAACCTCACCAACAACAATGTCGTTGTTATCGATGAATTGTCGTGCACGACCATTCTATAACAGTTTCTTATCATGTCCATGTATTATGTCGACGTCATACCAAATGTCACCAAACTTCAACATTGCGGAGTTGTAATTCAAATACTTTCCTTCAATGTTATCCCTCCATAACTGCATTGGGATTGGCTAATATATAATAGATATGTTAAACACAATGATATAAAATATAAAATTTTAATGAAATTATAATATTACATCAAAAAACATACCAGACGTGCACGCTCCACATGAGTTGACTTTATCTCGAGACTGAACGTGTAATGTGGTAGCCTCTCACAACCATTGGGCTCCATCACTAACACTTCAGAGTCGAACAATGTCCTGGGACGGAACACCAAAAAGTAGTTCAGGGTTATGTCTTCTGCAAGAATGAAATCTCTTCATCCATCCGTTAATGTCGGGCAGTTATTGACCATATCCAATGTCGCCTCGTATTTACGGTCTCGATACTGCACTGTTGTGGCAGCACCACACCACGGTAATGGTGGTGTGTCGCTGGCGGGAATGCCTGTCAAAAAAGGATGTGACAAGTGTTAGTTAAATACAATGTAGGAGATTTAGTACTGCCCGACATAAGCACATAAGTTCATATATGTCCATATACACATTTCAACACATGTAACTGACTGTTTACAACCAAATCACTCTAACCGGTGAAATATATTGAATACTCATCATGCATCAAACCCCCAATCAAACTACATGAAGTGGGACCTTCGGAGTCACCAACCAAAATATCAATAATTGAAACTTATACGCACACACATACACATAAAAAAGAAGTCATTTGAACATGTACAAAAGAGTACAGAGAAACAAAGTTTAAGATGAGATTAATTAGAATTCAAACCCCCAACAGATTATAGATAGAAGTAAAATCAAATACTTCTGATTTGATAGACACAAATAGCCCATTGTTCCTACAGAAGCAGTAAGTTACACAAGAAGATAGAGGCACCAAATAGTTGAACCCATGCGCACTAAAACCACAATCCCAAAATATTACCAACTACAAGTGCAGACCCAAAAATAGAGTAGGTTGAAGAAAAAAAGGAGTATACTATCTTACCATGGTATAGAGCGTATGAAACTGAACAGCCTTGAAGAAATGAGGACCGTCACCGTCAACATCCATGTTGTCCATTCCCTGCTTGTTGTCACAACAATAGAACAAAAAAAGGAGCTTCGCAATGATACACATACAATTCGAATATGTTTCTTTTACAGTCCAACAAAACAAACACATCAATAATATCTTCAAAAGAAAAATGAAAACAAGCACATCAAGTACAAAGTCTTCAAAAGGCAAATCCAACACACAAGACAAACAATAATCATTCGCAAGTCCTACCATCACACAAAGTTTCGACATTCTACATCAGACATAAAATTGTTATACATTTCCAACGAACTACAAACGTCCATCCTGCATCATTTTCACCATGATAGCTTTATCTTCCATGGACAGGCTGAAAAACATTGACAACTCCTGTTGGTTCTTACATAAGCGCATCGTGACAACCATTTTATCCTCTTTTGACAGGAAATGCATATTAGACAATGAGTCAAACACGGAATTTCTTTTCTTCTCCGCCTCATGCTCAAACCCAAGCCTACATGCAATCCCATTCAAGCTCTCTTTTGTATTTTGGGAAAAGGACTGCATGATATGCAGAAAACGCTCCTCAAAGGGACTGTCTCCCTTCCTTTTGCTACCGTTCACCCTCTTACCTGCCCTATTTCCGGACCCGGACTCCGTACCTGAAGTGCTACTCATGCGAAGGCCTGGGCTTCCATCAGATTGGTTCTGCTGTGATGGAACATCCTCATTATCCGAGTCTACTTGGTCCTGCATGACATGCTCTGGAACGTCATTGGCTGCATCTTGAAAGGATTCTGAATTTTCACCTGTAGCTCTGTCTTTCCCAAATATTTCAGCCCAATCGTTGATGTGTGGATCCACCTACATTAACCAGATACATGTAATTGGCACAAATGTTTTGGAAATATTATCTCTTTCTTACATTCAATGATGAATGGGTATCATAACTTAACTTTACCAATTGTGCCCATACTTTATCGTCGCAGTAAAAAGTTTTTGTCACCTCACTCCACCCGAAGCCTGAAGTTCCTTTGATAAGTGCCACACTCCCATAGTTCTTCATCCACACATGTATTTTTGAGCTGATGTGTGGTTCAGCTGAAGGGTGCAGTCTGGTATCTTCACCTTCAATCTTTTCTCAATCTCAAAATTATATCCCTGCCTAAACCCATAATCTGCCCTCCATCCCTCCATAACCATGTCTTTCAAAATATCTATTAGGAAAGACTCCTCACGCGGGTTCCACGTACGTCGTCTTGCTATTTGGGAGGAGGAAGATCGCCCACTTTCTTGGGTACATGAGTAGTCCATGGTGGTACCTGTTCTCACGAAGGCCACTTTTACACAAAAAAGGATTCGTTTGCATTCTTAAAGACACATCGAATGATCCAAAATAATTTATTCGTAAAATTGACAAATAAATAAGCACACCAAACCAAACATGAATGGATAAAATGTACAACAAAATGGTATAAAAAGAAGACAAGTCAACAACCAGCAAAAAAACTTTGTTCACCTCAATCTCATAATCGTATATTGAAAAACAAACTTTCGTAACCTAAAACACGTTATTCTGTCAATCACGAAACATATGTTGAGCCAATCGGTCACGGAACTGTGTCCAATCTCGGCTACTCTCTACCTGGTCTATCAAATCATCTTCACCCGTAGTTGTGGGCAATCCAACTTCGGGGATCTCAGGAACTAATGCTTCAATTGGATTAGTGGCCATTGATGTACGTATGAAATTGTGTAGGAGCGCGCATGCCATGATAATGCGATTTTGTGTTCGAATGGAATAACATGAGCAACTCCTAAGAATTGCCCATCACATCTTCAAAATTCCAAAAGAACGTTCAATCGCATTTCTAGCCTTAGCATGACGAAGGTTGTACAATTCTCTAAGGTTTTGTGGCCTACGTGATCCTGTGCCCCACTCTTGTAAGTGGTATCTCACACCTCTATATGGCGCTAAAAAGCCGGGACCATTCGTATACCCACCATCCACCAAATAATAATTTCTTGTGTCACATTTTCATTTATTGTAAATAATGACAGGCTTGTGTTCTCTTTATTTTGAAAAGAGGATTGGATGATGTTTAAGTAATATAATGATTGTATTACCACTGAGAACACGTAGACCATGCGTCCTAGTAACAGCATCACGCAAGACTCGATTGTCTGCCACTGACCCCTCCCATCCACAAACCATGTAAACGAAGTTCATGCTTCTATCGCAAACCCTAAGTACATTAACGGATATACTACCCTTACGGTTTCTATAGCGTGCCTTGTCAGTAGAAGGGACTCGCACGTCAATGTAGGTTCCATCTAGTGCTCCTAGGCATCCCTAACGAGACAAAACCAAAAATACTTATTAGTTCGGGAGGGTTGAACTAAGAAATTCGAACGACGTTGAGAAATGTGTTGTAGTTACCTTGAACCATTTCCACATTTCATCGACACAATCTACCTCAACTGCTTTTGGTTGCACAATGAGGATTGAGTGAATTCGGATGACAGTGTCAAGAACTCGATTAAAGTATTTGCTTATGGTTCGACCGGATCTAACGAAATCAAGCTTTAAAGTGACATTCTTCTTATGGTGAGCTAGAATTGAAAGGAAAATAGCCATTTGTTCACTTGAAGGAACATTTCTAAATTTCCTAAGTCCGCCAGAGCTTTCAAGAAGGTCACACAGACGGCCGAAAGAGTTACGGTCCATGCGTAGGTTCTCGACACAAGTTGTGTCACTCACGTCGATCAACCTTCGCATGTAGTTGACCTGATGTGGGAGTCTATCACGAACTCGAAATAACGGGACGTGGTTACTACCCAAACGTCGTCGTTTTCGACGAGGACGGATGAATTTGATATAGTAATAAGTAGCTAGTAGCAAAAAAAGTTGAACACTACACATAACCTCTTCCAATATAGGAACAACCGCTAATTCTTCTCCAACCGAATCCATCTACAAATGTGGATGAATAAACCAGATTGACACGCTTATTACACTGAGGAGTGGGGAACTAAATAAAAATAGCATCAATATACCACACAATTAAACAGACATGCACACAATTGAAGTACAGTATGATGTATTTATTTTTTTTATGTGATGTGTATAGTCACATTTGGGAAGACTTTAGACTCTGCATGCTTGTTCATAATGTTATATAGCTGTTTAATGTACTTGCAAGTGGATCTTTCATTTCGTCTTGTTTCTATGATAAGGATCTGCTGTTTGTATGTTATACAATCTCTTGCATTTTCCTACTTCCTTAATCTCTTGTATGTTTGAAATACTAGTTAATTAAGCAATGGCAAGAATGATGTCAGAGGAAGATCATACATAAATGAAACATAGCATCAGGTGTTCATCATTGACCCAACAGACAGGGGAAAAATTAAAAATTGATTGTAGCAAGTGATTCGAGGTAAGACATGGAAAACAAGCACAAATGAGTCTGACAATTAACACTTCAATTAGACACACATAATTATTTACAATAACTTTACTATTTCTAAATGTACGAGGTCAAGCACCGCACACACATAATTTAGCAGACGCAGGTTATTTTCACTATTGTTATTCCATTTCAATCAGACACATTAAAGTACAGAACATCATGTAATCATCGCACATTCTGATACAAATAAAAACCAACATTCCCAAAAGTTCAATTGATGTATTAATTTGAACCAATTTTTTTTAAAATAAACAGGACATAATCAACTGACATGAAAATTGTCAACCTCACAACATGATGTTCGCTAATGCTCGAAAATTACAAAGCATATAATAACCAAAGCATATAACATAGGAAAAAAAAACACCAATATAATAAACTGCTCAACAAAGGCATCCACACCTAAACCTAAACAAGTATCATGTAACACGGAGAAAGAAAAAACATGAACTCCAATTGAAAACCAGCATTCACAAAAACCGAGGACTTCAACCCAACCAGTGAGTCAGTCACAGAAATGAAAGCAGTGGAAAGTCACCATTGACAACTCAAATCTGTTAACCCGAGAAAAATTCATATCAAAATTGACAATTGTACAACCAAGGTAGAAGCAATTAAACCTAGCATTAACATATTAACTGTTGTCCAAATATGCCAAAATATGCCCTAATGTAGTGAAATTATTTGACTACTTATTTACATTGTTGGATGCAACACTTTGACCCAATCAGTCACAGAAATGCAAGCAGTGCAGAGTCACCATTCACAACGCAACGCTGTTAACCCGAGCAAATCAAAAGTGACAATTCTACAACCAAGGCAGAACCAATTTTACCTAGCATTGACAGGATTAACATACAGCAAAAAATGCCGAAATATGCTCTAATGTAGTGAAATTATTTGACTACTTATTTACATTTGCCCAAAGAATTAAAGATTACAAATTATCCTAATTGTGAAAAAAGACAATTACGTAAATTTATTTATTTTTATCAATCTAATTAGCTACAATACATTGTTAATTATAGAAAATAATAATAAACAAAATTTTAAACAAAAAATAAATCAAATGAAAAACAAGATAATTCAACTGTACCGCAGGTCATCCCATCGCAAAACAGAGAAAAATAGATGGGACTCCTCCCAGCCGCCGCCAAGAAATTGCAAATCGTACATATAGATCGGACAAATGAAAAACAAAAGTAGCAGAAAAATTAAATAACTTCCAAGTTCTTACCCAGCCCGGAGCCGTGAAGTCATGGGGGAGTAGATTACGTCACAAATCGCCGATGAACACCTGCGGAGAAGATCATTATGTTAAAGAACTCGCACAACTGAAAAAACCCAAAAAAGAATGGTGAATATATCAATAAATTGGCGCAGGAAATTATGTCGAACCGTCGACCCAGTCGAACCAATTGCCACCTGCGAGTAAATCTATGTTAGAATGAAGTCTGAAAAAATAAACTATGCNAAAAAAAAAAAAAACGAAGTAGAAGAAAGGTGCAGCTAGGGTTTACGGGCGGAGAAGACGAGATGAGATAGAGTAGACGAGGTCGGGTATGGTGATTTTCGGACAGGAGAATTGTATATATATGCCTATATCTGTAATTTAGATGACATGGAGGGGTACAATAGACAATTTATGTGCTGGAATGAGGTTAAAATGGGAAGGAGAAAGTAGGATTATTTAGTTAGGGCAAATTGGGCGGACAGAATTAACCTTCCACATCATTCTACACGCACGGGACCCACAGGCAACACAAGTGACACATCAGTTAAATCCTAGTCCCCACCAAAGCGAGTAAACAAATAATAAGGTTGGTTAACCAACCTTATCCCACTCTGTCATTGCTAGTAAACGACCCCTGAAGATATAAGGGAATACAATGATGATTAGGATGAGGATAAACACTAAGCAGATAATATCAAACCCGGACAGACTGAGCATGGGGAGTCGGACAGGTTGACTATGAGTCAAAAGATTCAACTCATTAGGATTGTCGGTCGAACCGCCTCGTCTTGATCACCTTCGTCTTCGCGAACCGGATCGACCTCCAAAACGCTGGTAGAAATAATCTTAAAACCTTAAGGTAGAAATAAAGCCTAGATTCCTTGTATTTATGAAGGGCTTGATGACTTACTCCCCAAGACAAGGAGTTTTCTTCTTATCCAAGGATTCTGATCCTTATTAATAACTGTATAGCTATGAACCAACTTATTTCAATACATTATATCTTTTAAACCGCATAAGCGGGCTTAAGCTTCGCAGGATCGGCCAGAACCGAGCTCACGGGTCAAGCCGGTCCACCTGGCTTTTCCCTGCTACATCATCTAGCCCCACCATTTCAAGACAAGCAACCAAGACTTGTGTTGAAATGCCACTTATTGTGCCTTTGAAATTGGTGTGCTTCTGCATTGAATGCACCATCAGAGATCTTGAGCTTATCTATGTCAGAGTGTCTATCTTGTGTGAACTTATGGCTTCTGAGCCAACTTTACACGTCCCTTGCCCTTGTGACCTTCGAGCTACCCACCTGGAGTTCTGTGACCTTAGGTCGTCTGGTTTCTGAGCTACTCTCCCGGACATCTATTTTTTCGCAATCTTTGGCTCCCCAACTTCTTGGGCTTCTGCAACTTTAACAACGTTATAGTCCTCTTACTTCTTTTAATCCGCTTTGGGCTGTTTTCATTTTCAAAATGATACTTCATAGATTCTATGGCCCTCAAGTACCTGCTCAAAGTTGTGCCTCTTTTCGCTGGTTAAGACAAATCTAGTTACCCAATCACCCAGTCTATTGACCCATTAATTGGATCTCACAAATTGGTAAATCAAAGTAATGGATATTAAATGCATACGATCATTGATGGGTCTACTTCCAGATCTGGAGTAAACCGGTTGTTGTGAGCTCCGATCTGTTCGAACCGCCTTCAAATCGTTGCTAGACCGCCGCAAACACCTGCAAGAACCCAACGCCGGGAGAGGTCCCGGCGTCGGGCCTCCGACGCTCAAGTCAGTAAACAGAGGAGAGGAAGATGAAGCTCTGTGATGTAGAGCTGTGATGCATGTAGAAATGCATAGAATGTGGGGGAGAGTGCTGCTCTAAGAGAGCAGCAGCAGCAGGGAGATGGAAAGTGTATAGAATGAGTCCAGGTTAGGGTTTAGGGTTACCTCAGCCCCTTTATATAGAGGGAACTACATGCTTGAAGTACCCAAAATGCCCCGAACGGTTTACCTGAAGTGTCCAAAATGCCTGGTAGGTTCACATTCCATCTACCTCCTAGTCAGCTCAAGATTCTTTCTTATCCAATTATTGCCTCTCTCTTATAGTCACAGAGAAGTCTAGTAGCGGAGAGGTCTAGTAGCGAAGACCTCTAGTCACGGAGACGTCTAGTAGAGAAGACGTCTAGTAGCGGAGAGGTCTAGTAGCGGGGACCTCTAGTAACAGAGACGTCTAGTAGTGGAGATGAGCTCTAGCTCCTCTTGTCCAGTCGAGACGAGATGATCTCTAGTAGGTCGAGACGATATGACCTCTCGCAAGTCTAGCAGGTCGAGACGAGTCTAGCAAGTCGAGATGACCTCTGACAAGTCTAGCAGGTCGAGATGAGTCTAGCAAGTCGAGATGACCTCTAGAAGGTCTAGAAGATCGAGATGACCTCTAGCAAGTCTAGCAGGTAGAGATGAGTCTAGCAAGTCGAGATGACCTCTAGCAGGCCTAGCAGGTCGAGATGAGTCTAGCAAGTCGAGATGACCTCTAGCAGGTCTAGCAGGTCGAGACAAGTCTATCAAGTCGAGATGACCTCTGGCAAGTCTAGCAGGTCGAGATGACCTCTAGCAAGTCTAGCAAGTCGAGATTACCTCTAATTATCTTCTTAGAGCAGCTCGACCTTCTCGTACTCAGTCACAGAGAGCATGTCTACTTCCCATACTTAGTCGTGTGGAGCTTCTCATACTCAGTCACAGAGAGTATGTCTACTTCTCATACTTAGTCGTGTGGAGCTTCTCATACTCAGTCACAGAGAGCATGTCTACTTCCCATACTTAATCGTGTGAAGCTTGTCATACTCAGTCACAGAGAGTATGTCTACTTCTCATACTTAGTCGTGTGGAGCTTCTCATACTCAGTCACAGAGAGTATGTCTACTTCTCATACTTAGTCGTGTGGAGCTTCTCATACTCAGTCACAGAGAGCATGTCTACTTCCCATACTTAGTCGCTGAGACCTTCAAGCCTCGTCTAGACCTCCTCAAGTTGCTCTTCCTTGGTTTCTCTTGGACCTCTTCATACATGACTCCGGTTCACAAGTATGGCTATATCATCTGACTTAAAAAACTTTTTTTGTCGATGTTCGAATGTGTGTTTGTAAAAGTTTCAGGGGCCAACCTCTAGACTTGCATGTAAGATTTTATTTGTTCGTCTATGTTTAGTGACGTGTTCGTGAAAACATTGGCTTATACTATACGTGTTTTTAGACTCTGCATCTTATAATATTTTCTTGCTAAAATGTAATATGATTTTCATGACATTCATAATTTCTCAATTTCTTGTATATCTTGAACATACAATTATTCCCAAAAATAACATGTGTATGGTCATATTCAGGAGAGGTTAGAAATCATTAATATTTATAAAACTTTGGTTGTATTAAAATACTATAAAGTACAATTAAAAAAACTTTGGTTGTATGGTCAATTATTACCATTTTGACAATTGGTTTACTCATATGTGCTCTTTTTGACTTGCTTTTCCACGGCACTCTCGGATTTAAATCTTCCAGTTCTGATCATATTCACTCAACTTGGATTACATTCAAATGGAGTATCAAGACTGATATTCATACGTAGACTTTGGAAAACCTTTAAGGTCAAGGATACATGACAATACAATAATTAACTGCTAGCAGAGAAGATCATGCGCTCCTGAGTCATAATAAATACAACACCACATTGATGATGACATTGAGTAAATACAATTAACCAAATAAATGGGCCCTACCGCGTTTCCCCTTCTTTTCTTCTTCCTCTTCCTCCAGGCTCGGTACTTTGAAGTCACCAGGCCCATCCCCCACCCTAAAACCAAACCATGTTCCTATTTAGTCCTACAACACCAATTTGCCTTTACCTACGGCAAACCCTTGGTCAAGAATTCGAGTACAGTAACATGATGATGATAACGTAATAATAAATTGAACCAAATGTTCAAAGGGATGCTCTTCTTTCTACTTTCCAATTGCACATTTACAATAAATGTAATAATGCCAACATTTCCCTTTTTTTTTTTNATACTTCTCTTTCTCCAGTTTAACTCATCTGCATGCTTTTTTTATCTTTGCACCACCGTACTTCTTATGCTTCCCGGGTATCTTTGGCCTAACTCGATTCAACTGCATCAATATGTCTGTCACTGATTTCTTGCTTGAAGGGCCTCGAAATTTGATTTGACCATCAAAGTCACGCAATTTTCTCCATCTATGGTTTACCGGAAGGTACCTTCTATAGCCCAAGTACACTGTTTTGCCCAATATACGCTGCGAAGGAGTTTCATCATTGCACGTGGGACAAGCCATGTAACCTTGACCACTCCATCCTGAAAGGCTGCTTCTAGCGGGGAAGTCATTAATTGTCCACATTAATGCAGCTCGCATACGAAATATACCACAAATTTTCGTTGCAGCATCACGTGTATCCACACCAATAGACCACAATATCTTCAAATCTTCCACAAGGGGCCTTAGGAAAATATCCATATCCTTTCCTGGGGATTAGGTCCTGGGATTAATAATGTAAGCATCAAATACTTTGACCTCATACAAAGCCACGGGGGAAGATTGTAAACTGTCAATATTACTGGCCACATGCTATATGACTGGCTCATATCAGCGAATGGGTTGAAGCCATCAGCTGCAAGTCCGAGACGAACATTACGCCTCTCACTAGAAAAATCTAGATGTCTAGCATCAAATTCACGCCAGGCTTTGCCATCTCTTGGATGAGTCATCACATCTTTATTATACTCAATACTATGCCAACGCATAAGTTTTGCCGTCTCTTCCATCGCGAATAATCTTTTCAATCTTGGGATGATCGAAAAATAACGTACAACTTTATGTGGAATTTTGCTTCTAGAACATTTTCCAATGTTCTCTCTCCAGCGTGATTCCCCACATACTGGACATCCTTGTCTGTCAACATACTCTCGCCAAAATAGTGCACAATCATACTTGCAGACATGTACACTCTCATAGCCCAAGCCCAAGCTCGCTAACAACTTTTTAGCTTCATAATATGAGTTGACTAGTTTCATTGAAGGAAATGCAAGTTTAAGCAACTTAAGTAACTCATCAAATGATTTATTTGTCCATTTTCCATTCACCTTGATATTCATCAGCTTTACTAGGAAATTAAGAGAAGAAAATGATGAAACACCTTGATATAATTTAGTGCTCATAGCATCATACAAGTTATGATATTGCTCATCGGGGCCCTCCATCCCATACTCCTCTAGATTCAAGTCTGCCATCACAGTCTCCATTTCATCCATCATCTCAAAGTCTAAATTCGACGAACCAACTTGGTATCCTGGTAAACATTCTCCATGGTGAATCCATGTATCATAGGATGCATCAAATCCAAACCTCTCAATGTGAATCTTAACGGCTTCTAAACTTTGAGATTGCACATTTAAGCATTTGTTGCACGGGCATTTAATCAAACCTTTCTTATTTACAAGAGGCCTACAGTGCTTAATAAAATTTTCACACCATGCTTGAACTCTTTAGACATCCTATTTTTTTTATTTATCCATGCTTTATCCATTACTGTACCTGAAAAAATACAATAAAAATAAATATATATTCCAAAAACAAATATAAATAAATATTTATAAACTAATACTAAAATTAAATATATAAAAAAAAATCAAGTAATAAAATTAACTGTTGTGTAGTGTATGTTTAATATTTAAAGTTTATCAATCATAATTAATTAGGAACATATATATATTAGTTAGATATAGACCCTAGCAGAAATTTTTCGACGTATAGTAGAATGCAAAGTAGCTTGCTAATCTTGCATTTTCTTTGTTTCGTCTTACTTATTAGTTTATCTGTGATGAACTTTCTTAAAAGATCATTGTTTTCCTTTCTTCTGAATCAAGATGAATCTAATGTGCTAAAGTATTACACACGTAGGATGCCCAGGAATTCCTAAACTATTTGCTAAATGAACTGGTTAACATACTGGAGAAAGAGGCTCGAGCTACTAAGAGTGATCAAGAAAGGAAGGAACAAAGGCTAGAAAGGGGCGTCTATAGGGGTTATCGGATTGCAGCGATAGAAGGCAGATACTCGCATAGGGTATTTCGGTGATTTAATCCATCAGATATTAAAGTGTATTGATCAAGGTTGTCTTGATCTCAAAATAACTTTTTTTTATTACTATCTCTTACTCATGAAAGTAAGTTAATTTCAATCAACTAAAAAATTCTTCATAAAGTGCTTAGTTATTCTAATTTCTTGTTCCATTCCTGATAGGTGTTGAACATTCTTGGAGCTTGAAGCCATCACTTTATGCAGAAGCTAAGTCAAGAAAATAAAACTCACTATTCCTAATGAAAGAAGCTGCAGGTGCCTATTTTCACCATCAGAGATAAGAAGCAGAGATAAAGATATAAATGAAAGGTGAGTAATTTAATTTATATTCTTACTATTTACATATTATCAGTTTGTGTTGCACTACTCTTTAAAAAGTAAACATTCCTCCACAGCTACAATTGATAGTGCTATAGAAAACAATTGCATGAATGGATATTGAAGATTTACCTTAATCTTCAAGAATTGTTGTCAATGAATGGAGAAACAGGAAGAAATGAGAATGAACTATGGCAGAGTGTAAATGTGTAGAATTGTTGGTGATGAATTGAATGAAAGTAGATAGTGGTAGATGGTTAAATCAATACAGTGAAAGTTTATTGGAACGACATGTACTATCTATACGCACGACAAGTCGTTCTAATTAATATGACATTAATTGATCTGCAGGCATTTGGTCACACGGTTGGTGGGTCATTAAACTGACATATTTTATTGGCACAATTAGTATATCTATTACAACGACATCCTGTTGTTGCTAAAGAATCGCGCTTATAGTAACAACATTTGAAATGTTGACACGACATTTTGCGTTGCAATAGAGCAAACTATTTATGGGTACGACAATTTTATGTCGTTGCAATATATATTTCTATTGGCACAACGTAGTTGTCGTTCCAATTTTGTCGTTCCTCTTAAGCTTGTTTCTTGTAGTGTAGTACGAATCCCCACGGACAATAGATATTTATTAATATTTATATATGCTTATCGGATCGTTATCGTTATCGGTATATGCTTATCGGTTCGGTTACCGAACTGATACCACCCCTACTTTTAAGCATCAAAATAAGTGCCACTTTCTTTTTCATATATGTAATGTTGCGGCTAAATGATTTTAATTGCAATGGATATGAAATGTTGCGGTTGTAATCTATACTTATATAATAAGAATTAACATTTATCCAAAATAGTAGGTCAAATTATGGTCAATGTCGGATTTGCATTAAATATTTTCCAAAATTGGTAAGTTTTTGTACTTTTCACACTTCTCATTAATTATGTCTTTTTCACACTTCTCATTAATTATGTCCTTTTCAAACCCTCATTAATTATGTCCTTTTCACACTTCTCATTAATTATGTCATTTTCACACATCTAATTAATTCATTAATTACAACATAATTATCATAAATCATTCCATCTGAACTTTTATCGTTAAAATGTACAGCAATCTGTTATGACCTTATCCCATTGATATTTCCATGAAGCGTCCTTATCGCGTTCTATTTTTTGGTAACCACTCTATATCAATAACCGGATATTTGGTTAATGATAGCACACGTCTTTATTTGAAGGAGCGGATATTCTTTGACCTTTAATTAATCTGAACTGATTGCCTTGACTTTTCAATTTTTAAAAACTCTTTTTTTAAATATTTCGGCTTAAGATTCGGATTTCATTATACAAGTCATCGGATTGTTTGAATGAAAATGAATGAAAAGAACACCAAAAACAGGTAGCCTTATTCATATAACCAATCCTAAAATATTAGTTTGTTCACCAAAAAGAGACAAATCCTAGAAATCCTATTATATTAGTTTGTTCACCAATCCTAAAATATTAGTTTGTTCACCAAAAATATTAGTTTGATTTTTAGGATTTGTCTCTTTTGAAAATATTAGTTTGTGATAATGAGGAGTTACCAAATAATCAAACTCATAATGTTGTGTACAAAGAGGTTTTTAATAATATATGATTGTTACCGAACTTTTTATGATTCAACAATGTTCCTATGTATTTTAATGATTTCAATTTCGATCCTAATGCACGTGAGGTTATATTATTCTTCCAAATTTTATATCTAGTGCATCGCACGGGTTACGTACTAGTATATATTATGGGAGGATCCTTATTTATATTGAAATTAATAGATAATTTTTTTACATAATACATAAGAAATTACCCTAAAATAAAATCAAAATATTTTTGAAATTCAAAATTAAAGCTCTATTGGCGGGATTTTTTGATTTTTTTTTAAAAAAGATTACCAATTTTAGTAACTTTAAAATTTTTAGGCGAGATTTTAGCTCTATGTTCAATGACGTGTTCGCGAAAACATTGGCTTATGCTATACGGTCAGTTTGGTAGCAATAATGGATTGAGCATGATATAATCATCTATATATATAATTGCTAGTAATTCATTAAATAGAACCTCATAAATTTTACCTAATAAATTTTACCTCATTAAACTTTAGTCTTAATAAATGATAGAGGAGAGAAAAAAATAAAAAAAGTTATGGTGTATTGATGTGTAATTAAGGAGGAGGGCAATTTAGCAACTTTCTTAACACGAAAACCGTTATAATTTATTATTATTATTATTATTATTATTATTATTATTATTATTATTATTATTAATTCACTCTATCTCATCCCCTGTATACACCATTTCAGAATGCGCTGAGCCTGCGTGGCAAATTCTCATGCTTCGGAATCCTATTTGACAAAAAACCGTGCTTTGGATTTAGGCTTGGATATAGATTAATATATTTTATCACACTAAATCCATGATTGATTTTTTTCCTTCTTTACTTTTACAATTAGTTACCATAAACTATTTTATGTTTCATTTTCCTACATTACCATACATCACATTTCATTTTCTTATATAATTCATTCATTAGTTTTTATAAATGTTTCTTCTTCTTATTTTAAGATTTTATAACTTTTTTGTTTGTATTTTATTTTTCATATATGATATATCAACTTAACTTGTGTCCATTGCAAATGGAGCTGGAAGAGTCATTGTTGACAATTCTCCTAGCATAGTGCTAATAATGGACTAGATCAAAATGGCTCAATTAAATTCTAGTGTTTCTTCTATTAGTGAAGTTTCCAGANGTCCTAAACGATGTGCGTTTGTAATTATATATGTATACTATTACTACTATTACAATATTTGGGTAGTAGTATACAGGTTTTGAATTAAGAAGCATATGTCAAATGTATTAAAACTTTTATTTTAAAAATATTCTTTAAAACTAAAATAATTTACTCGTGTATTACAGGTATTGAATTAAGAAGCATATGTTTTTTTTTTTCGAAACGATAGAGATATTATATATCAAAACGCACAACTGTGCAAAAAAGCAACCCATGGCTGAATATTACAACCAGGAACTAGAAACTGGGAGGACGGATCGAACCCGCCTAGAGCCTCGCTAGCCACACTAGAAAAGAAACACAAAACACACAACTAAAAACACAACATTCCAACTACGAACGCTCCCCACAGGAGAATAGAAACGCCCCCCACAGGGGAATCGGTAACCAGAACCGGGACCAACGGTCCAAACCTAAAACACAAGACCAAAAATAAACAACACAGACTCAAACAACACAAAACGACAAAAAAGAAAAACTAAGAAAACACAGAAGGCCCTTCCTCAACAATCGATCAGACTCAGCCAGCAGCGAATAGTCGAAACAAGAAGGATACCAAGCATGACGAAACACTACCGAAACTGCCAAATGCCTATACAGTAGCCAACTTCAAGACCCGTACCAATCCCCGCATCAACCCATCACCGACCGAAAGGAAGACGAACCGCCCCTCACACCAACCCCGGCTCAAAACCGTCTAACACCACTAGACAAGCTCGAAAGAACCGGGACCCCCGTCGCCTAACACCACTGTATGTTGTTAATCTAATAAAAATAAATAATTATTTATCTAAATTCTAAAATTACATATAAAGTTAAAAAACTGTGAAGCACGACTGATACGACACTTGATGTATTAGACATCTAATTAAGTAGAAAAAGTAATCTATTTTGTTTAGTATTAAATAAACATATCTACACTTATGCATATACATATCACCATATTATTTCTATTTATTTAAGATATATATTTTTGTACTTATGTAATAGTAAATAATATCGATATTTTTATATGATATAAGTAAAAAAATTCAACACGGGTTGACATTTTCATTTAATGTACGAGTGTTTAATTATTATGATTAAAAAAATATAATTTAACAATTTAATTAAAACCCAAAGTAATGTTGTATATAAAACTAATTATTTTAGTTTTAAAAAAAAAAATTAATATTTTTTACAAAAACTTTCTAATTCAACACCGTGTAATATACGAGTATTGTACTAGTTAATGATTGAAGATTTTCTTGCACTTTTTTGGTTAATTAAGGCAAAATTCGTTACACATTATATTAACTGAATAATAATTATATTTTTTATTGTATCATATAATATTTATTATTAGAATTAATAATTATATTTTACACAAATGATATATGAAAGTTACATAAACATAAAAAGTTAAATTGTACAAAATTTTTGTTCAAATTATTTATTCTAAAATCAATATTATATTTTTCTTATTTGATTAAGTGATTGTTATTTAAATAAATCAATTTATATTAATGTGATAATAAAATTTCATAAAACCACGTAAGCAATTGTTATAATAAGTTTAATACTTTTCAGCTAATTAATTGGTCATGATCCCTCAAAATTACAAAATACATTATTTATTACATTTTATACAATCAATATAGTGATTCATCTGCAATCAATCATTATTTACTTTTTATTTTAACCAATGATCAAATATTAAAACATATGCCATTATCTAACTTATAATTTTAATATTATATGCATAAATATAATTTATAATACTCTGTATTTGAAATTTTATATCATAATCTAACTTATAATTTTAATATTATATGCATATAAATAACTTATAATACTTTATTTACATCTATACAAATGCACGGCGTCAAATACTAGTTCTTGATAAAATCAAAGGTTATCCAACAATTTAATAGTCCATTAACTTGTTTGGTTTAGAATTGAAAATTATATCATTTAAATTGAAATTACTTTTATACCCTTCATTTCAAATTGAATTTTCACAATTTGCACTAACTAAAATTGCACAATACACGACCTAGAGCTTGTTCAGCTCTTCATCTTTCCTCACCGATCATCGCCAATTGAATGTGCTGGGCAAATATTTAATCAAACACACAAAAAGACCACAATTCAATAAACCCCTAAATGACATTCTTGTTCCAAAATTAGAAAAGCCCCAAATTGAGAATACCACTTTCGTGCTTTTGCACCATAACCAGTTTTCCGAGGTAGAAACACACCTTCCTTTGACTTGTCCCAAAACTTCTTGTGCTTTTGCACCACAAACAATTTCTACACCATCATGTAACACAGTTATATAAAAATAGAATAAATGTCACGCGTTATCTTCACTACGAATTAGATGGCAAAACTTCTAAATCTACATGCAAATAGGAAAAAAATCTCTTTCAAACAGATAAGCGTCAATGAGGGCGGAGGTCTCGACGGGGGGCGGCGGCGGAAGGAGGAAGTTTTGGGTGGAGGTCTTGACGGGTTTGTTGCGTAGGCAAAGAAAATGAGGAAGAGAAGATGGGGTATTTTAGGTTTTTATGAATTTTCATAGTAAATGATATCTCATCCCACCACAATGGTGGGATATGGAATAACATAAAAAAGGAAAAGGAATCGGGCTTTTGCGGGTTTAACGGACTATACAAGCACCAACCAAACAAAATAAACAACTTGATATATTAACAAATTTCAAGATATCAAGTATAATCATCCCAACCAGTCCTATAATATTTTCTTGCTAAAATGTAATATGATTTCATGAACATTCATAATTTTTCAATTTCTTGTATATCTTGACCATACAATTTTTCTAAAAAATAACGTGTATGGTCAACATTCAGGAGAGGTTAGAAATCATAACTGTGGAGAGAGAGAGAGAGAGAAAGGTCTCGAGGCAAGAAAATCCCATTATGATTTGTAGACTGGTCAATAATTATAATAATTATAAATTAGAAATAATTATAATAATTATAATAACAATTATAAATTATAATAATAATAAGTTGAATAAATTGTAATCAATTATAAATTATAAAAATATTAATAATAAGAATTATAATTATAATAAAACTAATAATTATAATTAATAATAATTATAATAATTGTAATTAATTATAATAATAAAAATAATTATAATTTCTTATAATTTTAATTATAATATTTGTTATAATAATTATAATAATAATTTGTTATAATAATTATAATAACAATTATAAATTATAATAAAAATAATTATTAAAATAAAAATGAATTATAATAAATTTTAATAGTTATTACATATGGAAAAATTTAATAATTATATTTCTGATAATATCATAATGAAGTCTAACATGTAACATAATCATTTCTAACTCCTAACACGATAATATCTAACGTCCAATTTATAACATAATTATTGCGAATATATAATATAATAAGTTAATTAAAAAAAAAAAATCGTGCGGCCGGCCGAACCGAACGGACCGGTTTCGACCGGCCGTCGCCGCCCGACGGCTTTTAAGGCGTCCGGCCGGCCGGTTCGGACATAGCCCGTCCAACCGGACGAACTCTCCGGACGGCATAACCGGCCGGCTGGACGCCTTTTGAACCGTCCGGTTTCGGCGGTCGGACGGGCTAAAAGTCGTCCGGTTTCGCCGGTCGGACAGTTTTTTTTTTTTTTTTTTACTTTTTGAAAAAAAAAATGTCAGGGGCAAAATTGTCCAAGAGGGACGGTAAGTAGTAATAGGGGTACAGTGAATAGTAAATGAGTTAATTTTTACAAAATTTTGGTTGTATTAAAATACTATAAAGTAAAGTTATAAAAAAAAACACTATAAATTGCTTTTTGACAGTTGGTTTAGTCATATGTGCTCTTTTTGACTTGCTTTTCCACTGTGCTTTCGGATTTAAAGCTTCCAGTTTTGATCATAGTCACATAACTATGATTAGGTTCAAAGGGAGTATCAAGACTGAATATTTCATACGTAGACTTTGGAAAACCTTAACGTGAAGGGTACATCATGACCATAATGAATTGCTAGCCTAGCTAGCTAGGCGTCCGAGAACAAGAGCACGCGCTCCTCAGTCGTTAGAATAAATACAGCACCACGGTGATGATGATATTGAGTCTATACAATTATTATTATTAACCAAATAAATGGGGCTTGCCAAATTTCCTCTCCTCTTCTTCCTCCTCTTGCACCCACTGCTCTCTACTGCAAACCTGCACAAAACAGCCGCTTTCTTCAGATCACAATCCATTTCCGGGCCCACCCCACCACCCGCTCCCAAAACTACTACTCCGACCAGGTACTTTGAAGTCACCAGGCCCATCCCCCACCCAAAAACCAAACCATGCTCCTATTTAGTCCTACAACACCAGTTTGCCTTTACCTACGGCAAACCCTTGGTCAACGTGCCCTATACACCCGCCTCCCATTGTCCACCCCAAAATTACGCCCAAGTCGTGCTCGAGTGGACCGCGACTTGCAAGGGCCGACAATTCGACCGAATCTTCGGCGTGTGGCTTGGCGGTGTCGAGATCTTCCGTAGCTGCACGGCCGAGCCACGAGCCACCAGCATTGTTTGGACCGTTAACAAAGACATCACCAGGTACGGTTCTCTATTAACGACCAACAACAGGCTCGTAGTCGATCTGCGTAATGTAGTCGACGCGAATTACACGGGCATGTACAATGCCGCGATTACTTTCCATTTTTACCCTTCCGAATCCGGCCTCCAGCCGAAAGATCACGCGGCCGCGCCCGCCGACTTCATCCTTCCCATTTCTAAATACACGCCTAAGAACGGTGACGACGGGCCGTGGTTCGAGATCTACAACTCCACGCAAGTCGAGTCGAAGCAGTTCAAGATTCCCCAAAACTCGTTCCGTGCCGTGCTGGAAGTGTGCCTCTCGTACCACGAGAACGACGAGTTTTGGTACAGTAACCCCCCGAATAGCTACATCTCCGAGAACAATCTAACAGATGAGGAGGCCGGGAACGGCCCGTTCCGCGAGGTGAGCGTCTCACTCGACGGGAAAACGTTAGGCGCGGTTTGGCCGTTCACGGTGATATACACTGGGGGCATAAACCCCTTGATGTGGAGGCCGATAACCGGGATCGGCTCATTGGACCTCCCGTCTTACGACATCGAGCTCACCCCTTTCCTGGGCTGGATGTTGGACGGCGGGAGAAAAACTCATAAATTAGGCTTCAGTGTGACAAACGCTTTGAATGTTTGGTATATAGGTGCCAATTTGCACCTTTGGCTGGATGAAGGGAGTCACCAGACGAGCGGGGGCATGCTCGAGTACCGAGTGTCGCCCCTTTCTCTGCGTACTTGCCCAAATATTACGAGCGGACTCAATGGATCGTTTACGACCCGTGCGACTCGAGGGATTGTGTCTAGGGGATGGGTTAACTCGTCTCTTGGAAATATGACGACCAAATCGGCACAAGAATTCGAGTACAGTAACGCGATGGTGATAGGAGATGACGGGGGTTCGCAAACCGTGAATCAAACAATAATTGTGAAGACGAGTGTTAAGAAAGGAAATGTGCCCTCAATCGACTCGCACAGAAAGTTCACTCTCTATCTTTACGAGGAGTCCATTGACCAAGGCAAAGGGGTTGGTAAGGAGATTGATAACGTGACTTTAGGCATTGAGGAGAAGGGAAAGGAAAGCAATCTAACGAATTTCCAAAGCGCGGATGGGTATATGATTTATAATGGCAGCACGTTGGTCAGCGGACTGGCGAGCACCAAGCAAGAGTATGCATATATGAGTCGAGATTCGTGTTATGCCAGAAATGTGAGCAGTCGGAACTACACGATTGTGTCTGATGTGGAGAGCAAGGCCTGCAGGAAACATTGATTTCAAGCCCTCCAACTTAGAGAAAAAGTTATTAAGTATAAAATTGAACCTGTTCAAGGGAGGATGCTCTTCTTTCTACTTTCCAATTGCACATTTACAATAAATGTAACAACGCCGACATTTTTTTATTTTTTTTTTCTTTCTTTCATATGTACGATTCGTCCTTCTCTTTTGTTATATGGACGAGATCTTCATTTCTTTTTATTGTTGAACTAGTTCGAATCTCCACCGACAATAGATATTTATTAATATTTATATATTAAAAATGCTCATTTAAATAATATTTTTTAAATTAAAAATATGGAATCAAGATATAAGTACAAAAATTTAAATTGTGCAAAATTACATAAAACGTATCTATTTAAAATTAGTACACAACTCATACAGTGTACGTAACTGATAATATATTGCACTATATCCATTTCAAAATAAGTGTCATTTTAAAACTTTTATTAAAAAATTCGATTGGACTACAATGTAATTTCATAAAATAATTATTTTGATAAATTTATCATAAATTTAAAAATTTATGTGAATAATAAGTATAGTTATAAAACTTATATTGTTCCATTAATTAAAATTTATTTTTCTATAACTATAAAAAAATTTAAGTAGTTGACTAATTTTTAAATTATAAATAATTGACTACTCAATTCACATCCAAGTTAATATTTACCTATAAGTTATGAATAAATACTTATTTGACTTTTAAATTTGAAACTCAAATTTGATTAAATCTCTTATATATATATATATACATATATATATATATACATATATATATATATATATTAACTCTTAATATTCTAGATTTGTTGTTGGTTACATTATCGTTCAAGTTTATTAACTAATTCTCTAGAATTAAATTATATATTTTACATTATGTTAATTAATATTTGTTCAAAGATCTTTCTGATTTTCAAGAGGAATCACCAAAAAATCATATATCTTATGAAAGTTATTATTGAGATATGCTAAAATTTGAGAATCATATTACCTTAATTTTATAACAAATCAAAATTAAACTTCCATACTCATACCAAATAAAAATCATACCCATACCAAACAACTCAACCTAAAATTAGTCATCAGATGTTAATGGCAGCATGTCTGAAAATTTCAATGAGAATGATTCATATTACATGAACTCAAGCATGGGTCAAGTTGGTAATTAGTGTTTTTTTTTTTCAAAATAAAAAATAAAAAAACAAAAACTCCTGAATGCCATTAGAAATTATTGTTCCTATTATGTATTGTGAATTTTTCACGTAAACAATATTTTTGACGAAATGGATTGAGTTATTGATGGACATCTAATTTTTTTCTTTTTGGATTATTACACCTCATCAAATATATTTTTTTTTTCTCTTCAATCCAAATACACATTTATCCATACTAAACAAAATTCATGTCATTTAAGTTTGGACATTTCATATGCCAAAATTGTTGATATATGTTTCTTAAAGACAATCTTTTGAGGACATATATACATGATCACATTAATAATTATATTGGATTATAATTATGGTATTGCAATCAATTAAATAATTGTTTGATTGTTTGCAATTTAGTAATTAATTGCTCCCTTGAGTTAATACTGTCATTGGCAGAGTGAGATGTTGATTGATAAAGTATAACTCTCAAATCGCCTCAATCGATGATCATTAAGAAAGGGATATTAATGATATGCGATGGATTGACATGTGATCTGTACCATATTCTTGGAGAATATAGTATGTCTCACAGCTATGAATAATTGTTATTCGTGATGGACACATGGATACTTTGGAGAATATTGATATACCCTACCGATAAACCATTTGTTTATGTGTATATGAGAATATTGGTGTGTGGAATGGTGTAATAGTCCTAGTCCAACGCTTACGCCCTTATGAGTAGATATGGGCTTGTGTTGGGTTGGTCACGATATACATGGAATTGGTAGTTGAGCCAAGATAGGATTCATTCCTCGAATATGGTTTCGAGAGAACACTCGTTTTCAATCAAACGCACTCGAATTTGATTGGCCAATCTCTTGCATTCTATCTCTGCCCATACAAAATGATTTTACCAGTTCATTGTGTTGGTGTAACATTTGTTTCAATCCAACAACTATTTCCTTGTGCAAATTATTTCTACCAGATCCATTTATGCAAAAAAAAAATAAATAAATAACAAACAATTATATCTAAATTGTATAAAAGTTCAAAAATTCTTTTTCAAGAACAACATTATTATAGTATAGTAATTAATACTAAGTATTAAATATCAAATAAAGTAAATTCATAGCTCACAACATTCATTCTGTTAGAAATTTCATTATACGTATCAAGTAGTGCAAACTTTGGAGATGCATCTTCAGAAAAAAGCAAACTTTGTAGTGCAAATTTCATTGTGTTGGTACGGAGAATTTTTGTCATAGAGATAATGATATTATGAATTCTTTATTTTCTTTTTGTTTTTTTCTTTTCGTCCCTTTTAAGTAAGGCTGACATATTTTTACCGAAATCCGAAAATCGAACGGAACCGACGAGAAAAGAATCTGAATCGTACCGAATCGCTTGTAACAGTAACCGATTAACAGTTACCGATTCACTATCGGTTTTGAACCAATAAGGGTTCGGTAAAACCGAACTGAACCGATAAGGGTAAAAAAAAAAAAATTAAAACAAGGATTAGTTGTTTAGTATTTAGTGTTTAAAATTTGAAATAAGGGCTCAACTTCACCTAAACCCCAAACCGACGAGAAAAATACTACTACCCATCGGCTCATTCATATTCTCACCGGAACATTATTGGTTTACCAGTCTCACTCCTTCTGAAGGAAAGTGGTATCGTTACAGTAGTTTATTCTCATACTACCGTTACTAGATAAATTAGTTAAAATTGTATCACAAATTTTATTTCTTATGTTCAACAATAGATTTTTTTACTAGTACAATAGTCGTGTACTACACGGGTGTTGAGTTAAAAAAAATATTATTAAAGTTATTGCTAAAATAAAAATTTTATTTAGAAATTTTGATGGACTAATTAATGAAAAAAAAAAAAGAGAAATAGACAGTGCAGAAAGTGATTTATAAATCGTAATTTAGGAGAAAATATGGGAGAAAATTATAAGATGGTAAGATTGTTATTTGTCCAAATTAAGAAGGAATTTGTACTAAGAGAAAACAATTAACAAAATTAGATGTACACTTACCAAGTTTGAAAAAAGTTATTTATGTCTATACCAAGCCTAATTCCAAAGCAAAAAAATTAATATACAAACAATATTCCGAAGCATAAATTTTTGCCATGTCAGCATCCGAAGCGTGTGACCCTGCCACGTAGGCTCAACACATTTTGAATTAATATATAGGGAGGGATTAGTTGTGTTTAATACAAAAATTAGAATCTAATTATAATTTAAACTAACTTCTATATAGTAAATTTAAGCTCTTTAATCCTCCAATGAATCTGTGAGTCTTTTGTGTGTATTTAATTGGTAAAAAGTGCGAAAAGTATATCCAAAATGATGAAAAAATTAAACATTAGTTGTTTTTCTTTTTTTTTTTTTAACCAGTTCGGTTTTTTGGGTATAAAACCAATACCGAAGTGAGTTTTCGGTTACCGATAATTCAGTAACCGACTTTAATTGGTTCGGTATCGATTTTGCATTTCTAGGTTACCGACATTACCGGATCGTTATCGGTATATGCTTATCGGTTCGGTTACCGTACCGATGCCACCCTTATTTTTAAGCATCAAAATAAGTGCCACTTTCTTTTTCATATATGTAACGTTGCGACTAAACGATTTTAATTGCAATGGATATAGAATGTATATCAGGGGAGGATCTTTATTTATATTGAAATTAATAGATAAATTTTTTTCCATAATACACAAAAAATTACCCTAAAATAAAATCAAAATATTTTTGAAATTCAACATTAAAGCTCTATTGGCGGGATTTTTTAAAAAAATTTAAAAGAAGATTACCAATTTTAGTAACTTAAAATTTTTAGGCGACATTTTAGTTTCTATTTCAGGCAAATACAAACATATATATAGGGTCACGCTCCAGTGAGAAAGGTTTTCAGTGAAAGAAATAAGAATGAATCATAGTCATTAGATCGGATGATCTAATGGCTAAAAAAAAGCCAAAATCGTAGTCACTAGATTAAGAAATGTTTGAACTATGATTCATACTTGATATTTTACCTCGTGTTCGGACCCAAAAAAAAATTCAATGCAATTTAAAAAAAAAAAAAGAAAGATTTTTTTTAGTCATTTTATCTAATTCATGGAATGCGTGATGAGAGATGTCGTGGATCATCTCCTGGGCCAAAAGAATGTTATCACTAATGACTCGATTCTTGATGAAACCACTCTGGTTCAGAGAGATGAGAGAGGGAAGGAGTTTTCGTGAGACTAACAGAACGGAGCGAAGTGAAGTGAAGGAAAAGAGAGGGAAGATGTAATTGACGAAGCGAAGTGAAGAAAAAGACGCGAAAGTTTTTCCTTTATGTGTCTGAGACTTTCTTTATGACTTCACTTCGCCAATACTTCTAACTTCACTGCGCTTCCCTTCGTTTGTTTGGTCTTTGACCTTAGAACGTATAGAGTGGGAAAATGGACTAATGTTGTGAACTAATGAAGCGGTTGGCGCATGGTAAGCTGGCCTATTCCTCTCCGAGGTACTATACATATGGTATAGAAAGCAATTAAGTGTAAGGTCAATTACATCGATCCTCTCCATTTTTTACTTCACTTTGCCAATACTTCTGACTTCACTGCGATTCGCTTCGTTTGTTTGGTCTTTGACTTCGCTTCGTTTGTAGGTGGAGGTTGGTTGAAGATGATGATACGCGGCATTCAGAACCAGTCTTGAAGTGAATGAATTAGAAAGAACTGCATACAAAGTAAGGAAATGAGACAACTCTTTCTTGAACTATATCATAACAGATTCTCTCCTCTACATACGAGATTTTTCATTTCAATATTAATAATGAATGATTGATTCAGTTATAGTCGCCTTTTCGCATTTCATGCCATACGAACGAAGCGAAATGCAGGTTCCGATGAATCACGCGTCCTAGCGCACTAGCATTCTGTGCGACTCGTGCCTCAGCATTTCGCACAAAGTCTCGGCCACCAGTGTCCCTTTCTCGTGAAGTTTCGGCCACCAGCGCCCCATCACGCGAAGTCTCGTCCAACAGCACACTAGACCGCACGAGCCTCGACCACAAGCGCACCAGAAAACACGAGCCTCAGCAACCAGCACACCAGCAGACCCCGGACGAGCCGTCCACGCGTCTAGACCACATTCAACAGCCCGGGTGCGGTTCGATAGCAGTCGAGCAAGCCCAAGGCGATGCGAGACGTGACTCGGACACCAGGAGACATGAAGTGGAGATCGCGATGGACGAGCAACTCGACGAGATGGGCACGGCAAAGAGGAAGCGAAGTCTTGTGTGAAGAACAACTCAGAATCGTTCTTCCAGCCCCGTAGGCCGTATATGTCTGTACAGAGTCGGCAAAAATTTTAAAATATAAGTCCTGATCCTAACTATAGATTTCGTTGCATTAGGATTTATTTTTAGTAGATTTGGATGTGCACATCGACAACGTTCCTCTTAGAACCCAACACAATATTGTGCACTATGTAGCACGTTAACATTTTGGTAAATTTTTTAGTTTTTAATGTGCCTATATACACAGGATGTTGTGCATTTTATTTATCATTATTGTGTATATAATATTTTTTATAATTATAGGTTTGACCTATGAACTCAATTGTAAAATATTTATAAATTTTAAAATTACAGCTAAGTTCCTGTGAAATATCTCATTTTAAAAAACAACCCACCCAAAAAACCATCCAAAAATCATCTGTGTCCAAAAATCACCCAAACACAGCTCGATCCCGCCGCCTACCAGATCCATGTCTGGATTGGCCCACGAGATTTTGATTCCCACCTACTTTGAAGGCCTCGAGGTACTTTAACCTTCCGATGCTCCTCGGGATCTCGCCGCTCAGCCATCCGCCAAATTCATGTTTGGTGCTATGCTCGAGGTGTTGGGATCTGTGAGGATCTCGTTATGTACAAGTCATGAATTCAATAACAAACGTAAACCTATGCGCAGTGGATCTAAAGGTTTGACGTAGAACTTACGGCTTAAAATTTATGTAGATCTGGTTGACCACGAATGGTTGACCGCAAATGGTTGACCGCAAATCATGTCTTGGGTTTCACGAACAAGATCAGATCAAAACCGGATCAAACGGATGCAAACAGATCAAAACAAAACTTGCAGTCTGGGAGCTTCCGGCGGCGCATGAGGGCGCGTGCGGCGTCGGACAGCGTCGATCTCGGGGACGATGGAAAGCTCTCGTCGAGACGGTCGTCTGGGTATACTGTGCGTCTCAATCGGACCTCCGGTTAGTTCTGTAGGACAAAATATATTTCGTCTCGGTTTACCTACAGATCTTCTACTATATTACTCAATACACCCTTCTTCAACTTGTACCAGTATAGCAACAAGAAGAAGATAAAGCTCGAATGAGATCTAGAGAGAGAGAGAGGTGTGGGGCGTGTCTCACGTTAGAATAAGAATTTTTTTCTCTTCTCATGAGCTTAATGATGTGTATATAGAGCTACAGTAGGGACCCTTAGGAGATTAAGAAAAAGGCTCCTTAATTAATTAAACTAACTGTGGGCCAAGCTCACTCCTTTAATTAATTAAATAATATTAATGGGCCACCAACATTACATTATTGCACTCTCTTTTCCTAGCCCAAATTACATTTGAGACTCTAATAATAATTACTCGATTTACCTCCCCACGTTTAAGATATAATGTCTATTAATTAATTCGATTACTGACAATCAAGAATTAATTAATTTATTATTACTTCACCGAAGTTAGCGCTCGTTCATCACATTCTTATTATGCCGGAACTTAATCCACCTGCAGGGTTTAGCATAACAATCTTTCATGAACTCACTCCGGGGACATCATCAAACTAACGTACATGGTGATCGTAAATATCCTAACAGCACATCCTATATATAATAATATTACCCAAAACAGTAGGAATATTGATCCAGTGAACTGAACCTCACCCAAGTGAATCAAAGTAATATATACTATATATATCTATCTGTTTAATATCTTACGGGTTAAGAGAATGCACTAATTAACCGAGGCCTAGTTCATTTACGACGATCAGTATAAAATGAATTTCTTCTCTCTGGGATCCTGTTCAATACATAAATGTACTAGTGCAACTAATCAGTCAAGACAAACTGTACAGTTGACACTACAACCGTTCGGATGTGGTGTTCATGTCCATCTAGGTTGGGAACAACTATTCTTGTTCGCAAGTAACTGATAGAGTGATCTTCGGTTCGCCCGATGACGACCCACTCCATCTAAGTACAGAACAACAGAACGTAGAACTTGTTTAATCTAACATGATTCTCATTCATAAAGGGTAAATGTGTAATAACATGCAAAGCCAAGCTTTCAGTATATGACACTAACACGAGGCTCGATATATTGGCGATTTTCGACGGAGGCCGGCAATTAGTGATTTTTGTGGTGTGCGGGAGAGGAAGTGTCTGTGAAGTTGGAGAAAGGAGGCGGCGGAAGAAGCCAGTGGCGCTGGGAGCGGTGGGCGGCAGAGACTGAAGGATTATGTGTTTATCTATGTGTGTGCGCGCGTGATTGTATGTGAG